>CM032490.1:2318396-2778395 GCA_019059595.1 Marasmia exigua
GGTAAAGCTGCTGGCATGATCATCAGCACCCAGAGAAGGAAAACTCTGCATTTATATCAAAACCCTCGCCAACCCGTCTGCCAAGCGTGGTGAGTATGGCAATTACACCTCATGTGATTGAGGGAGGCCCGCGCCCCAGCAATGGGGACTTAAATGGGCTGACGATGATGATGATGATGAATGACGTGGCAAAGACGATGAAGTATGGTGTTACGTAGTGGTGGCCAAAATAGAGAGCAACTCACCTCTTTCTCCTAACTGCCGAGCTGGAGCAGCGCCGGCGCCGGCGGAACCTGCCTGTCTGCTTTCTGATTTCGAACTAACGTAACTCCATGCTAAGGTTCACAATAGGGTATTTGACTAAGCTCGAGATTTTACAAAATATAAATATTTTATCAAAATATAGGTAAATATGTGCCAATAGCAAAAATTCTCAATCAAAAATATAACGTCTAGCCGGTTTTATGGTCATTCAAAGATTCATGGGCAAGTCCATTTTAAAAGTATGAAATTTAAAAAAAATAATATTATACCATTGAATAACCCATACAATTTACACCAACTATTATAATGGAACCATTGACATAAACGAAACATTTGATATAGCTACCATACAAAATTCAAATGAAATGCATACAAATTACTTGCGTGTGACGTCACATCTCAGTAGCCATTTTGTATGGAGCGTTTTGGGTTTGCCCAAAATAATGTGATTTTAAAGTTGTGATATCTCAGGTAGTTTAAATGAGAATCAAGTAATTCTTTCAACGATGTTTCTATCATTGAGAGCTCTTTTGATTACACAAATGAAAAAAAAATAGTCAAATACCGTATTATCCATAGGCCTTGAAAGAATATGATCCGAAACACCAGGCACTGATTCGCGGCGATAGCATCCGCTAGGACGGCATGCTGGAGAAGACCGTTGACTCGCACGGTCTCGCGCCACGGCATTCAGAAGACGACTAGTTTGCCCTCGGTACGCAGGGCGGATGGCGCTGGTGTAGCATCAAGATGGTGATGTGACTATATTCACACCACTACTCCTTTGAAGCTCAACAGCTTCGGATCGGAAGGAATTGTACTAATTTGGCCACAGATTAAAAAATATTTCGGGGGTGACACTTGGGTGTCACCTCGCTTAAGGACACGGCTGATGTGTGATGCAGATGGGGAGTAAGGTATATAGCTGGCCTAACTCACCAAGTAGATTATTGTTACTTCTGACTCCTTAGTTTACTATCATAACTGGTTTGCCCTCGGGTATCAAATAAAACGGCAGAAGTCCAATCACCAATTTGTATTGTCCACACACTTGTTACACAGGCACAGTGCCTCACCGTACACACAAGTTCAAGGGTGAATGACGTAACGACACACTACTTTTGGGACACTCGTAGCTGCACACGCGACTGGACAAAGACTCAAGAAATTCCCTCGCATAACCCGTTGGGTTTGCGGCTATTGCGAATTAAATGCGCTGACACGACAAAAGTCGCATAGTGTGTCACTACAAATATTTAGAAAAATACCAAACTTCCTTCCAAATGGTGTTGCTTTGTCGTATTTGAAAATAGAACATGACAATCTCTCTTTCGGTACGAAACATATGGTTTTTTGTTTAATTTTTGAAGCAAGATAATAAATTAATAAGAATAAAATAATTTATTCAGCGCCAAATATACACAAATTAAAAATATATAAATAGAACATTAGAATGGCACTGAAATGGGCTCCACTCAGCAAGTCTTATATATGGTGTTGCAGATGTCCATGGGCGTCTGCTCGTTTCCGCTATAATGTAAAAAAAAAACTTGTCTGATCGCGATCATTCATCGCTATGACATGTCCTTTTTTAAACGAGGTTTGAAAAGAGTTCTTCTCTCACGGTAGGCAGCGGTATGACTGTGCTCCGGCATTGTTGATGTCTATGAGCGGCGGTTACCGTTTACCATCAGATGGGCCGCAAGCTCGTCTACCTACTATAAGCAATAAAAAAAAAAATTTGGCACTCTGCAAAGTGGGAACTAATAAAAAAAAAGATTAAAAATATCACCGACAGTCATCATCATCCTCCTGCCCTTTTCCCAGGTTATCTGGGGTCGGCGCAGTATGTTTTCCTTTTCCATACGTCCCTGTCATTCGTCATCGAATCATCACCTCTTTTTCCATCATGTCATTCTTCACACAATCCATCCATCTCTTTTTCGGCCGTCCTCTGTTCCTCCACCCACTTACGTTTAAACTCATCACTTTTTTGGCAACATGTTCTTCCCCTCTTCTCCTTACACGGCCATACCAGGAAAGACGATTTGCCTTCAATTTATCAATGATGGGGGCCACTTTCATACTTCCTCTAATATACTCATTCCTTATCTTGTCCATTCTCGTCACTCCACACATCCATCTTATCTTAACATTCTCATCTCTGTCGTATGCAATCGTCTTTTATCCGTCTTCTTAACGGCCCAGCATTCTGATCCATACATAGCAACAGGTCTAATGACGGATTTGTAAATTTTTCCCTTCAATTTTAGAAGCATCCGTGGATCGCATGTTGTTGCCGTGACCTGTCGCCATTTCATCCGACATAAAAAATATCACCGACAGTCATCAGTGTAGAAAAAATTTCCTCCAAATATTTCTACTTAGAGGACATACTATTTTAACGAAACATTAAAGGGAGTTTAAAGGTTGGCAGCGCACTTGTGACTCCACTGGTGTTGCGAAAGTCCATGGGCGGCGGCAATCGCTTACCATCAGGTTATCCGTCTCGTCTGCCACCTATCACATAAAAAAAAAAAAGAAAAAACTTTAATTCCGTCACTTCCACTGCGTCCTTCCTCTGTCATCATCATCATCATCAGCCCATTTAAGTCCCCACTGCTGGGGCACGGGCCTCCCTCAATCACATGAGGGGTAATTGCCATACTCACCACGCTCGGCAGACGGGTTGGCGAGGGTTTTGATATAAATGCAGAGTTTTCCTTCTCTGGGTGCTGATGATCATGCCAGCAGCTTTACCTTAGTCGCCTTTTACGACACCTCGGTAAGAGTGAGGGTGGCCTATTCTACTCTGCCGGGGACCACACGGCTTCCTCTGTACTCTGTAAAAAAAATGGTTTCTCAAATGCATCTTAATAATTAACATTTTAATATTTTTTTTATATTACTGGTAACTTTATTGGCGACATTGTTGCCCCCCTGTCAATGTCACTGAGGTGCTTTCTGATTTTGGTCGGTCTGTATGTAAATTTGTATTAAATAAAAAAATTGTCACATAACTATAAATTTGATCTAGCAAACTACTTAAGAATTTGATAAATGATCTCTCATCACAGGGCTTCAACATATCCCACGCGGCGTCCCGATTCGCGGCCATGACGAAGCCCATATACAATGCGGTCGTACGCCACGCCGGCTCGAAGCCCTGCGCCGTGTTCGTGCCCTCCCGACGCTGGGCGAGGCTTCTGGCTGCCGACCTTCTGGCGCTGGCCGCCGCCCACAAGCGCCCGGGGCGCTTCCTGCACGCCAGGCCCGACCTGATGCAGCCGTTCCTGAAGAGACTTAACGATAAGGTGTGTTCTGAGACCGTAGACATCTGTCAGTTACTCCAGCGTCCCTATATCCTGTTGGCATCAGCTTCAGTCCACAAGCGCCCGGAAGACCTATTTCTGATTTACTCGTATGACTTAGCGTCGTACGAGCGCTTGATTTCTACTGATTTTCCTTCGACATACGAAATTCCGCATTTTTTTATCATTCGTCTGCAACGGGTGACCCCACCCACTCGTTGGTCGAGTGACTTAAAGCGAGCGGTAGAAGCAACGTCAAAATAGTTGTCAATAGCAACAAGCATAAACAAAATATTATAAATTTCAAAACTTTGATTTGTCTGATTTTAACAGGTGACATTCATAGTTTTTTGTGACAAAAAACAGCAAAGATTTTCATATTCAGCCAATAATCTATGGTTTTTGCGTTCCGTTTGCATTGCGGAAGTTACTAGTTTTTATGAAATTCTGCATGGTTTGAATGTCAATTTACCGTATTATATTGGCAACATCGAAATCGAATGATTCAAAAATAGGGAAAATCGGCTTCATGCGACTTAGAAGGCGAATGTGACTTACGTCGCGTGCGACGACGCTAAGTCATACGAGTGAATCAAAAATAGATCTCCGGGGCGCTTCCTGCACGCCAGGCCCGACCTGATGCAGCCGTTCCTGAAGAGACTTAACGATAAGGTGTGTTCTGAGACCGTAGACATCTGTCAGTTACTCCAGCGTCACTATATCCGCCAGTCGTGGGTCTGTTGGCATCAGCTTCAGCCCACAAGCGCCCGAGCCCTTCCTGCACGCCAGGCCCGACCTGATGCAGCCGTTCCTGAAGAGGCTCAATGATAAGGTGTGTTCTCTGACCCTAGACATCTATCAGTTACTCCAGCGTCACTATATCCGCCAGCCGTGGATCTGTTGGCATCAGCTTCAGCCCACAAGCGCCCGGGGCGCTTCCTGCACGCCAGGCCCGACCTGATGCAGCCGTTCCTGAAGAGGCTCAATGATAAGGTGTGTTCTCTGACCCTAGACATCTGTCAGTTACTCCAGCGTCACTATATCCGCCAGCCGTGGATCTGTTGGCATCAGCTTCAGTCCACAAGCGC
The DNA here is from genome assembly GCA_019059595.1 of Marasmia exigua. Classification (NCBI taxonomy): domain Eukaryota; kingdom Metazoa; phylum Arthropoda; class Insecta; order Lepidoptera; family Crambidae; genus Marasmia; species Marasmia exigua. The sequence goes on from CM032490.1 coordinate 2,323,060, forward strand.
CCGGGAGACCTATTTTTGATTTACTCGTATGACTTCGTATGACGTATGACGTGACGAGCGCTTGATTTCTACTGATTTTCCTTCGACATACGAAATTCCGCATTTTTTTATCATTCGTCTGCAACGGGTGACCCCACCCACTCGTTGGTCGAGTGACTTAAAGCGAGCGGTAGAAGCAACGTCAAAATAGTTGTCAATAGCAACAAGCATAAACAAAATATTATAAATTTCAAAACTTTGATTTGTCTGATTTTAACAGGTGACATTCATTGGGACAAAAACAGCAAAGATTTTCGTATTCAGCCAATAATCTATGGTTTTTGAGTTCCGTTTGCAATGCGGAAGTTACCGGTTTTTATAAAATTCTGCATGGAAGGGTTAGAATGTCAATTTACCGTATTATATTGGCAACATCGAAATCGAATGATTCAAAAATAGGGAAAATCGGCTTCATGCGACTTAGAAGGCGAATGTGACTTATGTCGCGTGCGACGACGCTAAGTCATACAAGTGAATCAAAAATAGATCTCCGGGCGCTTCCTGCACGCCAGGCCCGACCTGATGCAGCCGTTCCTGAAGAGGCTCAACGATAAGGTGTGTTCTGAGACCGTAGACATCTGTCAGTTACTCCAGCGTCACTATATCCGCCAGTCGTGGGTCTGTTGGCATCAGCTTCAGCCCACAAGCGCCCGGGGCGCTTCCTGCACGCCAGGCCCGACCTGATGCAACCGTTCCTGAAGAGACTCAATGATAAGGTGTGTTCTGAGACCCTAGACATCTGTCAGTTACTCCAGCGTCACTATATCCGCCAGCCGTGGATCTGTTGGCATCAGCTTCAGTCCACAAGCGCCCGGGAGACCTATTTTTGATTTACTCGTATGACTTCGTATGACGTATGACGTGACGAGCGCTTGATTTCTACTGATTTTCCTTCGACATACGAAATTCCGCATTTTTTTATCATTCGTCTGCAACGGGTGACCCCACCCACTCGTTGGTCGAGTGACTTAAAGCGAGCGGTAGAAGCAACGTCAAAATAGTTGTCAATAGCAACAAGCATAAACAAAATATTATAAATTTCAAAACTTTGATTTGACTGATTTTAACAGGTGAAATTCGTAGTTTATTGTGACAAAAAACAGCAAAGATTTTCATATTCAGCCAATAATCTATGGTTTTTGAGTTCCGTTTGCATTGCGGAAGTTACTGGTTTTTATGAAATTTTGCATAGTTAGAATGTCAATTTATCGTATTATATTGGCAACATCGAAATCGAATGATTCAAAAATAGGGAAAATCGGCTTCATGCGACATAGAAGGCGAATGTGACTTATGTCGCGTGCGACGACGCTAAGTCATACGAGTGAATCAAAAATACATCTCCGGGGCGCTTCCTGCACGCCAGGCCCGACCAGATGCAGCCGCTCCTGAAGAGACTTAACGATAAGGTGGGGTTCTGTGACCGTAGACATCTGTCAGTTACTCCAGTGTCACTATATCTGCCAGCCGTGGATCTGTTGGCATCAGCTTCAGCTGACAAGCGCCCGGGGCGCTTCCTGCACGCCAGGCCCGACCTGATGCAGCCGTTCCTGAAGAGGCTCAACGATAAGGTGTGTTCTGTGACCCTAGACATCTGTCAGATACTCCAGTGTCACTATATCCGCCAGCCGAGGATCTGTTGGCATCAGCTGCAGCACACAAGCGCCCGGGGCGCTTCCTGCACGCCAGGCCCGACCTGATGCAGCCGTTCCTGAAGAGGCTCAATGATAAGGTGTGTTCTCTGACCCTAGACATCTGTCAGTTACTCCAGCGTCACTGTATCCGCCAGCCGTGGATCTGTTGGCATCAGCTTCAGTCCACAAGCGCCCGAGAGACCTATTTTTGATTTACTCGTATGACTTAGCGTCGTACGAGCGCACGATTTCTACTGATTTTCCTTCGACATACGAAATGCCGCATTTTTGAATCATTCGTCTGCAACGAGTGACCGAGGTGATCTGTGGAGTGAACCCAATTGTTGGTCGAGTGACTTAAAGCGAGCGGTAGAAGCAACGTCAAAATAGTTGTCAATAGCAACAAGCATAAACAAAATATTATAAATTTTGAAAACTTTGATTTGACTGATTTTAACAGGTGACATTCATAGTTTTTTGTGACAAAAAACAGCAAAGATTTTCATATTCAGCCAATAATCTATGGTTTTTGAGTTCCGTTTGCAATGCGGAAGTTACCTGGTTTTTATGAAATTCTGCATGGTTAGAATGTCAATTTACCGTATTATATTGGCAACATCGAAATCGAATTATTCAAAAATAGGGAAAATCTGCTTCATGCGACTTAGAAGGCGAATGTGACTTACGTCGCATGCGACGACGCTAAGTCATACAGAGTGAATCAAAAATAGATCTCCGGGCGCTTCCTGCACGCCAGGGCCCGACCTAGATGCAGCCGTTCCTGAAGAGACTTAACGATAAGGTGGGTTCTGTGACCCGTAGACATCTGTCAGTTACTCCAGCGTCACTATATCCGCCAGCCGTGGATCTGTTGGCATCAGCTTCAGCTGCACAAGCGCCCGGGGCGCTTCCTGCACGCCAGGCCCGACCTGATGCAGCCGTTCCTGAAGAGGCTCAACGATAAGGTGTGTTCTGTGACCCTAGACATCTGTCAGATACTCCAGTGTCACTATATCCGCCAGCCGAGGATCTGTTGGCATCAGCTGCAGCACACAAGCGCCCGGGGCGCTTCCTGCACGCCAGGCCCGACCTGATGCAGCCGTTCCTGAAGAGGCTCAATGATAAGGTGTGTTCTCTGACCCTAGACATCTGTCAGTTACTCCAGCGTCACTGTATCCGCCAGCCGTGGATCTGTTGGCATCAGCTTCAGTCCACAAGCGCCCGAGAGACCTATTTTTGATTACTCGTATGACTTAGCGTCGTACGAGCGCACGATTTCTACTGATTTTCCTTCGACATACGAAATGCCGCATTTTTTGAATCATTCGTCTGCAACGAGTGACCGAGGTGATCTGTGGAGTGAACCCAATTGTTGGTCGAGTGACTTAAAGCGAGCGGTAGAAGCAACGTCAAAATAGTTGTCAATAGCAACAAGCATAAACAAAATATTATAAATTTTGAAAACTTTGATTTGACTGATTTTAACAGGTGACATTCATAGTTTTTTGTGACAAAAAACAGCAAAGATTTTCATATTCAGCCAATAATCTATGGTTTTTGAGTTCCGTTTGCAATGCGGAAGTTACCGGTTTTTATGAAATTCTGCATGGTTAGAATGTCAATTTACCGTATTATATTGGCAACATCGAAATCGAATTATTCAAAAATAGGGAAAATCTGCTTCATGCGACTTAGAAGGCGAATGTGACTTACGTCGCATGCGACGACGCTAAGTCATACAAGTGAATCAAAAATAGATCTCCGGGCGCTTCCTGCACGCCAGGGCCGACCTGATGCAGCCGTTCCTGAAGAGACTTAACGATAAGGTGTGTTCTGTGACCCTAGACATCTGTCAGTTACTCCAGCGTCACTATATCCGCCAGCCGTGGATCTGTTGGCATCAGCTTCAGCCCACAAGCGCCCCGGAGATCTATTTTTGATTCACTCGTATGACTTAGCGTCGTCGCACGCGACGTAAGTCACATTCGCCTTCTAAGTCGCATTAAGCAGATTTTCCCTATTTTTGAATCATTCGATTTCGATGTTGCCAATATAATACGGTAAATTGACATTCTAACCATGCAGAATTTCATAAAAACCGGTAACTTCCGCAATGCAAACGGAACGCAAAAACCATAGATTATTGGCTGAATATGAAAATCTTTGCTGTTTTTGTCACAAAAATATATGAATTTCACCTGTTAAAATCGGTCAAATCAAAGTTTTGAAATTTATAATATTTTGTTTATGCTTGTTGCTATTAACAACTATTTTGACTTTGCTTCTACCGCTCGCTTTAAGCCACTCGACCAATGAGTGGGTGGGGTCACTCCACAGATCACCTCGGTCACTCGTTGTAGACGAATGATTCAAAAATTGCGGAATTTCGTATGTCGAAAGAAAATCAGTAGAAATCGTGCGCTCGTCACGACGCTAAGTCATACGAGTAAATCAAAAATAGATCTCCGGGGCGCTTCCTGCACGCCAGGCCCGACCTGATGCAGCCGTTCCTGAAGAGGCTCAACGATAAGGTGTGTTCTGAGACCCTAGACATCTGTCAGTTACTCCAGCGTCACTATATCCGCCAGCCATGGATCTGTTGGCATCAGCTTCAGCCCACAAGCGCCCGGAAGACCTATTTCTGATTTACTCGTATGACTTAGCGTCGTACGAGCGCTTGATTTCTACTGATTTTCCTTCGACATACGAAATTCCGCATTTTTTTATCATTCGTCTGCAACGGGTGACCCCACCCACTCGTTGGTCGAGTGACTTAAAGCGAGCGGTAGAAGCAACGTCAAAATAGTTGTCAATAGCAACAAGCATAAACAAAATATTATAAATTTCAAAACTTTGATTTGACTGATTTTAACAGGTGAAATTCATAGATTTTTGTGACAAAAACAGCAAAGATTTTCATATTCAGCCAATAATCTATGGTTTTTGAGTTCCGTTGCAAGCGGAAGTTACCGGTTTTATGAAATTCTGCATGGTTAGAATGTCAATTTACCGTATTATATTGGCAACATCGAAATCGAATTATTCAAAAATAGGGAAATCTGCTTCATGCGACTTAGAAGGCGAATGTGACTTACGTCGCATGCGACGACGCTAAGTCATACAAGTGAATCAAAAATAGATCTCCCGGGCGCTTCCTGCACGCCAGGGCCGACCTGATGCAGCCGTTCCTGAAGAGACTTAACGATAAGGTGTGTTCTGTGACCCTAGACATCTGTCAGTTACTCCAGCGTCACTATATCCGCCAGCCGTGGATCTGTTGGCATCAGCTTCAGCCCACAAGCGCCCCGGAGATCTATTTTTGATTCACTCGTATGACTTAGCGTCGTCGCACGCGACGTAAGTCACATTCGCCTTCTAAGTCGCATTAAGCAGATTTTTTTATCACTTTGTCGTCTGCAACGGGTGACCCCACCCACTCGTTGGTACGAGTGACTTAAGCGAGCGGTTAGAAAGCAACGCCCTCAAAATATGTTGTCCAATAGCAACAAGCATAAACAAAATATTATAAATTTCAAAACTTTGATTTGACTGATTTTTAACAGGTGAAATTCATAGATTTTGTGACAACAAACCGCACGATTACACTATGGTTTTTGCTTTCGTTTGTATTACGGAAGTTACCGGTTTTGTAAATTCTGCCATGGAAGTGTTTAGAATGTCAATTTACCGGTATTATATTGGCACATCGAATAGAATGATTCAAAATAGGAAAATCGGCTTCATGCGGACTTAGAAGGCGGAATGTGAATTACGTTCGCGTGCTACGACGCTAAGTCATACGACGTGAATCAAAAATAGATCTCGGGCGCTTCCTGCACGCCAGGCCCGACCAGATGCAGCCGCTCCTGAAGAGACTTAACGATAAGGTGGGGTTCTGTGACCGTAGACATCTGTCAGTTACTCCAGCGTCACTATATCCGCCAGCCGTGGGATCTGTTGGCATCAGCTTCAGCCCACAAGCGCCCGGGGCGCTTCCTGCACGCCAGGCCCGACCTGATGCAGCCGTTCCTGAAGAGGCTCAATGATAAGGTGTGTTCTCTGACCCTAGACATCTGTCAGTTACTCCAGCGTCACTATATCCGCCAGCCGTGGATCTGTTGGCATCAGCTTCAGCCCACAAGCGCCCGGGGCGCTTCCTGCACGCCAGGCCCGACCTGATGCAGCCGTTCCTGAAGAGGCTCAACGATAAGGTGTGTTCTGTGACCCTAGACATCTGTTAGTTACTCCAGCGTCCCTATCTCTGCCAGCCGTGGATCTGTTGGAATCAGCTTCAGTCTACAAGCGCCCGAGAGACCTATTTTTGATTTACTCGTATGACTTAGCGTCGTGACGAGCGCACGATTTCTACTGATTTTCCTTCGACATACGAAATTCCGCATTTTTGAAGCATACGTCTGCAACGAGTGACCGAGGTGATCTGTACTTTTCCCGTTGACTGTACCTACAACAACTGTTAACCCCCCTTTCCCCTGGATTAGGCCTGCGGTACCCTCACTCACGCAGCGAAACACAGCACAGTGCCGTTTTACGCCGGTTTTTCTGTGAGGCCGTGGTATCATTCCGGTCGAGCGGTTCCTAAATACGGTTATGCATTGGCTCCTTCTGTCCCCAGATGCTGAAGGAGACGCTGGCAGCTGGCGTGGCGTACCTACACGAGGGCGTGGAGACGAGCGACCGGCGCGTGGTGCAGCAACTGCTGGAGTCTGGCGCGGTGCAGCTGTGCGTGGTGGCTGCGGAACTGGCCTGGGCCTTCGCTGCGCACGTGCACACCGTCATAGTGGCCGATACTCACACGTGAGTGGACATTACACCCTCTTATTACAAAAAACTGCTCTGATACCGCTTTTAATCCGAAACTAGCAAGTTCATGATTATTACGGAATAATGTTATTTCTTAAGTTTTTATTACAAATCCTCGACCAACCATAGACAACTTAGTACCGCAGGATAGTGTCAAAATGGTTCGGAGTTGTTTCGGTAGATGTCACTTTGGATTTTTACATCGCGCTAGTAAAGCTACATCTGACTACAAATGAAAGTTAACAAATGACAACAAATGAAAGTAAACAATTGACAAGAAATGAAAGCAAACAAATGACAACAAATGAAAGTAAACAAATGACAACAAATAAAAGAAAACAAATGACGAGAAATGAAAGTAAACAAATGAGAACAAATGAAAGTTAACAAATGACAATAAATAAAAGAAAACAAATGAAAGTAAACAAATGACGAGAACTGAAAGTAAACAAATGACATCAAATGAAGGTAAACAATTGACAAGAAACGAAAGTAAACAATTGACAAGAAATGAAAGTAATCAAATGAGAACAAGTGAAAGTTAACAAATGACAACCAAAAAAAGTAAACAAATGACAACAAATGAAAGTAAACAAATGACGAGAAATGAAAGTAAACAGTTGACAAGAAATGAAAGTAAACAATTGACAAGAAATGAAAGTAATCAAATGAAAGTTAACAAATGACAACAAATAAAAGTAAACAAATGACAGCAAATGAAAGTAAATAATAATGAATAATGAAAGTGCTCAGACATTCTTAGTAGTTTTGAAGACTAAGATCATTTTAACGCTGTAACGCTGTGCCTGCACTAGGGCGCGCGGTGCAGCAGCTGCTGGAGTCTGGTGCGGTCCAGATGTTTAGAATGAAATAAAAGTATATTCATTTATTCATTCATTTACTGCCTCTTACGCCAATGGTTGTGGGTTCGATCCCCACCCTGGACAAACATTCGTGCGATGAACACTTGTGTTTGTTCGGTGTTTGGGTGTAATATAATGTATTTAAGTATATATTTGTGTTCCTCTGTTGTCTGATATCTGTAACACAAGTGCTTAAGCTACTTAGTACGGAATCAGGTCAACGTATGAGATGTTGTGAGAATTATTATTATTATTATTTAACGGCTAAACTACCTCTCTTCACTCCGGCGCATCTCCCAGACACCGAGTCTACGTTTCTTTTAGTATGTTTTCCCTCAAAGCACCCTGAACAAATCCCCAAAAGAAAATGCTTGAATCCCAACTCACGCACTCTACACCACCTTTCTAATCAATATTTTATTGAACTATGTATGTACGTAAGAACTTGCACACTTTTCCAAAAAAGTCCGATAGTCATAGTCTTAACACTAGAAATAAACATAGGCTTGCCGTCCCGGTTCTCAGACTTCATAAAATCGGTAATTCATTTGTTGGCTTAATTATTAAGATATTTAATAAGATACCACAAAATGTCATTAACTTACCACTGGATAAGTTTAAGTCTCATATCAAAACCTGCCTAATGAAGAAAGGTTATTATAGTGTACAAGACTATTTAAATGATAAGGATTCTTGGTCATGTTAATTGATTAATCTTTTGAGTTGTTATTCATAGTAGTCTATTAACCTTCATAATTGTATTTGTTTTTTCTTCTCAATTGAAACTCTGTAACATCATCAATACTGAGTTTCTTGCTGGTGTCTTCTCAGTAGAAATCGACATTCCGAACCAGCGGTAGATATTATGTACCTATTTTGACATTCATAAGTGTTCTGTGTGGACCTAAATTGAATAAAGAATTTTTTATCTTTATCTTTACTATTACATTTAATCTAGTTTCCAACTTATCTTTTAACGTCTTTTTTGCAGATACAACGGCAAACTCCATTGCTACGAGCAGTACCCGATAACGACCGTCCTGCAGATGTTGGGCCGCGCGTGCCGGCCCCTCGAGGACGAGCATTCGGTGGCCGTGCTCATGTGTGTCCAGCACCAGAAGACATTCTTCACGAAGCTGCTCAACGACTGCCTGCCGCTGGAGGTGAGGAGATGTAGACCTTAGCTCTAGGGTATAGGGTTTAAGTCGCCATCGTCTTTGGTGTTGGCTCTGTGGACGTTTTCAGCAGAAGTACCCCATAATCATCATCATCATCAGCCCATCGCAGTCCACTGCTGGACGTGGGCCTCTCAAATTGTTCGCCACCGTGATCTATCCATGACTTCTTGCATCCAGCTTTTGCCAGCCATCCTGCGCAGATCGTCCCTCCACCTAGCCAGAGGACCCCATAATGACGGTGCTATAATTAGAAACCTTTTAGACCTAAGCTCAAGGGCATAAGGTTTAGAGTCACCATTGTCTTTGGTGTTAGTTTTGTGGACGTCTTAAGCAGAAGTGTTCCATAATGACGGTGCTATAGTTGGTGACGAGGACTCGGTGGCTGGAGGTGAGGAATTGTAGACCTTAGCTCAAGGGTATCAGGGTCAAAGTGTTTGGGATTAGCTATGTAGACGACTTTAACAACAGTACTCCATATTGACGATGTTATAGTTGTTAACCTTTTCGACTTAGCTGAAGGGCATAAGAGTCAAAGTTGCCATCGTCTTTGGTATTGGCACTCGGTGGCTGTGCTCGTGTGTCCAGCACCAGAAGACATTCTTTACAAAGCACCAGAAGACATTATTTTGCTCTACGACTGTTTGCCGCTGGAGGTGAGGACGTTTGGACCTTAGCTCAAGGGTATAGGGTTTAAAGTCGCCATCGTCTTTGGTGTTGATTCTATGGAAAGCTTTAGTAGAAGTGCCCCATAATGACGGTGCTATAATTGGTAACCTTTTCGACCGTAGCTCAAGGGCATAGGGTTTAAAGTCGCCATCGTGTTTGGTGTTGGTTTTGTCGACGTCTTTAGCAGAAGTGTCCTATAATGAAGGCGCTGTATTTGGTAATATTTTCGACCTTAGCTCAAGGGCATAAGAGTCATAGTTGCCATCGTCTTTACAATGACAGTGATGATAAGTAACTTAGGCGCCTAAACTTTTTTATTGTACTTATAGCACCAACTTAACAATACGTTGAGCCTCAGGACTACGTCACTTCTAGCATATAATTAAAACTAAAAATATATTTTTTAATTAAAACACACATTTAATGAAAACTGAAAAATATAGGTCAACTTTTTTTTTCTTTCTTTATTGGAAAAGCGTATAAAATGGTAATTTTTTTTCGTATTGTCAATTGGTGGACGATACTCACAAAAGATATTACCTACTTATTTAAGGTGACGGGTAGGGCACACTAGCGACGCCAATCGTTCGACGTTTTTAATTTTTAGCTACTTAACCAGATCTATTTTAAAAAAATTCGGGGTTACAACCTCTCGGCAAACACTTATACTATTTATTAAATAACCATACACAAATGTTGGGTCCGTTTTTGTAGGAAAAAAATTGATTCACGCTAAAAGTGGCCGCTTTTGGCGGTAATCAATTTTTCGCGTATACATTGGACCCAACATTTTTGCATGGTTATTTAATAAATAGTATAAGTGTTTGCAGAGAGGTTGTAACCCGAAATTGTTTCAAATAGATCCGGCTTAGTAGCTAACAATTAAAATTGATTGGTGTCGCTAGTTTCTACCCGTCGCCTTAACTTATTAAAAATTTTAATGAAAGTAAAAATGTTTTCCCTTGCCCTCATTGATAGAAATATGCATAGAGAACTGAAACATTCAGAGATACATTTTTTGCTTCGAACTACGATCTTTTTCCTTTCGGAAAGCGCACCTTCTTCTGTATAAATGTTTACCTGTTATACCTATTCCAGAGTCACCTGGACCACAGACTGCACGACCACATCAACGCAGAGATAGTGACGAAGACCATAGAGAACAAACAGGACGCGGTCGACTACCTCACCTGGACATTCCTGTACCGGCGGCTCACTCAGAACCCGAACTATTACAACCTACAGGGGGTCACTCACAGGTAATAGTCTTTTTTTTTTAATTAGTCGTATGTAACTCTTTACTGAAACGACTCAGTGATCCGACTCAGCCAAATGATACACCGAATCTCTAATGTTCGCTCCGAATGTATCATTCGACTCAAATGGATCTCGAGTCCAAGTGAACCGAATGAGCTGAATGATTCGAATGAACTGAATGATTCGAATGAGCTGAATGTTCCGCATGAGGGGAATGTTCCGAATGAGCTGAATGATTCGAATGAACGGAATGATCCGAATGAGCTGAATGATTCGAGTGAGCGGATTGATCAGAATGAGCTGAATGATTCGAGTGAGCGGAATGATTCGAATGAGCTGAATGATTCGAATGAGCGGAATGATCCCAATGAGCTGATTGATCCCAATGAGCTGAATGTTCCGCATGAGGGGAATGTTCTAAATGAGCTGAATGATTCAAATGAACGGAATGATCCGAATGAGCTGAGTGATTTGAATGAGCTGAATGATTCGAATGAGTTGAATGATTCGAATGAGCGAAATGATCCCAATGAGCTGAATGTTTCGCATGAGGGGAATGTTCCGAATGAGCTGAATGATTCGAATGAACGGAATGATCCGAATGAGCTGAATGATTCGAGTGAGCGGAATGAGCTGAATAATTCGAATGAGCGGAATGATCCGAATGAGCTGAATGTTCCGCATGAGGGGAATGTTCCGAATGAGCTGAATGATTCGAATGAACGGAATGATCCGAGTGAGCTGAATGATTCGAGTGAGCGGAATGATTCGAATGAGCTGAATGATTCGAATAAGTGGAATGATCCCAATGAGCTGAATGTTCCGCATGAGGGGAATGTTCCGAATGAGCTGAATGTTCCGAATGAGCTGAATGATTCGAATGAACGGGGAATGATCCGAATGAGCTGAATCATCCAAATGAGCGGAATGATCCGAATTCAGAGCGAAAGAGTAAGCTGTGGGCTGTTCGGAGTGATTAAGTCCGTCTTTCCATGTATTACGCGGGGAAAAGAGATAGGTATTTTACATGGCACAGCAGTGGGGATCGATTATTCATTTGTAACAAAATCAATCAATCACGGATCTATCCGAGAGTTGATGTTTCAAATGATTCAAATAAAGCGTTTCACTGTTCCGCATCTCTGCACTGATCCAGATGCAAATGTTCCAATCTTTTGAAAGATACCTTTTTGCCATGACTTATTAATATTTCACAGCGTCACACATATTGATCTGACTCTAAGATAGGTAGCTCAAGCGCCTGTGTTAAGGATATCAGAATCAACAGGGGTATTACAAATATATACATTTAAAACTTTTCTTTTGTAAATACATACTTATAATACATAAAAAACACCCAGACCAATACAAACAGACATGTTCATGCACACAAATGTTTGTACTGTGCGGGGATCGAACCCGCAACCCTTGGACCAAAGGTAGCGTTCACTTCCACTGATCCAAACGGGTCGTCATTTAAAATGAAAAGGTGTATTGAATTTCTATAGTTATTCCAAAGAAAATATAATCGATTCAATTTCTCAATTTCATTTGTTAAACTACTTTGCACTGCCTTCCCTTATTACTAATACGATATTTCTATCCTCTACCCAAAGGTTGTCTGGAAGAAATCGCTACAAGCGATAAGACTTATTGTATTGTCTGTTGCTGTTGTATCATGCTTGTATTTTATTTTTGTGCAATAAAGAATATCTATCTATCTATTTATCGAATGAATAAAGATTTGAGTATTAACTTGTTTATTTGTCTACAGGCACCTGTCGGATCATCTCTCTGAGCTGGTGGAGACGACGCTCTCGGACCTGGAGCAGTCCAAGTGCATCGCCGTTGAGGACGAGATGGATGTGCAGCCTCTCAACCTCGGCATGATCGCCTCCTACTACTACATCAACTACACCACCATCGGTGAGTCAGCTCCGTCACGGTGATAATATAGTCCATTCGGTGTGTGAAGGTGAATAGGACAGTCCAAACGTTTGGTATTATGCATCCAATTTTTCACCACCGCACATCACGTCAGAACGCCAAATTCCATTCACATCACCTGGATGGATTTATATCGACTACAGTGCGTTTCTCACGTCATTTCTTACCACGCACAGTAAAACTGTGGAAGCTGCTGTCATCCGTGGTGTTTCCGAACAGATACGAACTGGTGACCTTCAAGAAAAGGGTGTACTCCTTTCTTAAGAGCCGGCAACGCATATGTGATACCTCAGGTGTTGCAGATGTCCATGGGCGGCGGTGATCATTTTCCATCAGGTGTGCCGTCTGCTCGTGTGTCCGCTATAATGTAAAAAAAAAATCCAACTTTCTACAAATAAAAAAAAAGCTAAAGCATACTTAAATAGAGACCCCAGCCATTTGTAATGTATGTAATTTAAAACATATTAAATAAACAAAAAAAAACAAAAAAAAAAGTTGTGTTCGCATTCTTCCAAAATAACAAGTACAAACCTTTCTCAATTAATCTGAATAAAAACTTTAAATAGGTATTACTTATAAATTTTGTAAAACATATCTTATGAATTACATAATGCTTTAATCGACATTTTTGCTTATAGGGATCGACACAAACAATCGCAATAAATCATTAACCGTAGTTAATTAGCATAGGCAAGGTAGTTTTTAAAAATGTAAAACCTTTATTCGAATAAATAAATTTATTGATTTGATTTGATTTATTCAATATGTCGGATGGGCGAGCGGGATACTCAATATTTTATTTGCATTTCACAGTGTCCATTATATGATCTTAAACATAGGTATACACAATAGATCACTGTGAACCCTGTCGGGCACAACAATGGATCATCAATGGAGAGGAGGAACACCATTGATCAAAAAGAAAAGATTATTCATTATTTAATTAAGTATTGATTAATTATTATGTATTAAATTGTTTTTTAATATTATTCAGTTTTCATAGCCATGTTCTGTAATATATAAGTAATAGATATATATATATATATATATATATATATATATATATATATATATATATATATATATATATATATATATATATATATATATATATCTATCTATCTGTTTATAAGTAATATCTATTTATTTTGTGGTAATATATTAGTTTATTTGCATTAATTTGTAATTTTTATTTTTTTTAATTTTTATAAATATATATTTCACAACATCACATACATTGATCTGACTCCGAGTTAAGTAGCTCAAGCATCTGTGTTACGGATATCAGAATCAACAGTGGGATTACAAATATATACATATAATACTTTTCTTTTGTAAATACATACTTATAATATATAGCAAACACCCAGACCAATACAAACAAACATGTTCATGCACACAAAATTATTCCTTTAATTCTATAGCGGATATATTAATGGATAGCGGGCAGAGAGCCCGGATCGTCTTCTTCTTCCGACATCTTAGGTATTTTGAGATGTCTTGCAGAAATATAGTCCTCGTTACATCACTGAATTATTATTTTATCTGATTACTTGAACAAATTAACAAAATGTCGTCTGACTCGCAGGATGCAGACGGATTGCGTTGTGATACGCGGAGAGTTCGGTGCTTTCGTTCGTTCACTACGGCGGCTCACGTTCGAATGCCCCTTTCCGGCAAAGCATAGACCACTCCCAAGCATAGACAGTGACAGCTGTCACTACTTGACGTATCACATTGCAACTTGACTTTGACAGGTGATAACTGTCATGGGATGTAAATGACAGATGACAGCTTTCTTCGGATTGAGGTCTTGCGGATGCGAAAGAACTAAATGTTAGAAAAGACCCACGCCATTTGGGATCGAATCATCATCCTCTTCAATGGGGGCAGATCACGTTTCAATATAACCAATCACATTGTATATTGACCTCAGTCCTATAGTGCGCCATTTAGCGGATTTTTCACACGCGATAGTCACCCTCACCACAGTTACCCAGCCAAACTGACTTAGAAGTTTGGAGTGAAATTGGCAAGTACAAGTGCGGATAAAGAATGGGATCAGAAATGACGGCGCATCTATTCACTTCTCGCTCGCACACTATTTGCGTCTATACTCGCACCCCACGAGTGCGTACAACCTTTAAACCCCCCTTTCCCCCGGATTGGGCCTCCGGTACCCTTACGCAGCGAAACACAGCACAGTGCTGCTACGCCGGTTTTCTGTGATGCCGTGGTATTACTCCGGTCGAGACGGCGCATTCATGCCTAAGTGAGGCCCATGATGTTTACCCCCGGGAAACCCTCTGATAGGAGCTCACTCGTGGCCTGAGCGAATCCTGAATGTTATATGTTATTTTCCATTTTCCAGAGCTGTTCAGTCTTTCGCTGACCAGCAAGACGAAGATCCGCGGGCTGCTGGAGATCATCTCTTCGGCAGCGGAGTACAGCGACCTCTGCATACGCCACCGCGAGGAGAACATCATCAAGGCTCTGGCCGCCAAGTCAGTTGTAGTGTCATACCACAATTTCAATTAAATTCAATTCAATTTATTCAGATAATAATTTTACACAAATAGTACATATGGTATATATCACAATTCAGCCTTGTGGTCCCCGGCAGAGTAGAATAGGCCACCCTCACTCTTACCGAGGTGTCGTAAAAGGCGACTAAGGTAAAGCTGCTGGCATGATCATCAGCACCCAGAGAAGGAACACTCTGCATTTATATCAAAACCCTCGCCAACCCGTCTGCCAAGCGTGGTGAGTATGGCAATTACCCCTCATGTGATTGAGGGAGGCCCGTGCCCCAGCAGTGGGGACTTAAATGGGCTGATGATGATGATGAGTAATATATAATATGACTAAATATACGTACATAACTATATAATACAATAAACCTACTTATATTACAATTAACTCATAAAAAAACATAAAAAACCAGAAACGACGAATACTGGCTAACCTACTTTGTAAGCATTAAAGGGATGGAAACAGACACAATACATCTTACCACAGCAAATAATAGTAATAAGGCCGCCTTCGTTGTACATATCCTGTAATACCTAGTATTAAGTTTTCTTACTATACTTTGAGTGCAATAAAAGTATATTCATTCATTCATTCATTCATTCATTCATTCATTCATTCATTCATTCACAGCAGCATTATATTAATAATATAATAATAATAATACTTCTCACAACGTCTCATAGGTTGACCTGATTCCGTACTAAGTAGCTTAAGCACTTGTGTTACAGATATCAGACAACAGAGGAACACAAATATATACTTAAATACATATATTACACCCAGACACTGAACAAACACAAGTGTTCATCACACGAATGTTTGTCCAAGGTGGAGATCGAACCCACGACCTTTGACGTAAGAGGCAGGGTCACTACCAATTGCGCCATCCGGTCAGTCAGTATTGTGTGCGTTGTGTTTTTTTTTGTCTTCTTTTTCCTTATTTGTTCTCTCGTTCCAGAGTCCCCCACAAGCCGACGGCGCCCTCCGGCGGCGTGGTGAAGTACAACGACCCGCACGTGAAGGCGCACGTGCTGCTGCAGGCGCACCTGTCGAGGATGCAGCTGCCGGCGGAGCTGCACGCCGACACCGCCGCCGTGCTGGTCAAGGTGGGATATGATACTCCTACACATCTTAAATACATACCATCCTGACCTCGAAGCAATTCAGGCTGTTTTCGACCTCCCCTATAATTTCGTTGTGGATAAAACTAGATGCCTGAATTTTCAGTAACTAATCAGGCATAGACGCCCTGTTGGTCGAGTGGTTTAAGTACCGGGCCGTGATCTCGATTCCTGGGTCGAGCGTAAAGTTTGTTTCGTATTTTTCGAACATAGCTCGGGTTTGTGATCACCAATCCGCATTTGGCAAGCGTGGTGATTAAGCCTAATCCCATCATAGTAGCGATGACTTGATTTCTATGATGGAGGCCTTTGCCCTGCAGTGGGACAGTTTATAGGCTGATACTCCTACTCCAATCAGGTATAGTATAAACGCGGTATATTTAAAATTTCAGTCAATTTGAACCAGTAGTTGACATGACAAGTTGTTAAAGTTTGACGACCCGACGTCCAAGGGTTGCGGGTTCGATCCCCGCACAGTACAAACATTTGTGTGCATGAACATGTCTATTTGTATTGGTCTGGGTGTTTCCTATGTATTATAAGTATGTATTTACAAAAGAAAAGTATTATATGTATATATTTGTAATCCCACTGTTGATTCTGATATCCGTAACACAGGTGCTTGAGCTACCGATCTCGGAGTCAGATCAATGTATGTGATGCTGTGAAATATTTATTTATTTTATTTCTGAATTTAGTCACTCACTGACTGACTGACTCACTGAATATTTGACTCGGCCATTGCATGAAAACACAACCGATTGCCAAGTTAATACCTAATCGACTTGGTAACATAGATCTCACAACTATCCACTGTAGAACAACTGAGTGCGAGACTTGGAGTTTTTGACAAGTTTGTTTTTTTATGGGACAAATATTCCACAACAAATGTCCACACGGAAAAAATTGAGAAGGTTCAAAAAATAATAATCAATATGATTTGTTACCGACTTGGATTAGGTAGACGTCTCATACAAAGAAAAACTTAAAAAAACATTATTTCCATGACATTGTCTAGTTATTCAAAATTCTCCATTCCAAAATTGACTCACCAATCATTCTTTCCTTGGTAAATAAATAAATATTTCACAGCATCACATACATTGATCTGACTCCGAGATAGGTAGCTCAAGCACCTGTGTTACGGATATCAGAACCAACAGCGGAATTACAAATATATACATAACGAGGCGAGAAGTGAGCTCTCATTATCCTTGACTCTGTTCTCTAAATGGGTTCCGACGAATTTTGATAGAAGTCATAGAAGAAAATGTTGTTCAGAATGGTTGGTAGAGCACGTGATTAAAGGAATGTAAATGTTCACAGATACACCCTGTATACTACTTTTCTTTTGAAATACATACCGTGAGAGTATCGAAAGCCCAAAGGGTGGTTTAAAGGTTGGCAGTGCACTTGTGAATCCACTGGTGTCGCGGGTGTCCATGGGCGTCGGCAATCGCTTACCATCAGATGACCCGTCTGCTCGTCTGCCACCTATCACAATAAAAAAAACTATCGATAGTCAGCTATGTTTCGATAGTATTGCTGCCTGATTAAATGTGTACGATACTAATCGATAGTATTGATACTATTGACAACTAGCAATACTATCGACAGACTATCGATTTCACTTTTACTATAGATAGTCGGATAGATCACAGTGGCGAACAATTGGAGAGGCCTACGTCCAGCAGTGGACTGCGATAGGCTGATGATGATGATGATGATAGATAGTCGATGCGTGTGTGTTGCCAGTGATGACATACGGAACCGAAACGTGGCCGCTTACAATGTGCCGATTAAGGAGGCTCAAAGTCACCCAGAGAGCAATGGAGAGGGCTATGCTCGGAGTCTCCCTGCGTGATCGTATCAGAAATGATGAGATCCGTAGGAGAACTAAGGTCACAGACGTAGCCCAAAGGATTGCATGCCTCAAGTGGCAATGGGCAGGGCACATAGCGAGGAGAACAGACGGCCGTTGGGGCGGAAAGGTCCTCGAGTGGAGGCCACGTACAGGAACTCGCAGCCGTGGCAGGCCTCCTACAAGGTGGACCGACGATCTGGTGAAGATCGCGGGAATCCATTGGATGCGGGCGGCACAGTACCGATCTGTGTGGAGAACATTGGGGGAGGCCTATGACCAGCAGTGGACGTCTATTGGCTGAAATGATGATGATGATGATGAATATCGATAGTCTATCGATAGATTCTATGGTCTATTAATAGTGGAGTATCGATAAGCAACACTAGATCCGCTAACATAAATGCTTATTTCTGCCCGCAGGCCATCCGGCTGATCCAGGCGTGCGTGGACGTCGTGTCGTCCAGCGGCTGGCTGTCGCCCGGCGTGGCGGCCATGGAGCTGGCGCAGATGGTGACGCAGGCCATGTGGGCCAAGGACTCCTACCTGCGCCAGCTGCCCCACTTCACGCAGGAGCTGGTGCAGCGCTGCGCTGACAAGGTAACCTGGAACAAGAGTGATAAAACTTTTACCACCTCCATATTTACAATACGCGAATCAAGGACAGTACAACAGTGAATAGATGCGCCGCCATTTCTGATCCCATTCTTTATCCGCACGGGTTGTAATTGTAATAGGGTATTTGACTAAGCTCGAGATTTTACAAGATATAAATATTTTATCAAAATATAGGTAAATATTTGCCAATAGCAAAATTCTCAATTAAAAATATAACGTCTAACCGGTTTTATGGTCATTCAAAGATTCATGGGCAAGTCCATTTTAAAAGTATGAAATTATAAAAAAAATATTTATATTTTTATTTAGTAGATAAGGCTTACCAACTAAATACATAAATTCAATATATATATTAAAATAACTTTCAAATACTAAAACTTTTCTTATATGTACTTAAATTAAAGGTGAGCAAAACTTTGCTATATAAATAAATAAATAAACATCACATAGGTACATTGATTTGACTCCGAGATTGGTAGCTCAAGCACCTGTGTTACGGATATCAGAATCAACAGTGGGATTACAAATATATACGTATAATAAAAATTATAATATATTAAAAAACAATTAAAAAAAAAGAAAATTAAAAACTAATATGACTTATTCTACATATCTTTTTAAATATTCTAAGATACATTTCTTAAAATTGGTAATTTTGTCACTATCATTATCAATCATCATCATCATCATCAGCCCATTTAAGTCCCGACTGCTGGGGCACGGGCCTCCCTCAAGCACATGAGGGGTAATTGCCATACTCACCACGCTTGGCAGACGGGTTGGCGAGGGTTTTGATATAAATGCAGAGTTTTCCTTCTCTGGGTGCTGATGATCATGCCAGCAGCTTTACCTTAGTCGCCTTTTACGACACCTCGGTAAGAGTGAGGGTGGCTTCATTATAGTAATAAAATAAAATCAATGTGGCATACGACCACGGCAATACGGCATAATAATTTCAGCAGAGACAGTTTTCTTGTTTCGTACTTTTTCGAGCGTGTTTTTTTGGTAGTCGGCTTTTAGTTTTTAAATTTTATTTTTATTTAATATATTTTTAGTTATGTAAACAAAATTACATATTTGAAATGTGATTAAAAAAAGTCTCATTTGATACCCCACACGTTACCGGCAAGCCGGTTTTTTAGTTCCTTACTCTTAAGTCCCCTAGAGGGCGCTGTAGTCAATTTAACGTGATGTCATGTAACCTATAACCAGAAGACAATCAAGACGCTTCTAACGACACCTCATTTGTTCAAATATGATAACTAATTTAGAAGTTATGAGGGAACAGATGAACTACTATACATACATACATACAGGTCAAAATCATAACCCTCCTTTTTGCTTCGCCGTAGTCGGGTAATAAAACGAGCAATATATTCAACTAGCTTTTGCCCGCGACTTCGTCTGCGTTCACAACAATATCTTTATAAATTATAGCCTATGTGTTATTCTGATCTATAAGCTACATTACTGTAAAGTTTCATTAAAATCCGTTTAGTAGTTTTTGCGTGAAAGAGGAACAAACATCCATCCATACATCCATCCAAACAAACTTTCGCCTTTATAATATTAGTAAGGATTGAACTCTCTTATACCCCAGGGCGTGGAGACGGTGTTCGACGTGATGGAACTGGAGGACAACGCCCGTGCGAAGTCCTGCCAGGGTACTTGCCCTATAACACGCTTGGTCAAGACGGTGTTGGCGAGGGTTTTGATATAACTGCAGAGTTTTCCTTTCTCGGCTGGGTGCTGATGATCATGCCAGAGCAGCTTTACCTTAGTTCGGCTTTTACGACACCTCGGTAAGAGTGAGGGTGGCTTCATTATAGTAATTTAAAATAAAATCAATGTGGCATACGACCACGGCAATACGGCATAATAATTTCAGCAGAGACAGTTTTCTTGTTTCGTACTTTTTCGAGCGTGTTTTTTTGGTAGTCGGCTTTTAGTTTTTAAATTTTATTTTTATTTAATATATTTTTAGTTATGTAAACAAAATTACATATTTGAAATGTGATTAAAAAAAGTCTCATTTGATACCCCACACGTTACCGGCAAGCCGGTTTTTTAGTTCCTTACTCTTAAGTCCCCTAGAGGGCGCTGTAGTCAATTTAACGTGATGTCATGTAACCTATAACCAGAAGACAATCAAGACGCTTCTAACGACACCTCATTTGTTCAAATATGATAACTAATTTAGAAGTTATGAGGGAACAGATGAACTACTATACATACATACATACAGGTCAAAATCATAACCCTCCTTTTTGCTTCGCCGTAGTCGGGTAATAAAACGAGCAATATATTCAACTAGCTTTTGCCCGCGACTTCGTCTGCGTTCACACAATATCTTTATAAATTATAGCCTATGTGTTATTCTGATCTATAAGCTACATTACTGTAAAGTTTCATTAAAATCCGTTTAGTAGTTTTTGCGTGAAAGAGGAACAAACATCCATCCATACATCCATCCAAACAAACTTTCGCCTTTATAATATTAGTAAGGATTGAACTCTCTTATACCCCAGGGCGTGGAGACGGTGTTCGACGTGATGGAACTGGAGGACAACGCCCGTGCGAAGCTGCTGCAACTGTCGCCCACCGAGATGGCTGACGTTGCACGCTTCTGCAACAGATACCCCAACGTCGAGCTGACTTATGAGGTGAGTAACCCCATCGCCGGGGGACTAGCATACCCCGGGGGGAAGCTGTGTGTGTCAAATCAAAAATTTCGAGAAATAGACAACAAGATGCTTCATCATCAACCCATTTAAGTCCCCACTGCTGGGGCACGGGCCTCCCTCAATCACATGAGGGGTAATTGCCATACTCACCACGCTTGGCAGACGGGTTGGCGAGGGTTTTGATATAAATGCAGAGTTTTCCTTCTCTGGGTGCTGATGATCATGCCAGCAGCTTTACCTTAGTCGCCTTTTACGACACCTCGGTAAGAGTGAGGGTGGCCTATTCTACTCTGCCGGGGACCACACTGCCAACAAGATGCTTGACAATAAAAAATGTAACGTTACGAAGTCTTGGACCCCTCCCAACCCCCTTATCACACATTATCACACTTCTTCCGCGCCATCAAAGTAGTCCCGTGAAAAAAGGCGTTTGAATCGCCATCAACATTCAAATTTAAGCTTTATGCTCATATACATAAGGAATATCAAATTTTAGTTACATGTTTTCCGCGGCACTTCTTTTCGTGTCGCGGACTCTAGAACCGTGCGAATGCGCGAGTTAGGTCAAGCACACTTTGCCTTACGCTGTTTGACCCAAAGACATAATAATCTTTTTCGATTTGTCAAGCACACTCTGCCATCCGCTGATTGGGCCAAAGACAAAATAAACTTTTTCGATTTGTCAACCCCACTTCCACCCACTGATTGGCCTAAAGACAAAATAATCTTTTTCGATTTGTCAAGCCTACTTCCACCCACTGATTGGTCCAAAGACAAAATAATCTTTTTCGATTTGTCAAGCCCACTTCCACCCACTGATTGGTCCAAAGACAAAATAATCTTTTTCGATTTGTCAAGCACACTTTGCCACTCGCTGATTGGCCCAAAGACAAAATAAACTTTTTCGACTTGTCAAGCACACTTTGCCACTCGCTGATTGGCCCAAAGACAAAATAATCTTTTTCGATTTGTCAAGCACACTTTGCCACTCGCTGATTGGCCAAAAGACAAAATAATCTTTTTCGATTTGTCAAGCACACTTTGCCACTTGCTGATTGGCCAAAAGACAAAATAATCTTTTTCGATTTGTCAAGCACACTTTGCCTTCCGCTGATTGGCCCAAAGACAAAATAAACTTTTGATTTGTCACGCACACTTTGCCTTCCGCTGATTGGCCCAAAGACAAAATAAACTTTTTCGACTTGTCAAGCACACTCTGCCATCCGCTGATTGGCCCAAAGACAAAATAAACTTTTTCGATTCGTCAAGCACACTTTGCCTTCCGCTGATTGGCCCAAAGACAAAATAAACTTTTTCGATTTGTCAAGCACACTTTGCCTTCCGCTGATTGGCCCAAAGACAAAATAAACTTTTTCGACTTGTCAAGCACACTCTGCCATCCGCTGATTGGCCCAAAGACAATATAAACTTTTTCGATTTGTCAAGCACACTTTGCCTTCCGCGGATTGGCCCAAAGACAAAATAAAGTTTTTCGATTTGTCAAGCACACTTTGCCTTCCGCGGATTGGCCCAAAGACAAAATAACCTATTTCGACTTGTCAAGCACACTCTGCCACTCGCTGATTCGCCCAAAGACAAACTAATCTTTTTCGATTTGTCAAGCACACTTTACCTTCCGCGGATTGGCCCAAAGACAAAAGATTAGTCATTAGTCAGCGCACTCGTTTTAGGAAAGTCGCATTTGTGGCGGTAAATCAATAGACTCCGCGTTACGAATGAAGTCTCGCGGCTAAACATGTTTGTATCTTTATTTTCTTATTATTCATATTTTCCTTATTATTTTTTTTTATGCTAGAGGCGACAAACGAGCAAGCGAGTCACCTGATGGAAAGCAATCATCGCCGCCCATTAACATCCGCCTGATTTCGCGGATGTTAATGGGCGGCGATGATTGCTAATTGAGATCGCTAATGCGTAGTCGGCCTTTTTTAAAAGGAGTACGCTCTTCTCTTGAAGGTCCCTAAGTCGTTGCCGTCCGGAAATACTCCCATAAATTAACTGATCCACAGAACTGAGGTACGTGGTAGAAAGTTCCGCGAAAAATGCACAGTATTAGACCGCCATCCATCGAGATGAGGAGGATGGAATGACAATCGCTTGCGTGTGGTTCGATGTAAGAATTCAGCTGCAGGGAGTAGATCAAACAGTTCCTCAGAGCACTCCCCATGATAGATGCGGTATAGAATGCTGAGGGAGGCTATATCCCGCCGCAGTGCTAGAGGATCAAGTCGACTAGAGAGAGTCAAGTCACCGACAATGGACAACATTTCAAAATTGCTAAGCTCTGAAACAAAAAATACCAATTCTTTGTTTACTTTTCCGCTGCTCGAATATATATTTATTCATTTTTTATATTGCTTATTTACTGAGAAAAAAATTAAAAACTAAAAAACGTAAGATGACGTCATCGGACGGCTGAATGTAAAATATTTCTTTGCTTAGCACATTATAGTTTTAAATGTACGAAATGCCAAACCCATGACATGTAACTGTCAAAAAAAAGACAACATGTCAACGTTGAATGTATGAATGACGTTGACAATGTTGACACTAGTATTATTTACCTTTGACAGTAGTACCTTTTTTTTATTAAAACAATGATAAGCAAAGGAATATCGCTGTATTCAGCCGTCCGATGACGTCATTTGGCGCTTACGTCTATTTAGAATAAAAAGAATTTCAATATTTATTTTATGCATGAAAATGGACAAATTTTGAAAAAAGAAAAAATATGGGTCTGTTCATTTTATGTCTATTTTCATATTAAAAAACAATATGGACATGTTAAAAATATGAAATGTTGTCCATTCGAGCAGCCCTACGTTTTACGCGGTCAAACGGAAGAAGTTGGTACTGAGGTGCACCAGCTCAGAGAGATGGGAGCAGTATTCCATATGGGGTTATTAAATGTTGAATGTTAATTGCAGGTGAAAAATGAGAAGCGACTGGCGGCCGGCAAGCCCATCGTGGTGGAGGTGTCGCTGGAGAGAGAAGACGAGGTCGTCGGGCCCGTCATAGCGCCATTCTTCCCGCAGGTTAGTACAAAATCGTTAACCTCTTGAATGCGGAAAGTAATCCAAAAATATCACCCGCAAATGCGGCAACATGGCGCGAGTTTCGAGATAAGCTAAGCTAAGTAGTAGATTTAATTGAATTTTTTTTTCTTTATAATTCTCGCAACCTCTCATAGGTTGACCTGATTCCGTGCTAAGTAGCTTAAGCACTTGTGTTACAGATATCAGATTGCAGAGACAAATATATACAACCTGTGCGGATAAAGAATGGGATCAGAAATGCGCGTCTATACTCGCACCCCACGAGTGCGAGTATAGACGCAGATAGTGTGCGAGCGAGAAGTGAATAGATGCGCCGCCATTTCTGATCACATTCTTTATCCGCACAGGTAGTACTTAAATACATATAGGTATTACACCCAGACACTGAACAAACACAAGTGTTCATCGCACGAATGTTTGTCCAGGGTGGGGATCGAACCCACGATCTTTGGCGCAAGAGGCAGGTTCACTACCGATTGCGCCATCCGGTCAGTCAACATTATTATGTTTGAAATATATAAATATATTCTCCCATTTTGGGGTAGGCTAACAAAATGGCGGGCTTTTGGCCAAGCAAAGTTGTAGAGGAAAGAAACATTATATTATTATTATTGCGGAAACATATTTGGTAAATATAAATCTGTCACTTTTATATAATTTGTAACTAACTAAAGTACCTACCTTTGACTGTCGCACTCAGACACGTCAATTACGCTAAATGTTCACTTAAAAACACAATATTTTCTTAAGTACCAATTAAAATTAATTTGACGTCTCTGAGTGCTCATACTGCCGTATGAGTTATTTTTTCCAAGTAAATATAAGTTCACCTTTAAATTCTTACTTATAAACCGAACGGAATGGAAATTTGCGCACACGCTGTTTCTAAACCGTTTTTTTTATATATTCTTGGCAGTTTTAGTAAAAAAGTTTGTTATTACAGTTCTTTACTTAACAAAATACAGTAAAATGTAACAATTAAATAAATAATCGCACCCTTAGTAAAATACCGACCTAACTCAAAATTGTTGATATTTTTATAGCAATTCTTTGCAATTTATTCTTGAGTAGTCTTGAGTAAATATCGCACTTCAAATTTCATCTCGTGTTCATATGTGAGTGTACCTATTTACTTAACTCAAAATTGTTGTTAGATGACCTTTCAACCCTAGATTTTAGTCGATACTATTTTCACTTAGCATCTATATTAAAATTTTGAGTTAGGTCGGTATTTTACTATGAGTACACAATGTTGTATCACATAATAAATATCGTGTTAATTCCCGTGTTGATTCATCATCATCATCATCATCAGCCCATTTAAGTCCCCACTGCTGGGGCACGGGCCTCCCTCAATAACATGAGGGGTAATTGCCATACTCACCACGCTTGGCAGACGGGTTGGCGAGGGTTTTGATATAAATGCAGAGTTTTCCTTCTCTGGGTGCTGATGATCATGCCAGCAGCTTTACCTTAATCGCCTTTTACGACACCTCGGTAAGAGTGAGGGTGGCCTATTCTACTCTGCCGGGGACCACACGGCTCACCGTGTTGATTAATTATAGTTATTTTTTGTTATTGTACACTACTTTTTGGTACAAAAACAGACCGAACACACTGTGTGACGTGAATGAATGAATGTTTCTAGTAAATATCTTTATGTACTAGAAACACGGTACATTTATCAATAGAATGGTCATGAACTTGTTAGATTAACATGTTGCGCCATACATGGCATGTAAAAAATATTTGTTTTTTTTTTTTATGTGATAGGTGGCAGACGAGCAGACGGATCACCTGATGGTAAGCGATTGCCGCCCCCCACCCGGGACACCAGTGGAGTCACCACTAATTAAAAAACAATGAGATAAATTCAATACAAATTAAAATAAATGTCAAAATATTTTTTGAATTAAATTTGTGTGCGTTGTTGCGTGAGTTTGATCAACGCTGTTGGTCTAGTGGTTTAAGTACCGGACCGTGATCTCGGGGTCCTGGGTTCGATTCCCAGGTCGAGCGAAAAGTATGTACCGAATTTTTCGAACATACCTCGGGTTCGTGATCACCAATCCGCATTAGGCAAGCGTGGTGATTAAGCCTAATCCCATCATAGTAGCGATGATTTGATTTCTATGATGGACGCCTTTGCCCTGTAGTGGGACAGTTTATAGGCTGATACTTTTTAACCCCGACGGGGTGTTATAAGTTTGACGTGTCTGTGTGTGTGTCTATGGCATCGTAGCTCCCGAACAAATGAACCAATTTTGATTTTGTTTTTTTTTTTGTTTGAAAGATGAATAAGGAGGGTGTGTTCTTAGCTATGTTGAATAAAAATCATAAAGATTTGGATTTTATGTTTTAACACAACTCCCACAATATGGGTATCATATAAAAGTAGCAGAATATATTAATTGTGAAATTTTTAAAATCCAAGATGGCCGCCGTCAGAAAATGACAAATAACCTATTTGTTGTTCCAACTGCCTCAATATAGGTATCAAATGAAAGAGCTTTAGTTGTGTCGGGGGTTTATTAAATTTTCAATTTTTCCTCTTTGAGTGAATTCACACGGATGTTACTGTATGTTTTATGTTATGGTTAAAATGCAAAAGGATTGTTTTATAAGTTATATATATCATATAAATAGGATTTTAAGTAATAGTTTCTGTATAAATAGGTACTTATATAATAGTTAATTTTAATGGGGTTGCTTGTCTATTGCATTGGGTCTCAGTAAATCATCATCATCATTTCAGCCAATAGACGTCCACTGCTGGACATAGGCCTCCCCCAATGTTCTCCACACAGATCGGTCCTGTGCCCGCAACCAATGGATTCCCGCGATCTTTACCAGATCGTCGGTCCACCTTGTGGGGGGCCTGCCACGGCTGCGACTTCCTGTACGTGGCCTCCACTCGAGGACCTTTCCGCCACAACGGCCGTCTGTTCTCCTCGCTATGTGCCCTGCCCATTGCCACTTGAGGCATGCAATCCTTTGGGCTATGTCTGTAACCTTAGTTCTCCTGCGGATCTCATCATTTCTGATACGATCACGCAGGGACCGCTTACAATGTGCCGATTAAGGAGGCTCAAAGTCACTCAGAGAGCAATGGAGAGAGCTATGCTCGGAGTCAGTAAATAAATAAAAAAAAAATAATAATAATTTTGTAACTGGACAAACATTCGTGCGATGAACACTTGTGTTTGTTCAGTGTCTGGGTGTAATATATGTATTTAAGTATATATTTGTGTTCCTCTGTTGTCTGATATCTGTAACACAAGTGCTTAAGCTACTTAGTACGGAATCAGGTCAATGTATGAGATGTTGTAAGAATTATTATTATTATTTTTCGTTTCATGCTATTTCTCAGCTCTGAAGCTGGTTTAAAGTACAGTTACGGGCATTACGCCATACTTATAATACATAGGTAACACCCAGACTAATACAAACAAACATGTTCATGCACACAAATGTTTGTAATGTATAATAAATAAGATAGAAATATTTATTTATTAGGCAGTGTGGTCTCCGGCAGAGTAGAATAGGCCACCCTCACTCTTACCGAGGTGTCGTAAAAGGCGACTAAGGTAAAGCTGCTGGCATGATCATCAGCACCCAGAGAAGGAAAACTCTGCATTTAAATCTAAACCCTCGCCAACCCGTCTGCCAAGCGTGGTGAGTATGGCAATTACCTCTCATGTGACTGAGGGAGGCCCGTGCCCTAGCAGTGGGGACTTAAATGGGCTGATGATGATGATGATGATGATTTAATTATTGTACTATTTTTTGGTACAAAAACAGACCGATCACGCTGTATGACGTGTGTGCGTTGTTGTGTGAGTATTATTTAATTACCTATTTTGACGACGGAAATAACAAAATCCGTAAGTTTATCAATTTACTAGGAAGTTTATAAACTTTCGTAGGATTCTAAGCGGGAGATAAATTGTATTATTTTACGTCCACACTTTCGTACATTGATAAACTTACTGAACTCACTCGTTAAATAATGAGTAAGCAATATCCAAACGCTACGCGCGATTTGATTGGCGTTGCCACTATGAACATTGACCAATCAGAGAATATATATTTGTAATCCCACTGTTGGTTCTGATATCCGTAACACAGGTGCTTGAGCTACCTATCTCGGAGTCAGATCAATGTTTATTTATTTATTTATTGACAAAGATTTACCAACAACATATCAGTTTACACATACAATACCAGTACAAGGGTGCCTTAACTAAAAGATATGCATAGGCATATAGGTAAATACAGCATTATTGAACTTAATTACGACTAAAATATAGTTATATTAGGTAAATTATCTACTAAGTATTAATTTTTATCTACAACTCACAATCCTTCAGCTTATCATTACACTTCCGCTTATATGTATGGATGGAATCATGAAAAATATCTATGTTATGATCCTTTATGTCATTATATGAGCGCATACACCGGTATAAAAGGCCGTGTGGTCCCCGGCAGAGTAGAATAGGCCACCCTCACTCTTACCGAGGTGTCGTAAAAGGCGACTAAGGTAAAGCTGCTGGCATGATCATCAGCACTCAAAGAAGGAAAACTCTGCAATTATATCTAAACCCTCGCCAACCCGTCTGCCAAGCGTGGTGAGTATGGCAATTACCCCTCATGTTATTGAGGGAGGCCCGTGCCCCAGCAGTGGGGACTTAAATGGGCTGATGATGATGATGATGATGACCGGTATAAAGGAGCACACCTACCTAGGTTGGTTCTACAATGAGGCAAACTAAAAAGATTTCTAGAAGGATGCCTGGGGTTTGTTGTGTTGTGATGTTGTGAAATATTTATTTATTGTTTATTTGATTAACTTGTAGAAACGCGAGGAGGGCTGGTGGGTTGTGGTGGGGGAACCCCGCAGCAACAGCCTGGTGTCGATCAAGCGCGTGGCGCTGGGGCGCGCGGCGCGCGTGCGCCTGGAGTGGCTGGCGGGCGCGGGCGGGCGCCACGCCTACACGCTCTACTTCATGTCCGACGCCTACCTCGGCGCCGACCAGGAGTACCGCCTGGCGCTCACAGTGCCCACCGACGCTGACGAGTAGGGCCTACGCCACTGTTGGTAGACGAACGAAATAGACGGTGTGTTAGGTGATTGAAGTGATTCTAAAAATAAATCGATGAAATATAGAAAAAAATAGTTTTATTTTATCAAAACTCTTCTTTAGTTGTAACCGCCGAGCATGAGTACCTACAAGTAGGCGGCGAACACCAGTGTTGGAAGACGAATTTAGACTGTGTGTTAGGTGATTTTCTAATAATAAAGTCATTAAATATTAAAAAAGAAGTTTTATTTCATCAAAACTCTTCTTTAGTTGTAACCGCCGAGCATGAGTTCCTATAAGTTTGAGCTCGACGTGCCCGACGACGCCGACGAGTAGGCGGCCACACCAGTGTTGGAAGACGAATGTAGACTGTGTGTTAGGTCATTTTCTAATAATAAAGTCATTAAATATTAAAAAAGAAGTTTTTTTTTCATCAAAACTCTTCTTTAGTTGTGATTGTCGACCAGGAGTACCGCCTCGCGCTCGACGTGCCCGACGAGACCACACGTTGCTGTTGGTGTTGGAAGTAGGTACACTGTGTGTTAGGTCATTTTCTAATAATAAAGTCATTAAATATAAAAAGAAAGTTTTATTTCATCAAAACTCTTCTTTAGTTGTAACCGCCGAGCATGAGTACAACCTGTGCGGATAAAGAATGGGATCAGAAATCGCACCCCACGAGTGCGAGTATAGACGCAAATAGTGTGCGAGCGAGAAGTGACTAGATGCCGGGTGCGAGTATAGACGCAAATAGTGTGCGAGCGAGAAGTGACTAGATTACGAGTGCGAGTATAGACGCAAATAGTGTGCGAGCGAGAAGTGACTAGATGCCGGGTGCGAGTATAGACGCAAATAGTGTGCGAGCGAGAAGTGACTAGATTACGGGTGCGAGTATAGACGCAAATAGTGTGCGAGCGAGAAGTGACTAGATTACGAGTGCGAGTATAGACGCAAATAGTGTGCGAGCGAGAAGTGACTAGATTACGAGTGCGAGTATAGACGCAAATAGTGTGCGAGCGAGAAGTGACTAGATGCCGGGTGCGAGTATAGACGCAAATAGTGTGCGAGCGAGAAGTGACTAGATTACGAGTGCGAGTATAGACGCAAATAGTGTGCGAGCGAGAAGTGACTAGATGCCGAGTGCGAGTATAGACGTAAATAGTGTGCGAGCGAGAAGTGACTAGATTACGGGTGCGAGTATAGACGCAAATAGTGTGCGAGCGAGAAGTGACTAGATTACGGGTGCGAGTATAGACGCAAATAGTGTGCGAGCGAGAAGAGACTAGATTACGGGTGCGAGTATAGACGCAAATAGTGTGCGAGCGAGAAGTGACGAGATGCCGGGTGCGAGTATAGACGCAAATAGTGTGCGAGCGAGAAGTGACTAGATTACGAGTGCGAGTATAGACGCAAATAGTGTGCGAGCGAGAAGTGACTAGATTACGGGTGCGAGTATAGACGCAAATAGTGTGCGAGCGAGAAGTGACTAGATTACGGGTGCGAGTATAGACGCAAATAGTGTGCGAGCGAGAAGTGACTAGATTACGGGTGCGAGTATAGACGCAAATAGTGTGCGAGCGAGAAGTGACTAGATGCCGGGTGCGAGTATAGACGCAAATAGTGTGCGAGCGAGAAGTGACTAGATTACGAGTGCGAGTATAGACGCAAATAGTGTGCGAGCGAGAACTGACTAGATTACGGGTGCGAGTATAGACGCAAATAGTGTGCGAGCGAGAAGTGACTAGATTACGAGTGCGAGTATAGACGCAAATAGTGTGCGAGCGAGAACTGACTAGATTACGGGTGCGAGTATAGACGCAAATAGTGTGCGAGCGAGAAGTGACTAGATTACGAGTGCGAGTATAGACGCAAATAGTGTGCGAGCGAGAAGTGACTAGATGCCGGGTGCGAGTATAGACGCAAATAGTGTGCGAGCGAGAAGTGACTAGATTACGAGTGCGAGTATAGACGCAAATAGTGTGCGAGCGAGAAGTGACTAGATGCCGGGTGCGAGTATAGACGCAAATAGTGTGCGAGCGAGAAGTGACTAGATTACGAGTGCGAGTATAGACGCAAATAGTGTGCGAGCGAGAAGTGACTAGATGCCGAGTGCGAGTATAGACGTAAATAGTGTGCGAGCGAGAAGTGAATAGATGCGCCGCCATTTCTGATCCCATTCTTTATCCGCACGGGTTGTAGAAATATTTATTTGTTTATTTGATTAACTTGTAGAAACGCGAGGAGGGCTGGTGGGTGGTGGTGGGCGATGTGCGCAGCAACAGCCTGGTGTCGATCAAGCGCGTGGCGCTGGGGCGCGCGGCGCGCGTGCGCCTGGAGTGGCTGGCGGGCGCGGGCGGGCGCCACGCCTACACGCTCTACTTCATGTCCGACGCCTACCTCGGCGCCGACCAGGAGTACCGCCTGGCGCTCACAGTGCCCGGCGACGCTGACGAGTAGGCCCTACGCCACTGTTGGTAGACGAACTGAAATAGACGGTGTGTTGTTGTAATTTAGGTAATTCTAAAAATAAATCGATAAAATATCAATAAAAAAATAGTTTTATTTCATCAAAATTCTTCTTTAGTTGTAACTATCGAGCATGAGTACCTACAATTTGAGCTCGACGAGTAGACGGCGATACGTTGGTGTTGGAAAACGAATTGAGACTGTGTGTTGTTGTAATTTAGGTGATTCTAAAAATAAATCGATAAAATATCAATAAAAAAATAGTTTTATTTCATCAAAATTCTTCTTTAGTTGTAACCGCCGAGCATGAGTATCTACAATTTGAGTTCGACGTGCCCGACGACGTCGACGAGTAGACGGCGACACGTTGGTGTTGGAAGACGAATTTAGACTGTGTGTTGTTGTGGTTTAAGTGATTCTTAAAATAAATCGATAAAATATCAAAGAAAATAGTTTTATTTCATCAAAATTCTTCTATAGTTGTAACCGCCGAGCATGAGTAGGTACCGCCTCGCGCTCGACGTGCCCGGGGACGCTGACGAGTAGGGTCTACACCACTGTTGGAAGAATGTACACTGTGTGTTAGGTGATTGAAGTGATTCTAAAAATAAATCGATAAAATATCAAAGAAAATAGTTTTATTTCATCAAAATTCTTCTTTAGTTGTAATCGTCGACCAGAAGTACCTACAGGTTTAAACTCGACGTGCCCGACGACGCCGAGTACACGGCGACACGTTGGTGTTGGAAGACGAATGTAGAGTGTGTGTTAGGTGATTTTCTAATAATAAAGTCATTAAATATAAAAAGACAGTTTTATTTCATCAAAACTCTTCTTTAGTTGTAACCGCCGAGCATGAGTACCTACAAGTTTGAGCTCGACGTGCCCGACGACGCCGAGTAGGCGACGACACGTTGCTGTTGGTGTTCGAAGACGAATTTAGACTGTGTTGTTGTGATTTAGGTGATTCTAAAAATAAATCGATGAAATATAAAAAAAAAAGTTTTATTTCATCAAAACTCTTCTTTAGTTGTAACCGCAAACCAGGAGTACCGCCTCGCGCTCGACGTGCCCAGGGACGCCGACGAGTAGGCCACACCACTGGAAGACGAATGTACACTGTGTGTTGTTGTGATTGAAGTGATTCTAAAAATAAATCGATAAAATATAAAAAATATAGTTTTATTTCATTTTGAGCTCGACGTGCCCGACGACGCTGACGATTAGACGGCGACACCAGTGTTGGAAGAATGTAGACTGTTTGTTAGGTCATTTTCTAATAATAAAGTCATTAAATATTAAAAAAGAAGTTTTATTTTATCAAAATTCTTCTTTAGTTGTAATCGTCGACCAGGAGTACCTACAAGTTGGAGCTCAACGTGCCCGACGACGAGTAGGCGGCAAGAGCAAGGGGTTTGGTGTTGGAAGACGAATGTAGAGTGTGTGTTAGGTGATTTTCTAATAATAAAGTCATTGAATATAAAAAAAAATAGTTTTTTTTCATCAAAATTCTTCTTTAGTTGTAATCGTCGACCAGGAGTAGGCCTACAAGTTTGAGCTCGACGTACCCGACGACGAGTAGGCGGCAAGAGCAAGGTGGTTGGTGTTGGAAGACGTATGTAGACTGTGTGTTGTTGTGGTTTAGGTGATTCTAAAAATAAATCGATAAAATATAAAAAAAAATAGTTTTTTTTCATCAAAATTCTTCTTTAGTTATAACCGCCGAGCATGAGTACCTACAAGTTTGAGCTCGACGTGCCCGACGATGCGTTGCTGTTGGTGTTGGAAGACGAATTTAGACTGTGTGTTGTTGTGATTTAAGTAATTCTAAAAATAAATCGATAAAATATAAAAAAAATGTTTTATTTTATCAAAACTCTTCTTTAGTTGTAACCGCCGAGCATGAGTACCTACAATTTGAGCTCGACGTGCCCGACGATGCC
This sequence comes from Marasmia exigua, assembly GCA_019059595.1. Lineage (NCBI taxonomy): Eukaryota > Metazoa > Arthropoda > Insecta > Lepidoptera > Crambidae > Marasmia > Marasmia exigua. Next base: position 2,356,851 of record CM032490.1, read on the forward strand.
GACGAGTAAGCGGCGACACGTCGCTGTTGGTGTTGGAAGACGAATTTAGGCTGTGTGTTGTTGTGATTGAGGTGATTCTAAAAATAAATCGATAAAATATAAAAAAAAGTTTTATTTCATCAAAACTCTTTATTTGTTACCGCCGAGCATGAGGCGCGCGATGTGTCCGACGAGTAGCAAGGGGGTTGTTGGAAGACGAATGTAGTGTGTGTTAGGTGATTCTAAAAATAAAGTCACTAAAATAGCAAATAAGTGTTTTATTTCATCCAAAATCTTATTTAGGGACCAAAATATTGCAAAATATAAAGGATAAAAAATCCGAATAATCTAAAATAGGGACTCAAATATTCTAAAATCTGGGATGTCGATAATCCAAATAGTCGAAAATCAGGATAATCTAAAAAGGGACTAAAATAATTCAAAATCTGGGGATCGATAATCCAGATAGTCGAAAATCCGGATATTTATGAAATGTGATAATACGAACAGTGATAATCTGGGTAATTTAATGTAAGAAAACAAATTGAAAGTGTGTGTAATAATTGTAATATAGGTGATTCTAACAATAAATTCCTAAAAAGTATTTTATCAAAAATATTAGTTAGGGACTAAAATATTCTAACGTCTGGGATGTCGATAATCCAGCTATTCGAAAATCTGGATCAGATCTAAGATCTACAAAAAAGGTCCAAAATTTGGTTAACTTATAATTTGGACCGTCAAGAATTTATCTAAATATCTAAAACGGAGAGGGCGTAGGCCACCGCCGAGGGAGATAACGCGCGTTACCACAGCACTTTAAGACGATATTGAAAAACACAATAATAGTTATGAGTATGTATATGACAGGGATTATTACAGAAAATACAATTGTTTTATGTACATCTAAGAACTAGATAGATCTTAGATGTACATAAAACACTCTAAGAACTAACGCCCTGTTGGTCTAATGGTTTAAGTACTGGGCCATGATCTCGGGGTCCTGGGTTCGAATCTCGGGTCGAGCAAAGGTATGATTCGAATTTTTCGAACATAGCTCGGGTTTGCGATCACCAATCCGCATTTGGCAAGCGTGGTGATTAAGCCTAATCCCATCATAGTGGCGGTGACTTCATTTCTATGATGGAGGCCTTAGCCCTGTGGGACATTATATAGGCTGATATTACTACATGTAAGAACTATTCACTATATACTTAGGTACATAAATATTTACAAAAAAATATAAGTAATATCCCCCAAATCGTTGTCCACAGTCATGGCGGACAGGAGACTTACCGTATTCCCTTTATAAATGGCCAAACTGATAATACGTTGGCCCAGAAATACGCTAGCTCTCCTGTCATCTGCAGCGTCAACCAACCTCCGGGTGAGCTCGCGGTACAGGTGGTGGGCTCACGGTCCGTTGGTCTCCATTCCAAACGGCTCAAATAGGCAGGTGTTGCTTAAGGTGACGGGTAGGGCACACTAGTGACGCCAATCGATTTTAATTTTTAGCTACTAATCCGGATCTATTTTAAAAATTTCGGAGTTACAACCTCTAGGCAAACATTTACACTATTTATTAAATAACCAGGCGCAGATATTGGGTCCGTTTTTGTACGCGAAAAATTGATTCACGCCAAAAGTGGCCGCTCTTGGCGATAATCAATTTTTTTTTGCATGGTTATTTAATGAATAGTATAAGTGTTTGCCGAGAGGTTGTAACCCCGAAATTGTTTAAAATAGATCCGGTTTAGTAGCTAAAAATTAAAATCGATTGGCGTCGCTAGTGTGCCCTACCCGTCACCTTAAACCTGCGTAATTCCGCTGATGCAGCAGCGGCTCCAGCGTCTAATGCGGTACGCGGATGTGACGGAGCCAAAGTTCCGCCCCGTCTTCCACGGAACTAAACTAAATGGAAATCATTTATTTTACGTTGAAGATTGATCAAGTTTGTTATTCGTATTTATTTTGTTTTATCATCTTCTTCTTAGCTTGTGTTTGTCAGTAAATCAACGCAACTTTTTAAGAAGACATAGAAAATTTACCCTTTTTTTATTTTGGTAACGAAGGGAAAATGCATTAGGCACCTTTCCGTCAGGTCGGGGGACCTGACGGGGTGTGTGGGACTCCCAGAGGTTTACCCACTAAAAACCCTCCGACGCTCGCTGTTGATTTATAGGCGAGGCCTACGGTGACTCAACAGTCCGTTTGACCTCGCCAACGGCCAACGTCTGCCAGACCAAATAGGCAGGTCGCCTCAGGGGTTGCTATAATAGGACCCACTCCTTAACTTTAAAAATTCGCGCCCGCGTGCAGCGCGTCATTCTCCTCATGTGGTGTCTCATCATGGGACAGCCGGTGCCCCCGCACCTACCACCCGAGACCCTCCAGACAGGGGGGCGTTGTTGTGACGAGCTCCTCTTCAGAAAATTTACCCTAACCACACAGTTACTCTATGCCCTAACCTAATCCAAGCAAGATGGCGTCAAATAGGTTCAACTTTCAGTTGGTTATCAATTTTGACTTCAAAAGCAACTTACTGGTTAGTTTTTAATATTATTAGTTATGATGATTAAAACCCCCAGATTGCGTTGTAAGAGCATGCTTTGATTAATGTATCTACTTATCGCTAGATGGTATTGTTACAATGATTAGTTCAATATGAAATTAATAGATGGCATTGTAGTATACTTGATTAGTGTATCTACTCCCCGCTAGATGGTGTTATTTCACAGTATGTCTTAGCAAATTGTAAAACCAACAGATGGCAGTGACTAAGGTGCGAATAAAGACGATAAATTCGAAGACCACCGACCGACTGACTTGACAGCATATTAGGAAGTTGATCTTTGTCTGGAAGCAGCCTCTAAGGAAGCCCGCGCCGTCTACTAAGGTGACGGGTAGGGCACACTAGCGACGCCAATCGATTTTAATTTTAGCTACTAAACCGGATCTATTTTAAACAATTGCGGGGTTACAACATCTCGGCAAACACTTATACTATTTATTGAATATCCATGGACAAATGTTGGGTTCGTTTTTGTACGCGAAAAATTGATTCACGAAAAAATTTATCAACTTTTCGCATACAAAAACGGACACGATATTTGTCGGAGCGGGCGGTGATCTCTGGACCACTAGACTCATGGTCTCGGGGTCCTGGGTTCAGTGCCGGGTCGAGCGAAGAGTATTTTTAGAATTTTTCAAACATACATAATTTGGGTTTGTGATCACCATAGCAACTAAAACGGATATCTTTTTAATAATTTCGAAGTTCGAGCCTCGCGGAAAGAATCTGTACTGTTTATTTAATACTTATAATTAACTTTTTGATCTGTTTTTGCACTAGAAAATTGGATTAACGGCATAAGTAGCCGTTTTTGGCGGTAATTCATATTTGGATTAAGTAGGAAGCAGACCAAAAAGTTGATTACAAGTATTGAATAAATAGTTGTTCTTTTTGAGATGCCCGAACTTTGAAATTGTTAAAAAGATATCCGGTTTAGATGCTAAGCGTCGCTAGTGTGCCCGCCACCTTATCATAATAGCGATAACTTGATTTCTATGATGGAGGCCTTTGCCCTGCAGTGGGACAGATTATAGGCTGATATTTTACTTTTTCCTTATTGATACACTCTGGTTTTCGTCAATGATGAATTATTAGATATTTTTTCCTTCATTATGTTTGTTAATGTGTTAACCAAATACAATTATTATCTCACTTGATACACTCGGGCAATCTTTTTTTGCGACGTCTATTGTTTCATTTGATAAAAAAAAACCTCATTGTAACGAAGCCGCTACCGTCTGACCTTCAAGTTTTAGAAAATCCCTGTATTTTATTTATTCATGTAATTTTTATATCACACACACACGTATAAATACAATATTACGTGCAAGGTACGTACAGCCACACATCGAGGTATGCGGAACAGTCAGATTCTCTTCATTCGATTCTCACCTTAATGTCAAACACTTTCGACTCAATATCAATTGAAGAATTTTGACCGACTATAGTAACCTAATGTGTGGCTGTCTGTACACAACTGTCAAATTGTATTGGTTGTTTTCTTTTTTTTCCCTATTTTTTTTTTTTTGCTGCCCCTTGGCTGTTGTATTTATATAAGTTTGTCAATGTATTTAAAATCTGTTATTGGCTGTAAGTAGTATATAAATTTTAAATAGTATAATTTAAGAGCTGTAGATTTTGAAAAACAATAAATAAATAAATAATCGCATACATCCCGAAAACCTCTTACTAATAGTTATCGTGAATAAAGTCCACACAGCATAGTTATTTTAAGGATTTAAACCACAGATTAAATTGACGTAAACTCGTATAGGTAGGTATACGCCGTATCTGAACTTCCCACGATGTTAGGACATCAACAATCGCTAAATTATGGTAAAAAATATTTTACAATATTCCTTAAAATAGGTATCCAAACTGAAATCCCCAATTACAAATCATGAACTAATTGATAGTCCCGGAACAAAAATCAGGCCAGCCCTTTTTAAGGTCTTAAGACTATGGGACATGAACGAAAATTACCTTAAATCCTTAAGTTAGCATTTATTACTTAGTTGACTGGTAGGGCACACTAGTGACGCAAATCGATTTTAATTTTTAGCTACAAAACCTGATCTATTATAAACAATTTCGGGGTTACATCCTCTCGACAAACACTTATACTCTTCATTAAATAACCATGCACAAATGTTGGGTTCAACGCGTACGCGAAAAACTTATTCACGCCAAAAGCGGCCACTTTTGGCGTGAATCAATTTTTCGCGTACAAAAACCGACCCAACTTTTTTTTTTTACTCACAACTTCTCATACGTTGACCTGATTCCGTACTAAGTAGCTTAAGCACTTGTGTTACAGATATCAGACAACAGAGGAACACAAATATAAACTTAAATACATATATTACACCCAGAAACCAAACACAAGTGTTCATCGCACGAATGTTTGTCCAGGGTGGGGATCGAACCCACGACCTTTGGCGTAAGAGGCAGGGTCACTACCAATTGCGCCATCCGGTCAGTCAAAAAGTTATGCATGGTTATTAAATAAATAGTATAACTGTTTGCCGAGAAGTTGTAACCCCGAAATTGTTTAAATAGCCAGTTTAGTAGCTAACAATTAAAATTGATTGGCGTCGCTAGTGTGCCCTACCCATCACCTTAAATGACTTGAAAAAATTTCAAACTGTTCAAATTGCTCTGACTAAACTTAACTTAACTTAATGGTCAATTACCCTCATCCGCAAAAGGTCGTGGGTTCGAATCCCACTCGAAACGTGTCGATAAAATTTAAGTGCACCTACCTATTTACTTAAATTTAATGTTACGGTCCTGAGTTTTTTGCGATCGAATAAAAAATGTTACATAGATGATACCAACTACCTCGCCCACCTCTCATGAAGGTCGCGGAGATTGGTCAATGCTTCGTCATCCGTCAGAAACATAAGTCCGAAATATTCGTTTTCAACTTTTGAGTCAACATAAAATTTTATCAATGAGCAGATTTCCAGTAGGTATTTATAAATTTCGCAGTGATTCGCTAGATGGCACAATCAGTCCCTGTAAATGTTAGGTGTGGTATGATATTTCATGTGGACCCTAATTTATGGGAAAATTGTTTTAGGTTTTTTACATTAAATGTCTTAATACTTCGCAGTTAATATGTATTTTTATTGCTATGTACATTTTAAATGACAGAGAGTGATTCAAAACTAAACTTTTCATAAACAAGTAAAATATGTATTTTACTTGTTTACTTTTTATCTCCATTTTCTTATGGGTAAAATAAAGTTAAATATGGCAGGACCGTAAATGTCATGATAATGGTTGGTTTATCATATATTTCATAACTATCATAGACAAAAAAGGAACGTTTAATTGATAGTGAGAGTAGCGTCATCTGGTGTTGCTTTTAGAAACCACCCGAAAATACCTACTGGAAAACTGCTCATTAAGGTGACGGGTAAGGCACACTAGCGACGCGAATTGATTTTAAATTTTAGCTACTGAACGGGATCTATTTTAAACGATTTCGGCTATTTAAGCAGGGGCGTAGCTGCCGCCGTATCTGCCGAATAAATTAGGAATACAGGGGCCTTCAGTGTGTAAGGAAAAAAATAGAAACTTTCTAATTTATTAAAGACAAAATTCTATAAAGCAATTACTTTTTATACCGCCTTAAGGGCCTTAGAGATGAGCCTTGATGTCATCGGACCATCTGGCAGTTTGTCCACCAACACTCCTCTTTTATTTATTTATTTATTTATTGGATTATCAACATAAGAAACAGCAATACATAATTATTATCACAGTGACATAGAATTAATAATTTTAACTGCACTTACAATTAGAGATAACCACATCTTGCATAAGTTAAAAAAATAATGGGAATATAATAATGTCATATGAATTTTGAATGATAAATTAATGGAATTAAAAACAATGTCAGAAATGAATAATTTTGAATACAATAATAATGGATTTCGGAGTAATTGTTACATTGCTGGTTGAGGTACGTTTAATTTCAAGGTACTTATGTATGAATTTAGGGAGACTCTGAAAGTTTATGTCAAGTTCTGGCAATTTCTTTGTTAGATCGTTATACAGACGAGACACGCGGAATCAGGGGTGAGCTGCGGCCTAAGTTAGTTCTATAGAGTTTGTTTTTGAACATTCTTTCTTCTTCATTCTTTCCATCTCTTGGTCTCCATTCAAGGACATCCTTGCTTCACCCTCCTGCACACATGACCGGCCCACGCCTATTTCAGTTTTGCGGCTCAACTCGTCCCACTTAAGGTGACTGGTAGGGCACACTAGCGACGCCAATCGATTATAATTTTTAACTACTAAACCGGATCTATTTTAAACAATTTCGGGGTTACAACCTCTCGGTAAACACTTATACTATTTATTAATTAACCATGAAAAAGTTTGGGTCCAACGCGTACGCCAAAAATTGATAACCTACAGCCAAAAGCGGCCACTTTTAGCGTGAATCAATTTTTCGCGTACAAAAACGGACTCAACATTTGTGCATGGTTATTTAATAAATAATCTAAGTGTTTGCTCAGAGGTTGTAACCTCGGAATTGTTTAAAATGGATCCGGTTTAGTAGCTACAAACTAAAAACGATTGGCGTCGCTAGTGTGCCCTACCCGTCGCGCGCCTTTAGCGTGCGTTCAAAAGTGCAATAATTTTTTTATCCGTTAGTTTATAAATTTACCGTGTGACGTCGGAAATTGATAAATTTACGAAAGTGTGGACGTAAAATAATACAATTTATCTCCCGTTTAGAATCTTACGAAAGTTTATAAACTTCCAAGTAAATTGATAAACTTACGGATCTTGTTATTTTCCGGTGACATATATTTACACCCCACACAGAACAAACACTTACATTCAACCCATAAATGATAAACTTTCGAATAGGAATCAACGACATTTGGCGCTCAAACAAGACTAAGATAAAAAAAACATTTGGTTCCTTTTAATTCCATTTACCTTGAATTAATAATAATTAATGTTGGGTCCGTTTTTGTACGCGAATCAATTTTCGCGTACGCGTAGGACCAAACATTTGTGCATGGTTATTTAATAAATAGTATGAGGGTTTGCCGAGAGGTTGTAACCCTGAAATCGTTTAAAATAGATCAGGTTTAGTAGCTAAAAATTAAAATCGATTGGCGTCACTAGTGTGCCTTACCCGTCACCTTAACTCGAACTCGAGATCCATTTGAGTCGAATGATACATTCGGAGCGAACATTAGAGATTCGGAACAGTGTATCATTTGGCTGAGTCGGATCACTGAGTCGTTTCAGCAAAGAGTTACACACGTCTAAATTCAAAGGTTTTAAATTAGTATTTATTTATTTATTTAAAACTTTATTGCCCAAAATGTTTATACAATAGGTAGGCGAACTTACCAGTCAACTTTTTTGGGTCGTACAGAAAGGATAATGATGGATTCGGTGGGTAGGGCTAAAAGAAGCCGCGTGGGCTGATGCAACTCAAAGGTCTTAAATAAGTGTCTAGTGGTTTTTAGTGTGCAAGTTTGGTGTTTATTTGTGCAGTGAAGTGCCGCAAAGTGATCGCTGAATTGTATCGTTTTTAACACTGCTATTGTGTGTCGAGTGCGTTGTCTCGTGACAACTTGCTTGGACCTAATAGAGTCTTAAAACCCGCGATTGCTTTTAGAGTGATATCCGCTGAATCCGTAGGTCGATAAAACGCAAAACTCCGGCGTTTTATTGAGTGACTGTGACTTTGACTGACTTCGACTGTTGACTACCTACTTGTTCTCAATAAGTTACTTGAAATTGGCGAATTATCTTCGGTTGTCCCGTTTAATAATGCCTAAAATCTAAAACATGATAATGGCAGGAGTAATTCTCAGTCGAGAAGTTGATTGCCACAAATAAAATAAGAAAAAGAAGAAGGATAATGATGCGGCGAAAGGAGATTTATTTTGAGGTTTTAGTGTACAAATTTGGTGTTTTTTTGTGCAGTGAAGTGCCGCAAAGTGATATTAATATTAGAATCGTTGAACTGAGATCGTTTTTAACGCTGCTTTTGTGTGTCGAGTGAGCTGTCACGTGAACAACTTGCTTGGACCCTAATAGGGTCAAATTTTGGCACCTGTGATTTCGTTAAGAGTAGTCTCGGCAGAATCCGTAGGTCGATAAAGATTAAACATTTTATTGAGTGACTGAGACTTTGACTGACTTCGACTGTTCGACTTCGACTACTCACTTTGTCAAAATATTACTTGATTTTTTTCTTGACGAGTTGTGCCTCTTTTTCAGCAGTATGTATTTTCATTAAAGAGCATATGCCTCTTCAATTTCTCCCCACCTTTTTCTGTCGTCGGTTTTCCTGGACCACGCTACTCCAGCTTGAGCCTTGATGTCATCGGACTATCTGGCAGTTTGTCCACCAACACTCCTCTTTCCATCTCTTGGTCTCCATTCAAGGACATCCTTGCTCCACCCTCCTGCACACATGACCAGCCCACGCCTATTTCAGTTTTACGGCTCGGCTCGTCCCACTTAAGGTGGACGGGTAGGGCACACTAACGACGCCAATCGATTATAAGTTTTAGCTACTAAACCGGATCTATTTTAAACAATTGCGGGGTTACAACCTCTCGGCAAACTATTTATTAAATGACCATGCACAAATGTTGGGTCCGTGCACAAACGCGAAAAGTTGATTCACGCTAAAAGTGGCCGCTTTTGGCTATAATCAATTTTTCGCGTACGCGTACGCAACATTTGTGCATGGTTATTTAATAAATATAAGTGTTTGCCGAGAGGTTGTAACCCCGAAATTGTTTCAAATAGATCAGGTTTAGTAGCTAACAATTAAAATCGATTGTCGCCTTAATAACGCCTAAAATCTAAAACATGATGATGGCAGCAGTAATTCTCATTCGAGAAGTAACCATAAATAAAATAAAAAGAAGAAAATAAGTAATAAATGTATTTAAGTATATTTTGTGTTCCTCTGTTGTCTGATATCTGTAACACAAGCGCTTAAGCTACTTAGTACGGAATCAGGTCAACGTATGAGATGTTGTGAGAATTAAAATTTAGACATATCCGCTTTTGCGTACCAACCTTCAAGCTACCTATACGTTTGTATTTTAATCACTGCTAACCGGTTTTCTGTTCATAGACAAGTTTGTCATTAGTCGATTTCAGTCTGAGCGCGGCGGTCAAGCGGGCGTGACCTTTGCTCGAAAACCGAGCAAATGGGGAAAATATAAAAAAAATATTATTTAGTTTTTAAATTGGCAAAGACAATAGCGTTTATTCAGTTAAGTGTTTTTAATTAGTGTTAAGTGATATCAAGTAAGTTTTTTTTATGTTGTTTTGATGATTCAAGCGATTAAGTCAGTTTGATGACTTCGGAGACGCGTAAATTACTCTGTTTACTTATTTTATCATTAATTGTGTATTCGATATTCATTTGCGGTTGCTTGCCGTTTTTAATTAAGGAAGTTTTTGATTAAATTGCTCTACCCACCTCCATATTTTTATCTATTGTTTTAAATGTTGAATTGAGAAACATCGAATTTCAAATGTTTTTTTTACTTACCTAACTTTTTACGTAATAGCGACGTCAATTAATTTTAAGCTACTAAACCGGATCTATTTCCAACAATTTCGGGGTTCAATCTCTCGGCAAAAACTTATACAGTTTATTAAATAACCATGCACAAATGTTGGGTGTGTTTTTGCACTCAAAATATTGATTCACGCCAAAAGTGGCCGCTTTTGGCAATAATAAAAAATTCTAGTGAAAAAGCAGACCAAATAGTTAACTATAGTATTAATTAAATAGTATAGGTGTTTACCGAGAGACTGGAGGCTCGAAATTGTTTAATATAGATCTGGTTTAGTAGCTAACAATTAAAATCAATTGGCGTCGCTTGTGTGGTACCTATAGCCTTCACTTTAACAGCCTAATACCTACAAATTACCTACAATAGTTCTGGTAAAAATAATATCCTCCAACCATATTAATACCTACCTGCCACTTTGGGAGCGTCTCTTACGCAAAGTATTAAGTTGAGAAAAAAAAAATTAGAAACCTCAATAGGTATCATTTTTGTGTGTTTTCTGTGTATTATAAGTATGTATTTACAAAAGAAAAGTATTATATGTATATATTTGTAATCCCACTGTTGATTCTGATATCCGTAACACAGGTGCTTCAGCTACCTATCTCGGAGTCAGATTAATGTATGTGATGTTGTGAAAATATTATTATTATTTTTAAGCGACGGGTAGGGCGCACCGGATCTAGGTATTTTAAACAGTTGTCCCTTTTGGCGGTAATCAATGTTTCGCGTACAAAAACGGACCCAACATTTGTGCATGGTTATTTAATAAATAGTATAAGTGTTTGCCGAGAGGTTGTATCCCCGAAATTGTTTATAATATATCCGGTTTAGTGGCTAAAAATTAAAAACGATTGGCATCACTAGTGTGCCCTACCAGTCACCTTAAAGACTCCATAGATACACGTATGGGTTTGATGAAAAAAAAAATGAGTTTCAGTTCCAAGTATGGGGACCCCTAAAATTTTTTTTTCCTATTTTTGTGTAAAAATCGTAATGCGGTTAACAAAATACATCTATTTACCAAGTTTCTTTTAGTTTCGGAAAAAAATGGCTGTGACATACGGACGGAGGGACAGACAGACAGACATGACGAATCTATAAGGGTTCCGTTTTTTGCCATTTGGCTACGGAACGCTAAAAACGACTAAATTGATTTCAAACATTTCTATAAATGCCAGTAATACCTACGTTTATAAGTTATACATCGGTAGAATTCGTCTACGCAGAAGAGCAAGTTAAATCCGATTGATCACGATTGCGAAAGCAGTTGAAATACAGACTTTATTGCGTTACGTTAAGATTAAATACAATAAATCCAGAGAGGAATGATATCTCTCTCTCAGCCGCACTCGCACCGAATATGGCGCTGACGCATCAACCAATAAGAAATTGTTATTTTTGGCGCGCGTAAATAGAGCGTTGTGATTGGTTAAGATTTTGCCGCAGTATTCATATATATACAACCTGTGCGGATAAAGAATGGGATCAGAAATGGCGGCGCATCTATTCACTTCTCGCTCGCACACTATTTGCGTCTATACTTGCACTCGTGGGGTGCGAGTATAAACGCAAATAGTGTGCGAGCGAGAAGTGAATAGATGCGCTGCCATTTCTTATCCCATTCTTTATCCGCACAGGTTGTATATACATATATTTACTTCAGACGGCAAAATAAGGTTATGTAAAATGAAATGTCACTGAACGTATGATTGAATGATTCAATTTGACACTATCCTGCGTTGCTAAGTGGTATATGGTTAGTCGAGGAGTAGAACTAACATTATTCCATTATAATCATAAACTTGCTATACTCGAAACTGGAATTCAAGACCAATAAAACTACGACAAATATGTCAGTGTCAAATCTATCAATGTCATTTATGTCATTGTCAAATCAAGTTTTCAGGTTTTTTCAACCTTTTTGTTATATACTTATTTTCTTAGTATAGGCTGGCACAATGCATGATAAGGATTCTCTCAAAAAATAGAAACTTAATTACAGCTTCATCTTCACCATAACTAATGTCAGAATCTCTGAATGCGGAGTCTGAGTCGGTCACTTATAGAATAAAGTTTTCCACCACTCCAGTAATTCACAAGTTTAACGCGTTATTAGGCGAAATAACTCGTAAGGAAAATTGTCAAAAGATATTTTGACAAAGTGGGTAGTCAACAGTCGAAGTCAGTCAGTCTCAGTCTCTCAGTCACTCAATAAAACTGGCGCGTTTTCGGTTGGTTGTAACCTCGAAATTGTTTAAAATAGATCCGGTTTAGTAGCTAAAAATTAAAATGGATTGGCGTCGCTAGTGTGCCCTACCCGTCACCTTAATATCCCTTTGCGGCACCTCACTGCACGAAAAAATAATATGTAAGTTCAAATGTTGTACCAAATGTTATTAACACCTGAATTGACACAAGCTCAATACCAGCTTTTCTACCAAACATTACAGATGATTAAGTTTTTATTAAAGTGTCTTGTATTTATTTAAATATAAGTCAATAAAATTACTTCTTTATATTATAGAATTAAAATTACCAATAAACAAATTATGTCGGCGTGTGTTTTTAAGAAATAGGTATATACTATTTTACGATCATTTTATTGCAGTGGCAACATTGTAGTAGATTTTTTGGTCTTGAGTTCCAGTTTTGGGTATAGTTTAGGTTTAAATCCGGTATTATCAACGTAGAAATAGTATTTTTCATTAAGGAACATTTTTTTTTCGTATTGTCCATTGGAGATAAAGATTCAATCGAAAATTTTGTTTCATTGTAGAGGCAGCGAGGTAGATGGCAAAAAAACTTGTAATTCAAGTTTGTATTAATGATTCATTCATTGCAAAAACCGTATGAGAGAATTACCTACAACGAATCAAGTTATCATATTGATAATTACGAAAAAAAACAGGTTTATTGTTATGGGGAAGTCCTGAATCTCTTTAAAGACTGGCTTGAGTTTTACTGGCCCTTAAGATTGGTCTTTAATTTTTAACCGACTTCAAAGGTCGGTTAAGAAAAGGGGGAGTTTCTCAATTCGACATGTATTTTTTTATGTTTGTTCGGTGATTACTTTGCCATTTATGAGCCGCTTTAGATGATTCTTTTTTAGTTGGAAAGTAGATAGTCCCGGAATAGTACCATGATAAGGATATCAGGATCTGATGATAGGATCCCTAGGGGAAAAATGAGATACTGAAAAAGAAGTTTTGCGAAAAATACCGCCTTCATAAACCACGATGGAGCCCAATTCTCGTGCTCGTGATATTTTGAGAACATGGCGGATATCTCTTGAAAACCATACAAAAAAACTATGATTTAGTGATATATGTCGTATGAAAATAAATGTCACGAGCACGAGAATTGGGCTCCAGGTTTAGTAGCTAATAATTTAAATCGATTGGTGTCACTAGTTAGCCTACCCGTCGCCTTAACTGTTGATTTAAATATCTACTTGTTAACAAGTTTTTTTAATTTCGTCAAGAATGATTAAATTTCTGTTAGCCCTCGCAGTCTTACAGCAAACCGGCGTGAAGCAGCGTTTGTGTTGTGTTTCACTGCATGAGTGGGAGTACCGGAGGCCCAATCTGATCTGGGGACCTTTGAACCCTCCTTTTCTGAAGGTTGACACCGCATTTGTGACTTGGTATTGCGGATCTTTGGGGCGGCGGAAATCGCTTAGGTACCAACAGGTGATTCGTTTGCTCGTCTGTCACATATCACAATTTTTTTTTCCAAAAATAGTATGTAAAGATGGCGTCAGATTAACCTACCATTCTCTACCAAACTTTTCGCAGCCAAATTTTAACTTAATGCTGATAGCATAGAGTTCAATATCTATTGGCATATTTTGACAGATAAGGGTAGGTTGATGTGACGCTGTGTATACCTAAAAGTTACAATCCTTCAAACGATTCATTATAAATATTTAGTATAAGGTGATGTGGGCAGACTAGCGACGCCAATCGATTTTAATTTTTAGCTACTAAACCGAATCTATTTTAAACAATTTCGGGGTTACAACCTCTCGGCAAACACTTACACTATTTATTAAATAACGGTGCTCAAATGTTGGGTCCGTTTTTGTACGCGAATAATTGATTCACGCCAAAAGTGGCCGCTTTTGGCGTGAATCAATAAAATTTTTCGTGTACGAATTGGACCCAACATTTTTGCATGGTTATTTAATAAATAGTGTAAGTGTCTGCCGAGAGGTTGTAACCCCGAAATTGTTTAAAATAGATCCGGTTTAGTAGCTAAAAATTAAAATCAATTGGCGTCGCTAGTGTGCCCTACCCGTCACCATAATAAACCGTAATAGAGAAAAAAAAATTTAGCACAAAGTTTGCTAGGTAAGCCAATGTCGACACAAGGAAAACTTCTCAAGGTATTTCAAAAGTTAATTGTGAATCAACATATATTGCGAAGCAGATGGAATCCATCGGCACACTTTACTGAATTGAGGCTTATTCCACTGCAATCTCTTTTTTTTTCTTGACGCTGGGGAATGCCGCTATGCATAATGGACAACATTTCATATTTTTAACATGTCCATATTGTTATTTTATATGAAAGTAGACATAAAATGAACAGACCCATATTTTTCTTTTTTCAAAATTTGTCCATTTTCATGCATAAAATAATTATTGAAATTCTTTTTATTCTAAATAGACGTAAGCGCCAAATGACGTCATCGGACGGCTGAATACAGCGATATTCCTTTGCTTATCATTGTTTTAATAAAAAAAGGTACTACTGTCAAAGGTAAATAATACTAGTGTCAACATTGTCAACGTCATTCATACATTCAACGTTGACAAGTTGTCTTTTTTTTGACAGTTACATGTCATGGGTTTGGCATTTCGTAAATTTAAAACTATAATGTGCTAAGCAAAGAAATATTTTACATTCTGCCGTCCGATAACGTCATCTTACGTTTTTTAGTTTTTAATTTTTTTCTCAGTAAATAAGCAATATAAAAAATTAATAAATATATATTCGAGCAGCGGAAAAGTAAACAAAGAATTGGTATTTTTTGTTTCAGAGCTTAGCAATTTTGAAATGTTGTCCATTTCGGGGTAACAACCTGTCGGCAAACACTTACCTACTATTTATTAAATAACCATGCACAAATGCTGGGTCCGTTTTTGTACGCGAAAAATTGATTCACGCCAAAAGTGGCCGCTTTTGGCATGAATCAATTTTTTCGCGTACGCGTTGGACCCAACATTTTTGCATGGTTATTTAATAAATAGTATAAGTGTTTACGGAGAGGTTGTAACCCCGAATTGTTTAAAATAGATCCGGTTTAGTAGCTAAAAATTAAAATCGCTTGGCGTCGCTATTGTGCCCTACCCGTCACCTTAAGTAAATAACACACTTAAAAATGTCATCTCGTGTTCAGACGGCACTCGAACCAGCACCTTCCACAATCCGGGTGAATGTTCTACCAATTAGACCACTGAAAGCGTTATTAAGTAGTTTTTTAAGTGTGTTATTTACTTAAGAATAAATTGCTAAAGCCTGCTATAAAAAAAAACAACTATTTCTTTCCTTATTGAATCATGTACCTTTTAAAGTAATGTTCGAATTTCTGCGCATGTTTAACAATTTTTTATTTCGATCTCTTTACGTAAACTGTTGCCATATAACCGATAGCCGAAGGGTCATGGACCTCATGAACATGTATTTAGAATGCTTTGTAATCGGTATCTTTACTTTCGTTGCGCTCTGCTAAGAATATGTATTTGCAAAAACCTGACGCTTTTTGAATTGACTCTTTAAAAAACTTAAGCCCTCCTATTACAAAAAACTGCTCTGATACCGGTTTTAATCATAAACTAGCAAGTTAAAGATTAATACGGAATAATGTTAGTCCTTAAATTTTTATTACAAATCCTCGACTAACCATAGACCACTTAGTACCGCAGGATAGTGTCAAAATTGATCGAATCATTCAGTGACATTTCATTTTACATAACCTTATTTCGTTGTCTGAAGTAAAAATATTTTAGAATTGTTTTTAAGCAACAATAAATTAAAATATTGACCTAAGTAAGGTTTCCAAGTAATATGCATAGGAATTGTTTATATTTTTGGGATTAAATCCAAAAAATAAATGAACTACTTTCTCACAAATTACTTTAATGTAAAACGGAATGAACTGTCACAGGGATAGGTTGTCATGGTTACTGAATCGATATTTTGAGGTTATTATTTTAGTCTTCATTTTAAACTGGGGGTCCGGGTGGTTTAACTTAAGTATTAAAGTTGATATGCTAAATAACGTTAAACTTAGTTTTGTAATAATGTTTATTCTTCAGTTATTTCCAGTATTAATCCCAATATTTATTTAAAACCACGTTTTGGAATAAGCGGATATGTGAAGTGTTTTTTGTTCAAACCGGTAATTGTAGTCCGGGCTAGAAGTTGGTTCTGTGACTTACTGCCACACTCAGAGTCGTTGACTAACTTAGTTGGCTACTTAAGAAAACAATTTTGACTCTTATTTTGATACGCATAAAGACTACCGATACTAAAGTTAATAAACATTAGCTTAAATGACGTCTCTGAGTGCGGCCGTAAGGCCCGATTTAGCCAATCCGTTAACCATGGATAAAATTATGGTATTAACTAGGGTTGCCAACAAGAAATAAAGTATATACAGGTCTATGGAGATTAATAAACAGTATTTTATTAATTCACCCTCACTCTTACCGAGGTGTCGTAAAAAGCGACTAAGGTAAAGCTGCTGGCATGATCATCAGCACCCAGAGAAGGAAAACTCGGCATTTATATCAAAACCCTCGCCAACCCGTCTGCCAAGCGTGGTGAGTATGGCAAATACCCCTCATGTGATTGAGGGAGGCCCGTGCCCCAGCAGTGGGGACTTAAATGGGCTGATGATGATGATGATGATTTTATTAATTTAAATACATATTTTAGAGCTCTCTAAGCATTAACACATTTTTTTTTTATTGCTTATAGTAGGTAGACGAGCTTGCGGCCCATCTGATGGTAAACGGTAACCGCCGCTCATAGACATCAACAATGCCGGAGCACAGTCATGCCGCTGCCTACCGTGAGAGGAGAACTCTTTTCAAACCTCGTTTAAAAAAGGACATGTCTAGCGATCAGGGAACACCGCGGCTGGAAGGTCATTCCAGAGTTTGCACGAGCGCATAATAATGTGTCTGCATTTTGATGCTGAAAACAGTATTTTGTATTCTATATTTTTGTTCAACAGTAAAAAGTATAAGATTGTTGCATGAGTCCGCTTGTGACCACGGCCGTTGTAACGCGGTCGAAACGTCAAGCTGTGAGTATATGCTACTACGAGTATATACTTACATATAATAATAACCGCGTTTTGTCCCGTGTACATTAATTATTCGTAAAAAGTATAGTTTAGTGAAAATATGAATAATTCTGTTTTAGGTGACGGGTAGGGCACACTAGCGATGCCAATCGATTTTAATTTGTAGCTACTAAACCGGATCTATTTTAATCAATTTCGGGGTTACAACTTCTAGGCAAACACTTATACTATTTATTAATTTGACTTGACCGTTATTCGAAGCTTATAGTTATATGAGATAGGTGTCACCTGTTCCCGCCAGTATTTCTGTCTCTTTTTGCCCTATATTTACATCCCTTTCGCACCCCCTCATCCACCGGGCAGAGTGGGGTTGTTGTTGACAAATGTTGGGGTTAATGCGTACGCCAAAAACGGACCCAACATTTGTGCATGGTTATTTAATAAATAGTATAAGTGCTTGCCGAGAGGTTGTAACTTAGAAATTGTTTAAAATAAATCCGGTTTAGTAGCTAAAAATTAAAATCAATTGGCGGTGTGCCCTACCCGTCACCTTAAAACAGTATGATACTGTTTAAAACATTATAGTTGGCAACCCTAGGTATAACTTCAGATTTGTATAAAATGACCGCGCTATACCTTTGATTTAGTATCGGTTTAAGATTGGTCGAATCGTCCCTAAGTGACTATATCTAATAGGATATTTTTTTGTCTAAACCAGAACTATTGTTAACTATATTTAGATAGAGGTAAATCGAACCGCCATGGGCGTGCTGACTTCACGGTTTTTACAAAATAAAAAACCGGCCAAGTGCGAGTCGGACTCGCCCATGAAGGGTTCCGTAGCAGCAAGTAAGATATATGGAAGGTAAATTGCGGTTTACGGTTTATAACGTATTAAAAAAAACTACTTTATTTATTTGTTTATTTAAGGTACAAATACAGATTAACGTCACAGTAATTATTGAAATCATCATCATCATCAGCAACCCACACTCGTCCACTGCTGGACATAGGTCTCCCCTAATGCACGCCACTGCTCCCAATTTTCGGCCACTCTCATCCAGCCTACACCAGCCAGCCTTCGAATGTCATCATCCCATCTTGTCGCAGGGCGTCCTACACTACGCTTACCGAGTCGCGGTCTCCACTCAAGGACTTTACGGCTCCAACGGCTGTCAGTTCTGCGGCTAATATGACCAGCCCACTGCCACTTCAGTTTTCTAATTCGGTGGGCTATGTCGGTGACTCTGGTTCTCTGTCGGATTACATCATTTCTGATGCGGTCCTTCAGAGATACTCCGAGCATAGCACTTTGAGCGACTTTGATCCGGTGGACTAGTCCAGCCGTGAGTGTCCATTATTGAAATAGTACATTTAAAATAGCTTATCTAGACCTTAATCCTATACAAGTGTACACAGCATGATTAACGTTTACATATCATTGGAAATTAAATTATAAAATAAATATATATATATATATATATATATATATATATATATATATATGTATATATATATATATAATATATATATATATATATATATATATATATATATATATATATATATATATATATATATATATATATATATATATATATATAACTAACAACGAAAATTGGTTTGAACTAGATCCTTTATATATATATATATATATATATAAAGGATCTAGTTCAAACCAATTTTCGTTGTTAGTTTTCATGATTATGTTCATCATATATTTTTTTAGTTTTATAATTCATTTATTATAGAAGTTTGAAAGAACACTTTGGGAGCGTCTCTTGCGAAAACTATTGTGTTTAGAAAAAAATGATACGGAACCCTTCATGGGCGAGTCCGACTCGCACTTGGCCGGGTTTATCTTTCTTTATTTTTATTTCATTTTTTTTAATTCTAATGAAATTCCACGGACACTGGTTCCGTGCCTTTATTGTGCTTGTTTTTAAAGTGTTACAAATTACTTGAATGATATTTGCTCCGCGATAAAATTAAACTAAATTAAATTAAAATAACAATCTTAAGTTTAGGCAGTCGTGGATGGTTAATGTTAATAAAATGTACTGTCATTATTATTATCTTCCTATACTATTTCTCAGCGTCAGTGCTGGATTCAAAGTTCAGTTACGGGCGTTTTACCAAGCAACTGAAGTTTTTGTTAATTTGGCGGGTTCGAGTCATACGGTTCATCTTGTAGAAAACGTCTGACTATTCTACAAGTGTTAAGTATAGCAGCTTTTTGCATTGTTATATATGTATTTTCCGGGAGACCTAATAGTTTGATACTGTGGTGAAGATGTGTAGGGATAACTCCAGTGCTGGAGAGCACCAGCGGCACAATGTATACTTTATCTAAGTTCCATATTCTTAAAATTTCTTCTTTAAGTTCCGAGTATTTATGTATTTTATCAGATATTGCTTTTTTTATATTGTGGGTATTGGGCACTGTTATATCTATTAAGTATGCAGTATTATGTATTTTATCAACTAATGTTATATCGGGTCTATTGCAATGTGTTGTCTTATCTGTTAAAATAGCACGGTCAAAGTATAACTTGCAGCTGGAACTCTCCAGAACGGCTTTTGGGGTATATTCATAGTATGGTTTTACGGTTGGGGGTAAGAGTGTGTGTTTAATAGCTAGCTTTTGGTGAATATAGAATGCAACTTGATTATGTCGGTGAGTATAGTCAGTTTGAGTTAAGATTGGACAGGCGTTTATTATATGTTGTATTGTTTCAGAGTTCCTATGGCATTTTCTGCATCTGTCATCTTGTGTGTGAGGATCTTTGATGATATATTTCCTATAATTTTTAGTGTTAACGACCTGGTCTTGTATAGATATTAAGAACCCTTCTGTTTCTGGAAAGAGATATCCTAGTTTCAGCCACTTATTAGAAGCGTTTTCATCTATATGAGTTTGTTCTAGGTCTTGGATGTGTCTTCCATGGAGTTGTTTTTTCCGCCATGCCTCAAGCTTAACATTTCTTGATTCTTCTGCTGTATTGAACATAATATCCTTGGACTGAAGATTTAGTGGGGTGTAGTTTTTATCAGATTCTATTACTGCTTTGTGCAAGTCACTTGTCTCAGATTTATGGAAGAAGAATTGTCTCATATTATCTATTTGAATTTCCCATAGTTCTTGTAAGTCTATTAAGCCCCTTCCCCCCTGGTCTCTCTTAATTGACATGCGTTCTATGGCAGATTTTGGATGCAGGTAATTGTTCTTGGTTAATGTAGTCCTAGTTTTGATTTGCAGTTTTGATATATCTGTATTTGACCATTTGATGACACCGAAAGAATATGCTAGGATTGGTATGGCATAGGTATTTAAAGCTTTGAACAAATTTTTTGAATTTAGGTGTTTCTTGCATAGTAGATTAACTCTTCTTATATATTCTGTTCCTAGGTCCTTCTTTATTTGTGTATGGTTTATGTTCCTATTTTGTTTTATTCCTAAATACTTATATGTGTCGTTTATGTCCATAGATTTGATGTTAAATTCTTCATTTATATTGAAATCCCCCGATAATATCTTACCTTTCTTTATATGTAGTGTTTTGCATTTGTCTAATCCAAAAGTCATATTGATGTCTTTACTAAAATGTGCTGTTATTTCAATTAACTTTTTCATATCTGCCCCTGAGTTAGCATACAGCTTGATGTCATCCATGTACATCAGATGTGATACTACCGCTTCGTCTGTGAGATGATATCCATAGTTTGATTGCGTAAGTAAGCTAGATAGTGGGTTAAGAGCGAGACAAAACCACAAAGGACTCAGAGAATCGCCCTGGAAAATGCCATTACTAATTTGTATTTCATCTGTCGTTATATTGGTAGTTTTAGTTGAAAATGATAACACAGTCTTCCATTTAGTCATGGCATCCTCCAGGAATGTTATTATGGTAGGGTTAATTTTATAAATTTGTAGAACTCTTATTAACCAAGAGTGTGGCACGCTGTCAAAAGCTTTTTTATAATCAATATAGGTTAAGTGTAGGTTCCTGTTCTTTCTATTAGCTTGTCTTAAAATGGTAGAGTCTATTATTAATTGTTCTTTACACCCTTTATGGTTTTGTCTGCATCCTTTTTGTTCTTCAGTCAAAATGTTGTTTGTTTCTATGTGCGCATTGATTTTATTGGTAATACAAGATGTTATGAGTTTATATAAGGTTGGTAAGCAGGTTATTGGTCTATACTGGGAAGGGTTAGATGTATCTGAACTTTTTGGCAGCATATATGTTATACCTTTGGTAACGAAGTCTGGTAGTTCCTCTTCGCCTTTAATCAGCTCCGTACATTTTTTTGCCAATATATCATGTAGCGTGACAAACTTTTTATACCAAAAGTTGTGGACCCCATCTCTTCCCGGTGCTTTCCAGTTCTTCATTTTTCTCGTTACTGCTTCAATGTCTTCCTTATTGATTTCCAAAAAATCCATTTCTTCTATACTATCCCACTTTCGTTCTTCATCTTTTATCCAGCTCACTTCTTCATTGTGCCCTTGCTCTCTTTCCCATATTTTAGCCCAGTAACCTTTCAAACTTTCTTCATTTGGAGTGGTTGATTCAGTGAGCTCTATTGCTTTATCACCTAATGACCTATAAAATACCTTTTCGTTTGAGGAAAAAAGCTTGTTATCTGTCTTTCTCTTCAATGATTTCAGATAGCGTGCAAGTCTGTGTGATTTAAGGGCTAATTTCTGTTTTAGTGTGTCGAGGACATCTTGTGGAGTTCTATTATTATTTTCATGCGTTGAATGTATTTGATTTTTCTTAATAATTTTTTGTACTTTTAAAACTAGTTTGTTTGATAAATTATTTCCGCTTATGTATTGTGTTATTCTAGCTATATCTGCTCGTAATTGTGTAATATCATTTTCTAATCTAATCTGCCATGGTTGTTTGTCTGGTTTAGGTGTATTTTTTCTTTCTTGGGTTTGTACTTTGAGTCCCATCTTTTCGCTAATTACTACTGCACTGCAATAAATGAGAGTATGTAAATTTGTGACGGTTAAATCTTCTTTTAAGAAGTTATGTAGAATTTTTCGGTTAAATATCGCAAATTATTATTATTTTATCTTTCTTTATTTGAAAGGCGTACATATAAAAATATATTTTTTATCGTAATTATTTTATATATTATTTGTCGTATCGTATTGTCCATTAGGGCGGCATCCGAAGCCAATGGTAGAGACTCATATAACTCTATTCTCGCACCCCATGAGTGCGAGTATAGACGCATATAGTGTGCGAGCGAGAAGTGAATAGATGCGCCGCCATTTCTGATCCCATTCTTTATCCTTACAGGTTCTTCTTCTTCTTATTTTATTTGTGGCAATCAACTTCTCGTCTGAGAATTACTCCTGCCATTACCATGTTTTAGATTTTAGGCATTATTAAGCGGGACAACCGAAGATAATTCGCCAATGTCAAGTAACTTATTGAGAACAAGTAGGTAGTCAACAGTCGAAGTCAGTCAAAGTCACAGTCACTCAATAAAACGCCGGTGTTTTGCGTTTTATCGACCTACAGATTCAGCGGATATCACTCTAAAAACAATAGCAGGTTTTAAGACTCTATTAGGTTCAAGCAAGTTGTCACGAGACAACGCACTCGACACACAATAGCAGTGTTAAAAACGATACAATCCAACTATTCTTATTATTAGGATCACTTTGCGGCACTTCACTGCACAAATAAACACCAAACTTGCACACTAAAAACCACTAGACACTAATTTAAAAACTTTGAATTGCATCAGCCCACGCGGCTTCTTTTAGCCCTAACCGCCGAATCTCCTCACAGGTTATACAGTGCCCATTCACTAAAAAAAAAAGAACAGCAACTGTAAAATAAGTTTTTATTTATTAACTCAAAGGTAGTTGAAATATTGTTAAACAGGTCGTTTTCCCCATAGTTATTATTGTGGACGCATCCAATTATAAACTTGTTATATTTAATAGGAAAATAAATATCAATTAATATTTTACCGTTACACCGCATACCAATCAGTGTTCAATGTTAAGAGGACGGGTAGGGCACACTAGGGACGCGAATCGATTTTAATTTTTAGCCACTAAACCAGATCTATTTTAAACAATTTCGGGGTTACAACCTCTCGGTCAAACACTTATACTATTTATTAAATAACCATGCACAAATGTTGGGTCCGTTTTTGTACGCGAAAAATTGATTCACGCCAAAAGTTGCCGCTTTTGGCATGATTCATTAATCGCGTACGCGTTGGACCCAAAAATTTTTCATGGTTATTTAATAAATAGTATAAGTGTTAGCCAAGAGGTTGTAACCCCGAATTTTTTTAAAATAAATCCGGTTTAGTAGCTAAAAATTAAAATAGATTGGCGTCGCTAGTGTGCCCTACCCGTCACCTTAATTTGTCCGAGAGGCTGCAGCTCGAAATTGTTAAAAAGATATCAGGTTTACTTGCAAACAACTTATACAATTGGCGTCGCTAGTGTGCCCGTCACCTTAAGGTAGGTAGGGTAGGGCACACTAGCGACGTCAATCGATTTTAATTTTTAGCTACATAATCGGATCTATTTTAAACAAGGCCAGGGTTACAACCTCTCGGCAAACACCTATACTTACACAGAATAACACGGAACATAAAAAAGTACCTATGTACAGAATGCTAACACAGTCCCTCCACCAGCCCATGGTCCTTCCTACCGTCTCGGTATACGGACCGAATCTTGGGAGACGCTCACCAGGTACTTGCTAAGGGCTCTTTCCCCGGTGCGTTTCTTCACTCCCTACAAAGTCTGTGTCTGTGTCCCATCGCAATGTCACTTCTCCCCAAATGGGGCGTGAAACACCACACAACACAAGCGACTCGCGCTCGCGCTCGGGCACAGAATGCTAACAATAAACAAAAAGAGGAATACTATTTACAAGAGATGATGGATGAGATGAAACATCTGTCGCGCTACTCATCGTGCCCAGAATGCTGGCAGCGTTACCTCTTTGAATGGCCAACCCAATGCGTTGACCGAGGTAGCTGCCAGCATTACTGTCACCTGAAATGTCGAGTAGCCGGGCAGACAACTCGCGGAAAAGCTTGTGGGCCTCGGGCCCCCACGGTCCCAAGGATTCCACGCCGAACGGAGCGAATCGGTAACGGGTGTCTAAGGCGGAGTATTTTTTTTTTCTGGCCCATGCCGAAGCAGCTGCTGCACTCGCACCCCGTGAAGTGGCGTGGACATGGGAAGGGGACAACGTGTCACAGGTCGCATCCCAAACCAATGCCTTGCCCTGACTCCATAGAATGAGGGTCACCCCATCGGGCGTTTTATAGTATACCATCAAGAGATGGTCAACTCTGCAGAAGGTTTTCGACGGTTGCGTGCGTTTGCACACAAAAGGCTTAACATTAGGAAGGAGATTGATTGATGTGGAACTGCCCGAGCGCGAGTCGCTTGTGTTGTGGTGTTTCACGCCCCATTTGGGTAGAAGTGACATTGAGATGGGACACAGACACAGACTTTGTAGGGAGTGAAGAAACGCACCGGGGAAAGAGCCCTTAGCAAGTACCTGGTGAGCGTCTCCCAAGATTCGGTCCGTATGCTGAGACGGTAGGAAGGACCATGGGCTGGTGGAGGGACTGTGTCCATCGGGCGTTTTGCCGTCGCTCCGACATATGCCTAGAGGTCCTAGGACTGCCAGAGTGCGAACTGAAATGAAGGCGCGGCGCAGGATGTCATTCAGGTAGGCATGGCGAGGGATTCGTCCGGCGCTTCGGGCACACGACAGACCCTGGTGGCTCAGGGAGTGATGAGGAGCCCAAAGCCAAGGGAAACCGCTATGGACAGAGTGACGTTGTTCAGACCGGTTCCAACATTCGACGAGGGCAGAGCGTGCAGCCAGAAGCCAGACTCTTTCTGCTACGGCAAGGAGACGAGCCCGCTCTGTGTCATTGGCCGAGGAAGACAATAGGTCTTCAAAAGTGGCCCTGTTTTTGTACGCGAAAAATCGATTACCGCCAACAAAAACGGACCCAACATTTGTGCATGGTTATTTAATTAATAGTATAAGTGTTTGCCAAGAGGTTGTAACCCCCAAATTGTTTAAAATAGATCCGGTTTAGTAGCTAAAACTTAAAATCGATTGGTGTCACTAGTGTGCCCTCCCCGTCACCTTAAGGAGACAGCAACCCCACACTAGCGACGATAATTCATTTTAATTTTTAGCCATTACACCAAGAGCCCAATTCTCGTGCTCGTGACATTTATTATCATACGACATATACACTAAAACATTGTTTTTTTGTATGGTTTTCAGGTGATATCACGAGAATTGGGCTCCACATCTATTTCAAACAATTTCAAGCTTCCACTTTCAAGGCAAACACCTATACTATATATTCAATACTTTTATTTAACTGTTCGGTCTTATTTGCACTCGAATTTTGGATTACCGCCAAAAGCGGCCACTTTTGGCGTGCCACGCTCCGGCATGAATGGCCGGTTCGACCGGAGTTATACCACGGCCTCACTGGCCTGGGTCAAGGTACCGGAGGCCTAATCCGGGAGAAGAGGGTTTAAAAGGTTGGCTGCGCACTTGTGATTCCACTAGTGTCGCGGGTGTCCATGGGCGGCGGCAATCGCTTACCATCAGGTGATCCGTCTGCTCATCTGCCACTTATCACATAAAAAAGTAACAAGACGCCATTCCCTTCGTTATTCAATGTAAATAGACTTTTGCACAAGGAAAACCCAAGATCATATTTACACTGCTCGACGAGTCGCATAACGTCAAAACCGGTTCCTATATCAAGAAGACCAATAATTCTGTGCGTCCTGTGAAAAGTGGTACAAGTCGACTTATATCGAATTTGATTTTCTTCTTGCTACTTCATCACGAAAAAATCCTCTATTATTCTGTCTGGTCAGACACAATAAACCTCAAAATATAGTTTCAGTGACAGACAATGAAACCACGTGCTAGCTTTTATACATCTGCCACCTATCACATAAAAAAATAAACATCACATACATTGATCTGACTCCGATATTGGTAGCTCACGGAGTACCTTTAGGTAGCTCAAGCTCCTGTGTTATGGATGTTAGAATCACAGTGAGATTACATATATATACATATAATACTTTTCTTTTATTAATAAAAACATAAATACATACAATCAAACCATCAAACCCACAACCTAAAGGTTACTAGGTATAGACTAAAGCATTTACTAGTAACAGAACAAGGAGCCGCTCTATGAATTCTTCTAGTGTATTTTTTTTTATAGAAAGGCCAATCAGGATGACCTCACTCCGCCTGAGGGTAAGCGGCCGTAAAATCCAAATATGAGGCTGACAGGCACTAAAGAACTAACAAAGACCCATTGAGTCTGCCATCCTCACCCTGATGGCCTGCTGAGATGCCGTTTCACGCCCTGCCTAAAAGACCCCGGATTGTATGAAGGAGAAAACACATGAGCTGGGAGGGCATTCCATGTCTTGATGGCTCGGGGCAGGAACGAGGAGCCGCAACAAAGGATGCAAAGGGATGTGTCTTCAAGGCAGTGAAGACGGTCGCAACAGATATCCGATCTGACGAAAAGGCATACACCGGCCTTGCGGTGGAAGGACTCTTCCAGCACATAGCCAGGATAGTGCAGGTATGCCGTGTCAGCAGGGCAGGAAATCTGTGTTACCGTCAGAAACAGCATCGCAGGCCTCGTCGTGTCGAGGTGTTGGTGGACGGCGTTGAGGTTTGTATGGAGTCCACGGATGTTAGTGAACTCCACCTCAAACAGCGAGTTGGTAGGGGTTTGGGATGCCGCTGTAGAACGTGTGCGATGATGTTGACCTGCCATGGAAGAAGGGAAGGAAGGGACCGCGTGAAAGGGATGACTGTTATCGCGGCAAGAACGAGACAAAGCGTGGGAGCTCCCGCATTGGTATTGGACAGTGCAGTACATAGAACGCCAGTCCGCCGGAAGGAAGGGCCCCCGTACCCCCCGGAGATGGTCGCCGGGCCCCACTCGGACCGGGCACCACCCGGCACGACGAGCCACGTGGGGCAGTCCCTCCACCAGCCCATGGTCCTTCTTACCGTCTCGGCATACGTACGTAATCTTGGGAGACGCTCACCAGGTACTTGCTAAGGGCTCTTTCCCCGGTGCGTTTCTTCACTCCCTACAAAGTCTGTGTCTGTGTCCCATCTCAATGTCACTTCTCCCCAAATGGGGAGAAGTGACATTGAGCCACGTGGGGCAGCCTTCGGAGGTGGTTAGCCACCGTTGGACCCCTGTACTATGCCGCGGGCGGCCAGCGGCACCACCGTTTCTACGGGTCTCCCTGGCCGGCGGGTTGACCCACTCTGTCTGCAGAATACCGCCGCAAAGGCTCCACTGGTCCGGCACTTGCCGCATCAACAGTCCCTCTGGCTCCGGTTAGCACAGCGCTGATCCCGGAACGCGACCCGACCGAAATAGGCCAGAGTCTTTTGGCGGGTTTTTCGTGACTGTGTAGTGGTAACAGCAACCAGTCGAAAAAATGTCACCCACCTGAAAAGCAGATGTTCTGCTGGTAATCCCATAGTCGACTCTTACGACACCCACGGGCAGGAAATGGGACAGGGGATAGTATTCTTTGGATGCCACCCCTGCACGGCACGAAAATCACCCATCATGAACCGAACTTCGGGGTTTTTTTAATTTTTCATTTAATTTCCATCATTTCAGAATGCGGGCCCTATTCCTCATTTCCCTGGCGGTGGGCGCGCTCGCTCAGAGCACCATCGACCCGGATACCCTCAAGCAGATCTTCGGGACCCCCCCGCCGTCGACCACCACCTCGACCACGCCAAGGGTCACCACGCCGGGGCTGGAGACTGTGAGTATTTTGGAACTAGTGGCCAAGGGCAAATATCATAGGCTCTGTCTCAGCGCAGGGGGAATTTTCTTTATACAGTACACATCACTGTAAACATTTAAGCTGACGGGCACACTAGCCACGCCAATTGATTTAAGTTGTTAGCAAGAAAACCTGATAACTTTTTAACAATTTCGAAGCTGCAGCCTCTCGGAAACCACTTATACTATTACATCATCAGCAACCCACACTCGTCCTCTGCTGGACATAGGTCTCCCCTAATGCACGCCACTGCTCCAGATTTTCGGCCACTCTCATCCAGCCCACACCAGCCAGCCTTCGAATGTCATCATCCCATCTTGTCGAAGGGCGTCCTACACTACGCTTACCGAGTCGCGGTCTCCACTCAAGGACTTTACGGCTCCAACGGCTGTCAGTTCTGCGGCTAATATGACCAGCCCACTGCCAATTCAGTTCGCTAATTCGGTGTTCTCTGTCGGTGACTCTGGTTCTCTGCCGGATTATACTATTTATTTAATACCTATACTTAACTTTTGGGTCTGCTTTTGTACCCGAAATTTGAATTACCGCCAAAAACGGCCGCTTATGGCGTTAATTCGAATGCAAAGCCAAAAACAGATCAAAAAGTAGTGCACAACTATTAAATAAATAGTATAAATGTTTGCTTAGAGACCCCCGCTCCGCGCTCCGAAATTATTTAAAATAGATCCGGTTTAGTAGCTAACAATGTATATCGATTGGTGTCGCTATTGGGCTATCCTTCGCCTTAATCAATTTGATAAACAATATTTTGTTTGACAGCAAACACATTATTCGGGAACGAATGTATGGAAAATTTGACTTTCGCTTTTGTACCTTTATATTTCATCTGAATCCTATGGCGCCAAAGCCGGATCCGCTCTTGCTAGTGGCACACCCACACTTCGTTTCGGGACATTAATTCCACTTTATATATTGATAGATGGCGCTAGGTGTCGATAACATCGCGCAAGCGGTTCGTGTTTTCGGATTAGCTATAAGCGTTGCCGCTGTCTGCAGGATATACCGTTGAAAATGTTATTGATTGATTGATTGAATTGGATTTAGTAATACGGTATTTCACTATATTTTTATTCAAAAGACCTTTAAATGATAGAAACATCGTTGAAAGAATTACTTAATTCTCATTTAATAATTGACGACCCGTTTGGAACAGTGGTAGGGAACGCTGCCTTTGGTCCAAGGGTTGCGGGTTCGATCCCCGCACAGTACAAACATTTGTGTGCATGAACATGTCTGTTTGTATTGGTTTGGGTGTTTTTATGTATTATAAGTATGTATTTAAAAAAGAAAAGTATTATACGTATATATTTGTAATTCCACTGTTGATTCTGATATCCGTAACACAGGTGCTTGAGCTACCTATCTCGGAGTCAGATCAATGTATGTGATGTTCTGAAATATTTTTTATTTATTTAAACTACCTGAGATATCACAACTTTAAAATCACTTTATTTTGGGCAAACCCAAAACGCTCCATACAAATGGCTACTGAGACGTGAC
Organism: Marasmia exigua; assembly: GCA_019059595.1. Lineage (NCBI taxonomy): Eukaryota > Metazoa > Arthropoda > Insecta > Lepidoptera > Crambidae > Marasmia > Marasmia exigua. Next base: position 2,386,706 of record CM032490.1, read on the forward strand.
GTCACACGCAAGTATTTTATATGTATTTCATTTGAATTTTGTATGGTAGCTATATCAAATGTTTCGTTTATGTCAATGGTTCTATTATAGTTGGTGCAAATTGTATGGGTTATTCAATGGTATAATTATTTTTTAATAATTTCATACATTTAAAATGACTTGCCCATGAATCTTTGAATGACCATAAAACCGGTTAGACGTTATTTATTTATTTATTAAAAACACAAAATCCACAGCTCTTAAAATTAGTACAATAATCTTATACACTAAAGATACAGCCAATAACGGATTTTGCTATTGGCATTTATTTACATATATTTTGATAAAATATTTATACATTATATGTGTTTTCCCTCACTGCTGCTAATGGTAGAAATTGATCATTTCAGCCAATAGAGGTCCACTTCTGGACATAGGGCCTCCAATGTTCTGCACACAGATCCAATGGATTCCGTCCGATGGTTCCGTCCGCCGCCCTCATCCAATTGATTCCCGCGATCTTCACCAGATCGTCCGTTCACCTTGTAGGGGGCGCCACGGCTGCGACTTCCTGTACGTGGCCTCCACTCGATGACCTTTCCACCCCAACATATTTATTTACCTATCTAAGCTTAATTTATTTATCCACAGATCACAGTGAAACCAACAGACAGCACGACGACTTTCGTGGACAAAGACGGGAACCCGTGCAAGTGTGTGCCCTACTACTTGTGCACTCACGACTTGAGGGGCGAGCACATTAACAACGCCTCGGTGACGGGATGGGGGGAATTGGATATTAGGTAAGATGAGAACTTTGCTGGGGGCCGGATGGTTGGATGGTGGTAGGTTAACCTTTGTTCATCATCATCATCATCAGCCCATTTAAGTCCCCACTGCTGGAGGCACGGGCCTCCCTCAATCACATGAGGGGTAATTGCCATACTCACCACGCTTGTCACGCTTGACCCATTATGACCTTTGTTATAATGGGTTATAATGAAAACTTTAGATAAAGTCCGCACCACGAAAAAAGTCCCGCGGAAAAAAACCGAACTAAAATATAAGATTAATTCCCTCTTATTAAAGAAAATTAATCTGATAACAGCTTTAAGGTGACGGGTAGGGCAAACTAGCGACGCCAATCGATTTTAATTTTTAGCTACTAAACCGGATCTAAATAACTTCAAAAAACATTTCAAACAACATATCATAAACAAATAAAAATATTCATAACTAAAAAACAAAATTAAAATAATAAATTAATTCAACCGTACTAATCTGCTCCAACTACGCTCATTAATGCCACATCCAGTCACGCGCATGCCTACATCGATGTATCTGTTCGGACTCGGTAAAAAATACAGTTGATTACATATTGTTGCACATCGGCCTCTCGCCTTTAGAAAATTTTTTTCATATACCTTCTAATTAGGCAATATGTAGCATTTTAAATATAATGTTTGATGTACGCTCGTCCTAATGTTGATATGTATTTTTAATACCTATTATTTGTTAACTGTTTTCTCGGTAAGTGCAGTTGTAATTCTTATGAGAAATTAAATGTCTTTAACCACAAACCCAGCAGAGTAGAATAGGTCATCCTCACTCTTACCGAGGTGTCGTAAAATGCGACTAAGGTAAAGCTGCTGGCATGATCATCAGCACCCAGAGAAGGAAAACTCTGCGTTTATATCAAAACCCTCGCCAACCCGTCTTCCAAGCGTGGTGAGTACGGCAATTACCCCTCATGTGATTGAGGGAGGCCCGTGCCCCAGCAGTGGGGACTTAAATGGGCTCATGATGATGATGATGATATTGAAATTGCGCAAAAATTGTGACTTATTTATTTTGGTTTTAGTACTTATACAAGTATTTTATGTCAAGGTATAAATTAAGCTTTCAGAAAGAGCATAACTATATGTGAATAAGTAAATAACCAGTGTATTTTTAAGTAGTAATATTTATTAGCAAGAATGAAACAAAAATTTTTTTGGATTCAATTCTAAGGTTTGCTTTGCTTTAAATTGCTTTCAATGGGCAATACGACAAAAAATCATTTACTGAATCAAAGTACTTAAGTATTTACAGATTATACTCATAGAAATTTAAGAAAAATAATTTCAGAATTTATAAACAGACATTTATGGAGAAAAAAATAATCTAAAAATGCTCCTGTGACGTCATCACTCGGCGTGACGGGTAGGGCACACTAGCGACGCCAATCGTTTTAATTTTTAGCTACTAAACCTGATCTATTTTAAACAACTTTTCGGCAAACACTTGTACTATTTATTAAATAACCATGCACAAATGTTGGGTCCAACGAGTACGCGAAAAACGTTTTCGGATGGATCCAACATTTGTGCATGGTTATTTAATAAATAGTACCTATAAGTGTTTGCCGAGAGGCTGTAACCCCTGAAATTGTTTAAAATAGATCCGGTTTAGTAGCTAAAAATTAAAATCTATTGGCGTTGCTAGTGTGACCTACCCGTCAGCTTAATCGAAAAGCGTGTAAAAATGAGTTTTATTTGTCGTATTTTTTTGTCGTATTTGGGGTTTTATTAATTCATTTTACCTATATTTTAACATCGTATTTACCTTATTTATTTATTCACTAAGCTTTGTTGGAATTAAGGCGACGGGTGGCCCTAACTAGCGACGCCAATCGATTTAAATTGATAGCAACTAAAGCGGATATCTTTTTAATAATTACGAAGTTCGAGCCTCTCGGAAAGAATATATACTATTTATTTAATACTTATAATTTACTTTTTGATATGTATTTGCACTCGAAATTTGGATTAACGCCATAAGTGTCCGTTTTTGGCGGTAATTCATATTTCGAGTAGGAAACAGACCAAAAAGTTAATTATAAGTATTGAATAAATGGTATAAGTTCTTTTCGAGATGCTCGAACTTCGAAATCGTTAAAAATATATCCGGTTTAGATGCTAACAATTTAAATCAAATGACTTCGCTAGTGTGCTCTACCCGTCACCTAAGGCTTTTTAAAGAATAGGGTATTTGACTTGAGATTTAACAAAATATAAATATTTTATCAAAATATAGGTAAATATGTGCCAATGGCAAAAAAATCTCTATTAAAAATATAACGTCTAGCCGGTTTTATTGTCATTAAAAGATTCATGGGCAAGTCCATTTTAAAAGTATGAAATTATTAAAAAATAATCATACCATTGAATAACCCATACAATTTGCACCAATTATTATAATAGAACCATTGACATAAACGAAACATTTGATATAGCTACCATACAAAATTCAAATGAAATGTATACAAAATACTTGTTTGTGACGTCACATCTTAGTAGCCATTTGTATGGAGCGTTTTGGGTTTGCCCAAAATAATGTGATTTTAAAGTTGTGATATCTCAGGTAGTTTAAATGAGAATCAAGTAATTCTTTCAACGATGTTTCTATCATTGAGAGGTCTTTTGATTACAAAAATAAAAAAAGTCAAATACCGTATTCATGGAAACATTTAAAAAACCCATTTTCACCGACCATCCATAAACTTCTATCCACTAACGCGCACTTAAAGGCTAGAGTCCTTCAGGTTCGGCGAGGATGACTGCCAGGAAAGCGTGGAGCGATGCTGCACAGCACCCAAGGAGGAGGACGAGGCGGTGGTGCCGGGCCCCGAGCCGCCGGCGCAGGGCTGCGGCTATCGGAACCCGAAGGGGCTGGACTTCACGCTGACAGGAGGGAGCGTGAGTGGACATCGATTATACAGACACAATACACACAAGACGCCATCTATACACATACACAATAAGATACAGAATAGTGATGCGCCGAATATTCGGTTCGTATTCGGTATTCGGCATAATTTCCACTATTCGCATTCGGCCGAATTATTCGGTATTATGATTGAATGCGGATTGAGTATTATTATTTTCTTTGCTACATGATTTCGAATAGATCTGAAAGTTTATATTCTGCGTCAAATTATTCTGTATCATTTATGTTTTAATAGTAGAACTTGAATAAACAAATGTGTTGAATAAAGGTAATAAAATACAGGAAATAGACTTCAAATCAAGTTTTATTTTGAATCCTTTGGTCAGCGGTCACCATTTCTTAAGCTGTCTATTAGTTAGTAGGTATATTCAACATTTATTTGAATCTGTAAATCAACATTTACTTACCTACTTTTAACCCACTTTTTGTAACAAAAGGGATTGAAGTTGAATTCTGTCAATATTTCTGTAATGATAACCACATTGTCATCATAACATTATAACCTAACTGTGCGATATTTTTCAAAAGTTTTGTGATGTAGCATACATTGCTGGAACCTGTTTGCCCGGAAAATTGAATGAAATCGTGAACCGAATAATTCGCCCGAATATTCGGTTCGGTAATAGTTAAACCGAATATTATTCGGTGAAACCGCTATTCGTCGCATGACTAATACAGACACAATATAGACAGGGACACAATATAGACACAGAGACAATAAAGACACAGACAGAATACACACAAGACGCAATACCTATATTTACTTAGTTACCTATATTGTTACCGAGGGCTGTGTTCTCGGGGTCCTGCGTCCGATTCCCGGGTCCAGCGAAAAGTATGTATCGAATTTTTCGAACATAGTTCGGGTTTGTGATCACCAATCCACATTAGGCAAGCGTGGTGATTAAGCCTAATCCCATCATAGTAGCGTTGACTTGATTTCTATGATGGAGGCCTTTGCCCTGCAGTGGGACAGTATATAGGCTAATACTTTAACATTAGTAGGTATAAATAGTGTAAGATAACGTTGCGAGGAGATCAGACGGCCGATGAGACAGAAAGGTCCTCGAGTTGAGGCCGCTTATAGGTCGAAGCCGTGGCGGGCCGCCGACAAGGTGGACCTGCGATCTGGTGAAGGTCGCGGGAATCTCTTGGATGCGGGCGGTGCAGGACCATCTGTGTGGAGATATTGGAAGACGCCTATGTCCAGCTGTGGACGTTTATCGGCTGAAATAATAATTATGATCATGACAATGTTGAAACAGTCACAATATAGACACAGACACAATAAGACACAGAAACAATAAAGACACAGGTATAATATGACCGGATGGCACAATTGGTAGTGACCCTGCCTCTTACGCCAAAGGTCGTGGGTTCGGTCCCCACCCTGGACAAACATTCGTGCGATGAACACTTGTGTTTGTTCGGTGTCTGGGTGTAATATATGTATTTAAGTATATATTTGTGTTCCTCTGTTGTCTGATATCTGTAACACAAGTGCTTAAGCTACTTAGTACGGAATCAGGTCAACCTATGAGATGTTGTGAGAATTATTATTATTATTATTAATATAGACACAAACACAAAACAGATACAGACGCAATATATATGTAACACACAATATTCTTAGACACAACCAAAATCTAGGCTCGCACAGGTACAAAGTAAAGGACGAGTAAAGTATCAGCCTATAAACTGTCCCACTGCAGGGCACAGAATTCAAGTCAGACAAATTCTAGTCACCACGTTTGCCTAATACGGATTGTTGATCACAAACCCTTTTTGCTGGACTCGGGAATCGAACCCAGGATCATTGGGGGAGGCCTATGTCCAGCAGTGGACGATTAAGGCGACGGGTAGCCCTAACTAGCGACACCATTCGTTTTTAATTGTTAGCTACTAAACTGGATTTATTTCAAACGATTGCGGGGTTACAACCTCTCGGCGTGTGGTCCCCAGCAGAGTAGAATAGGCCACCCTCACTCTTACCGAGGTGTCGTAAAAGGCGACTAAGGTAAAGCTGCTGGCATGATCATCAGCACCCAGAGAAGGAAAACTCTGCATTTACATCAAAACCCTCGCCAACCCGTCGGCCAAGCGTGGTGAGTATGGCAATTACCCCTCATGTGATTGAGGGAGGCCCGTGCCCCAGCAGTGGGGACTTAAATGGGCTGATGATGATGATGAACCTCTCGGCAAACACTACTATTTATTAAATAACCATGCACAAATGTTGGGTCAGTTTTTGTACGCGAAAAATTGATTACCGCCCAAAGCGGCCACTTTTAGCGTGACTAATTTTTTATTATTGTTATTTGATAAATAGTATAAGTGTTTGCCGAGAGGTTGTAACCCCGAAATTGTTTTAAATAGATCCGGTTGAGTAGCTAAAAATTAAAATCGATTGGCGTCGCTAGTGCGCCCTACCCGTTACCTTAATGGCTGAAATGGTGAAGATGATGAAAATACACGTGTGTAACTCTTAACTGAAATGACTCAGTGATCCGACTCAGCTAAATGATACACAGTTCCGAATCTCTAATGTTCACTCCGAATCTATCGTTCGACTCATATGGATCCCGAGTCCGAGTGAACCGAATGATGCGAATGAGATGAATTATCCGAGTGAGCCGAATGAGCGGAATGATCCGATGAGCTGAATAATCCGAATGAGCGGAATGAATCACGGATCTATCTGAGAGTCGAAGTTCCAAAATTCCAAATGATCTATACACGAAGACTTTTAATCGGTGATCAGGACCTACTGATTCCAACTAGGTGGATGATGGCCATTGCTATAGTAATAGTAGTTACATGTTTTCTTTTTGTTTAGGTTTTATTTAAATTTTATAAGATATCTAAATTTAATTGGAATGTATGGTCTTCCTACATTTTTATGAAGTGTAGAAAGCTATTTAAATTTTCTTTAATTTGTTTTATTTGACGTTGCCTGCCATTTGACAGTTTTCTACCAATAACATGAAAAACTTTAAATCTCTAATGATGTTTGTTATCATCACTGTACCTGTACTTATGAAGAGGTTTTATTTGTAACAAGGAGGACTAGGATGACCATATTCATAGTTATTAACTTAAAGTCCCAGACAAGAAAAAAAAATGGAACGCTGACATGTAACTACTATTACTATAGCAATGGCCATCATCCACCTAGTCGGAATCAGTAGGTCCTGATCACCGATTAAAAGTCTTCGTGTATTTTGTTATCTGTATTTTTGGTGCCAAATTAACATTTTTGTATTTCTATTTCAAATCAAGCGTTTCACTGTTCCACATCCCTGCACTGATCCAGATGCAATATATTATTCTTTCATATTATATCTATATATTATACTATTATATCTTTTGTAACTAATGTTGTACTCGTATGTAGTGTTGTGATGTCCAAAATAATAAATTTTTCTTTCTTTCTTTCTTTCTTTCAAATGTTCCAAACTGTTGTAAGATACCTTTTGGACAGGTTCCATTAAAAAAAGAATCTATGTTCGCATTTCAGGGTAGCGAGGCGCAGTTCGGCGAGTTCCCTTGGGTGGTGGCTTTAATTGACGCCCTGAACACATCATACGCCGGGGTCGGCGTGCTCATCCATCCACAGGTGGTCATGACGGGAGCTCATATAGCACACAAGTAAGGCCTATCGTCTTGTCAACAGAACCTACAACCAGCGACAGTTTGTCAGCCGATATTCAAGCCGATAGTCAATTAACGAATATTTGACTGACCGGATGGCGCAATTGGTAGTGACCCTGCCTCTTACGCCAAAGGTCGTGGGTTCGATCCCCACCCTGGACAAACATTCGTGCGATGAACACTTGTGTTTGTTCAGTGTCTGGGTGTAATATATGTATTTAAGTATATATTTGTGTTCCTCTGTTGTCTGATATCTGTAACACAAGTGATTAAGCTACTTAGTACGAAATCAGGTCCAATGTATGAGATGTTGTGAGAATTATTATTATTATTATTTACAAGAAAAGTCTTTTAAGTCTCACATCAGCTCCCGAATAATAATTTAAGGCGACGGGTAGCCCTAACTAGCGACACCATTCGTTTTTAATTGTTAGCTACTAAACTGGATTTATTTCAAACGATTGCGGGGTTACAACCTCTCGGCGTGTGGTCCCCAGCAGAGTAGAATAGGCCACCCTCACTCTTACCGAGGTGTCGTAAAAGGCGACTAAGGTAAAGCTGCTGGCATGATCATCAGCACCAGAGAAGGAAAACTCTGCATTTACATCAAAACCCTCGCCAACCCGTCGGCCAAGCGTGGTGAGTATGCAATTTACCCTCATGTGATTGAGGGAGGCCCGTGCCCCAGCAGTGGGGACTTAAATGGGCTGATGATGATGATGAACCTCTCGGCAAACACTACTATTTATTAAATAACCATGCACAAATGTTGGGTCAGTTTTTGTACGCGAAAAATTGATTACCGCCCAAAGCGGCCACTTTTAGCGTGACTAATTTTTTATTATTGTTATTTGATAAATAGTATAAGTGTTTGCCGAGAGGTTGTAACCCCGAAATTGTTTTAAATAGATCCGGTTGAGTAGCTAAAAATTAAAATCGATTGGCGTCGCTAGTGCGCCCTACCCGTTACCTTAATGGCTGAAATGGTGAAGATGATGAAAATACACGTGTGTAACTCTTAACTGAAATGACTCAGTGATCCGACTCAGCTAAATGATACACAGTTCCGAATCTCTAATGTTCACTCCGAATCTATCGTTCGACTCATATGGATCCCGAGTCCGAGTGAACCGAATGATGCGAATGAGATGAATTATCCGAGTGAGCCGAATGAGCGGAATGATCCGATGAGCTGAATAATCCGAATGAGCGGAATGAATCACGGATCTATCTGAGAGTCGAAGTTCCAAAATTCCAAATGATCTATACACGAAGACTTTTAATCGGTGATCAGGACCTACTGATTCCAACTAGGTGGATGATGGCCATTGCTATAGTAATAGTAGTTACATGTTTTCTTTTTGTTTAGGTTTTATTTAAATTTTATAAGATATCTAAATTTAATTGGAATGTATGGTCTTCCTACATTTTTATGAAGTGTAGAAAGCTATTTAAATTTTCTTTAATTTGTTTTATTTGACGTTGCCTGCCATTTGACAGTTTTCTACCAATAACATGAAAAACTTTAAATCTCTAATGATGTTTGTTATCATCACTGTACCTGTACTTATGAAGAGGTTTTATTTGTAACAAGGAGGACTAGGATGACCATATTCATAGTTATTAACTTAAAGTCCCAGACAAGAAAAAAAATGGAACGCTGACATGTAACTACTATTACTATAGCAATGGCCATCATCCACCTAGTCGGAATCAGTAGGTCCTGATCACCGATTAAAAGTCTTCGTGTATTTTGTTATCTGTATTTTTGGTGCCAAATTAACATTTTTGTATTTCTATTTCAAATCAAGCGTTTCACTGTTCCACATCCCTGCACTGATCCAGATGCAATATATTATTCTTTCATATTATATCTATATATTATACTATTATATCTTTTGTAACTAATGTTGTACTCGTATGTAGTGTTGTGATGTCCAAAATAATAAATTTTTCTTTCTTTCTTTCTTTCTTTCAAATGTTCCAAACTGTTGTAAGATACCTTTTGGACAGGTTCCATTAAAAAAAGAATCTATGTTCGCATTTCAGGGTAGCGAGGCGCAGTTCGGCGAGTTCCCTTGGGTGGTGGCTTTAATTGACGCCCTGAACACATCATACGCCGGGGTCGGCGTGCTCATCCATCCACAGGTGGTCATGACGGGAGCTCATATAGCACACAAGTAAGGCCTATCGTCTTGTCAACAGAACCTACAACCAGCGACAGTTTGTCAGCCGATATTCAAGCCGATAGTCAATTAACGAATATTTGACTGACCGGATGGCGCAATTGGTAGTGACCCTGCCTCTTACGCCAAAGGTCGTGGGTTCGATCCCCACCCTGGACAAACATTCGTGCGATGAACACTTGTGTTTGTTCAGTGTCTGGGTGTAATATATGTATTTAAGTATATATTTGTGTTCCTCTGTTGTCTGATATCTGTAACACAAGTGATTAAGCTACTTAGTACGAAATCAGGTCAATGTATGAGATGTTGTGAGAATTATTATTATTATTTACAAGAAAAGTCTTTTAAGTCTCACATCAGCTCCCGAATAATAATTTAAGGCGACGGGTAGCCCTAACTAGCGACACCATTCGTTTTTAATTGTTAGCTACTAAACCGGATCTATTTTGAACAATGGACAACATTTCAAAATTGCTGAGCTATGAAACAAAAACTACCGATTCTTTATTTACTTTTCCGCTTCTTGAATATATATTTATTTATTTTTTATATTGCTTATTTACTGAGAAAAAAAATAAAAACTAAAAAACGTAAGATGACGTCATCGGACGGCAGAATGTAAAATATTTCTTTGCTTAGCACATTAAAGTTTTAAATTTACGAAATGCCAAAACCCAGGACATGCAACTGTCAAAAAAAAGACAACTTGTCAACGTTGAATGAATGAATGATTCTTTACCTTTGACAGTAGTACCTTTTTTATAAAAGCAATAATAAGCAAAGGAATATCGTCGTATTCAGCCGTCCGATGACGTCATTTGGCGCTTACGTCTATTTAGAATATAAAGAATTTCAATAATTATTTTATGTATGAAAATGGCAAAATTTTGAAAAAAGAAAAAATAACGGTCTGTTCATTTTGTCTATTTTCATATAAAAAAACCATATCGACATGTTTAAAATATGAAATGTTGTCCATTTTGGGGTTACAACCTCTTGGCAAACACTTATATTATTTATTAATTAACCATGCACAAATGTTGGGTCCGTTTTTGTGCGCGAAAAATTGATTACCGCCAAAAGCGGCCACTTTTAGCGTGAATCCATTTTTCGCGTACAAATTTGTGCATGGTTCCGCCATGAATCAATTTTTCGCGAACACATTGGACCCAACATTTTTGCATGGTTATTTAATAAATAGTATAAGTGTTTGCCCAGAGGTTGTAACCCCGAAATTGTTTAAAATAGATCCGGTTTAGTAGCTAAAAATTAAAATCGATTGGCGTCGCTAGTGTGCCTTACCCGTCACCTTAAATAACCGATATCCATAAATAGGTACTTTAAAAGCTAGAATAATACTATTTACAAACGAATAAACACTCTTTAATGTGACTTCTAATAAAACATTTTTCTTTTGAAAACGCTCGTATTCCGCCAGTGTGTCACTGGTGTCGCGGGTGTCCATGGGCGGTGGCTATCGCTTATCATCAGGTGATCTGTCTGCTCATCATCGTCAGCCCATTTAAGTCCCCACTGCTGGGGCACGGGCCTTCCTCAATCACATCAGGGGTAACTGCCATACTCACCACGCTTGGCAGACGGGTTGGCGAGGGATTTAGTATAAATGCCTAACCTAACACACACACAGAAAACCGGTGTGAAGCAGTGCATGCGCTGTGTTTCGCTGCGTGAGTGAGGGTACCGGAGGCCCAATCCAGGGGAAGGGGGGTTAAAAGGTAAGCAGCGCACTTTTGACACCACTGGTGTTGCAGGCGTCCGTGGGCGGCGGTAATCGCTTACCATCAGGTGATCCGTCTGCTCGTCTGCCACTTATATCATAAAAAAAAACATGCAGAGTTTTCCTTCTCTGGGTGCTGATGATCATGCCAGCAACTTTACCTTAGTCGCCTTTTACGACACCTCGGGAAGAGTGAGGGTGGGCTATTCTACTCTGCCGGGGACCACACGGCGGCCGTCTGCTCGTCTGCCACCTATAACATAGAAAAAAAAGAACAACTTGGTGATTTATTGTTTCAAATGCTACTGTATCTATATTCCAGGTACGCCCCAGGCAACCTCATCATCAGGGCTGGCGAATGGGACACGCAGACCACTCGCGAGCGACTCAAGCACCAGGAGAAGGTGGTCCAGGATATATACGTGCACAAAGGTACGTCATTTAATATAACAATTTTATTTCTTTCGGGACATTAGTTCCACTTTAAACCAATAGATGACGCCTAGGTTTGTGTTTGCGCACACACTTGAACACTATAATATCTTGTGTATGTGGCTGATCGTTGAGATTGGTCGCCTTAACCGAAATCAGTAGGAGGATAGATATTATTAGACTGCCTCGGTGGCGCAGTGGTTAGTGGGTCGCACTTTAAAGCGACGGCTGTGCAAGAGGTCCCGGGTTCGATCCCCGGGTCGGGCCAAAAATTTGTAGGTACCTAAGTTTTCGGAAAGAAATTCTTAGTGGCAGCCCGGAGTATGAAAGTTGGCGGTCTTGTACCCCCGTGCCTCGGAAAGCACGTTAAGCCGTTGGTCCTGCTCCCAATCCCTCTCTGGTCGTGTCACAGTAGTGTCCCATCGGAATATGGGGGTAAGGGAATAGAGAGTGCACTTGTGTTTGCGCACACACTTGAGCACTATAATATATCCTGCGTACGTGGCTGATCGTTGAGATTCGCCGCCGTAGCCGTAATCGGTTGGAGGATGTTATTATTATTGTGTCCAGGAATGTTTATTCAATTCATCCTCATCACATGTTTTTTTCTCGGAGCCCAGGGTATCTCGGACCATGATCGAGGAGGAAGGGATGTCTGAAGAACTTATTTCTTAAGCACTGCGGCGGGATATAGCTTGGCACAGCATTCTTTACCGCATCTATCATGGGGAGTGCTCTGAGGAACTGTTTGATCTACTCCCTGCAGCTGAATTCTTACATCGAACCACACGCAAGTGATTGTCATTGCACACCCATCATCTCGATGGATGGCGGTCTAATACTGTGCGTTTCTCGCGGAACTTTCTACCACATACCACAGTTCTGTGGAACGGTTTGGCTGTGGGAGTATTTCCGGACGGCTACGACTTAGGGATCTTCTAGAGAAGAGCGTTCTCTTTTTTAAAAAGGCCGGCAACACATTAGCGATCTCTCTGATTTCGGGGATGTTCATGGGCGGCGATGATTACTTTCCATCAGGTGACTCGCTTTGTCGCCTCTAGCATAAAAAAAGGCGACTGCCGTCTGAACTTCGCAACCCTTAAACAGGGTAACCAGATCCAGCTGGATCAATTTTACACGTTCGGAATCATCATCTCAACAGTTAAGGATATCCACGTTTGAGAAATTATCCGAAACGTGCAGGTTTCCTCACGGTGTTTTCCCTCACCGCCGAGCGAATGGTAGAAATTCCTGCAACCTGTGCGGATAAAGAATGGGATCATCTATTTACTTCTCGCTCGCACACTATTTGCGTCTATACTCGCACCCCACGAGTGCGAGTATAGACGCAAATAGATGCGCCGCCATTTCGGTTGTACACATACTTAGATTAGACATCTAGAAGTAAATGCGATCTCGTGCGCGTTTTTGAACCGACTTCTATGTTCGACAGTATGTATATTTTTTTATGTATGTTCACCGATTTGCAGAATTATTTTTTTTATTTGAAAGAACACACTCCCAGCTTGGTGTCATTGATACCATGTCAGGATATGATGAGGGGATCACAGAGAAATCAAGGGCAACCTTCAAATTTTAAAGGGCACACAATGTTTTTGTATCTTTTTTCAAAACTGCACTAGTATATACGACTGATTTTATATTTTTTTTGTCCCTGCTGATGTTTAAGGTCAACTCCTCAACGGTTAAGAGTTAAAAGATAACTCTTTCAATAATGTACTCACCTTTAGGTTGTTGCTAAAGTTAACCGTTAATAATAATAAAAAACCTCACGTTCCAGACTTCATCAAATCGAACCTGTTCAACGACGTGGCGCTCCTCAGACTGGATTCCCCCTTAGAGCTGGGGCCGCACATCAACGTCATCTGCATGCCGAGCCAGGACGAGAACTTCGACCGGGCGCAGCAGTGCGTCGCCAACGGCTGGGGGAAGGATGTCTTTGGTAAGGAGACGAGCTGTGCTAAACGTCCATGATCCCAGAGTCACGTGCCTTATGTCTCAGGGAATGTCACAGGCATATTAAGACATATGCACATTAAGACATATGCACATTAAGACATATGCTGCACATTAAGACATATGTACATTAAGACATATGCACATTAAGACTTATGCACATTAAGACTTATGCACATTAAGACTTATGCACATTAAGACTTATGCACATTAATACTTATGCACATTAATACACAGGAACATTAAAACACAGGTACAACATAAGCTCAAATTGCCAACGGCAGGGGAAGGACGTCGTTGGTAAGGAGACGAGCTGTGCAAATCGTTCATGATCCCAAAGTCTCGGCCTCTATACGGTACCGTATCTATTTTAAACAATTTCGAGGTTACAACCTCTCGGCAAACACTTATACTATTTATTAAATAACCATGTACAAATGTTAGACCAAACATTTGTGCATGGATATTTAATAAATAGTATAGGTAATTGTTTGTCGAGAAGTTGTAACCCCGAAATTGATTAAAATAGATCCGGTTTAGTAGCTAAAAATTAAAATCAATTGGCGTTGCTAGTGTGCCCTACCCGTCACCTTAATGATCTGATGAGGCAATTATTCAGCAAACAAAAACTTATGAATAATTACATTTTAATCTTACATAACCGTTAAAATAATTTTTTGTGCCGAAAAGGTGACCCTCAGCTTATGCTGAGGGTCACCTTTTCGGCCAAGACATAGATAATGCCGAGGCGCTGGTTTTCAGGGGCACCTTTCATTGAGCGGAATGAATCACGGATCTATCTGAGAGTCGATGTTCCAAATGAAGCGTTTCACTGTTCCGCATCTCTGCACTGATCCAGATCCAAATGTTCCAATCTTTTGAAAGATACATTTTTGCCAGGTCTAATATAATAGACGCCCTGTTGGTCTAGTGGTTTAAGTACCGGATCGTGATCTCGGTGTCCTGGGTTCAATTCCCGGGTCGAGCGAAAAGTATGTTTCGAATTTTTCGAACATAGCTCGGGTTTGTGATCACCAATCCGCATTCGGCAAGCGTGGTGATTAAGCCTAATCCCATCATAGTAGCGATGACTTGATTTCTATGATGGAGGCCTTTGCCCTGCAGTGGGACAGTGTATAGGCTGATACTTTACTTTACTTTCATCATCATCATCATCAGCAACCCACACTCGTCCACTGCTGGACATAGGTCTCCCCTAATGCACGCCACTGCTCCCGATTTTCGGCCACTCATCCAGCCCACACCAGCCAGCCTTCGAATGTCATCATCCCATCTTGTCGCAGGGCGTCCTACACTACGCTTACCGAGTCGCGGTCTCCACTCAAGGACTTTACGGCTCCAACGGCTGTCAGTTCTGCGGCTAATATGACCAGCCCACTGCCACTTCAGTTCACTTTACTTTACCACTTATATAGTCCCACTTTTTAATGAGTTGAGTTGTTCTTCCCGTTCCAGGCAAGCAGGGTCGCTACGCAGTCATCCTGAAGAAGCTTGAGATCGACATGGTCCCACACGCGCGCTGCAACGAGTTGCTCAAGCGCACGCGGCTGGGACACAAGTTCCGTCTGCACGGGAGCTTCGTCTGCGCGGGCGGGCAGGAGGGGAAGGATTTGTGCACGGTGAGAGACACGTCTGTTTGGGTCATTTTCCAGTCGGGCTAACATGCCATCGCGAGATATGTCACGGAAGAGATACGACAAATTTGTCGATATCGACTAATATGTCTTTTACTCTAACATGCGCATCGCGATCGACAAATTTCTCGTGGTAGACAAAGGATTACTCGTGTAGACAAACCAGTGTTGCCCTTTGAAATATACATTTATTTTCTTATATAGCTACATTGGTTTCGTTCATTCAATTAACCACGAGATACGGGGTACACAAAATTATGTCGCGGTGCGCATGTTAGGCCAAATGGAGTACCTCGACCAACCTCGAACCTATGGTGGTTTCACTAAACAATTATCGGAGAAACTGGGGGTGTAAAAGGTTGGCAGCGCACTTGTGACTCCACTGGTGTCGCGGGTGTCCTTAGGCGGCGGCAAACGCATGCCATCAGGTGACCCGTCCGCTCGTTTGCCACCTATTAAAAGCACCATCGATGTGCACAAGTAAGTAAATATGTGTCAATAGCAAAAAATCTCAGTTGAAAATATAACGTCTAGCCGGTTTTATGGTCATTCAAAGATTCATGGGCAAGTCCATTTTAAAACTATGAAATTATTAAAAAATAATTATACCATTGAATAACCCATACAATTTGCACCAATTATTGTAATAGAACCATTGACATAAACGAAACATTTGATATAGCTACCATACAAAATTCAAATGAAATGCATACAAAATACTCAGGTGTGACGTCACATCTCAGTAGCCATTTGTATGGAGCGTTTTGGGTTTGCCCAAAATAATGTGATTTTAAAGTTGTGATATCTCAGGTAGTTTAAATGAGAATCAAGTAATTCTTTCAACGATGTTTCTATCATTTAGAGATCTTTTGATTTTTTTAACGATGGCAGACGAACAGACGGATCGCCTGATGGTAAGCGATTGCCGCCGCCCATAGACACCCGCGACACCAGTGGAGTCACAAGTGCGCTGCCAACCTTCAAACCCCACTTTCCCCCGGATTGGACCTCCGGTACCCTCACTCACGCAGCGAAAGACAGCACAGTCCTGCTTCACGTTGGTTTTCTGTGATTACAAAAATAAATAAAAAAAATAGTCAAATACCGTATTGTATTAAGGCGACGGGTGGGGCACACTAGTTACGCCAATCGATATTAATTTTTAGCTACTAAACCGGATCTATTTTAAACAATTTCGGGGTTACAACGTCTCGGCAAACACTTATACTATTTATTAAATAACCATGCACAAATGTTGGGTCCGCTTTTGTACGTGAAAAAATTGATTCACGCCAAAAGTGGCCGCTTTTGGCGTGAATCAATTTTTCGCGTACGCGTTGGACCCAACATTTTTGCAAGGTTATTTAATAAATAGTATAAGTGTTTGCCGAGATATTGTAACCCCTAAATTTTAACAGATCCCGTTTAGTAGCTATAAATTAAAATCTGAATCCGACGTGAAGCAGCACTGTGCTGTGTTTCGCTGCGTGAGTGAGGGTACAGGAGGCCCAATCCGGGGGATAGGGGGAGTTTAAAGGTTAGCAGCGAACTTGTGTCTCCACTGGTGTCGCGGGTGTTCATGGCCGGTGCAATTGCTTACCATCAGGTGATCCGTCGGCCGTGTGGTCCCCGGCAGAGTAGAATAGGCCACCCTCACTCTTACCGAGGTGTCGTAAAAGGCGACTAAGGTAAAGCTGCTGGCATGATCATCAGCACCCAGAGAAGGAAAACTCTGCATTTATATCAAAACCCTCGCCAACCCGTCTGCCAAGCGTGGTGAGTATGGCAATTACCCCTCATGTGATTGAGGGAGGCCCGTGCCCCAGCAGTGGGGACTTAAATGGGCTGACGATGACGACGATGAGGTGATCTGTCTGTTCGTCTGCCTGCCTATTACATAAAAAAACACTATTGGCGTGGCTAGTGCGCCTACCCGTCACCTTAATTTTCATTTGTATCTCCCAGGGCGACGGCGGCGCCCCCCTCGCCTGTCCGATGGGCGCTGATCGGTACAAGCTCACAGGCCTGGTGGCCTGGGGCATCGGCTGTGGCGGTAAGGACATTCCAGCTGTCTACGCGTCCGTGCCTACCTTCCGGCGATGGGTGGACGCCAAAATGGCCGACTGGGGGTACGACACGACGGGGTATAATGTTTAAATAGAACAGAAGGCATACTTATGACAATATACAACCTGTGCGGATAAGAATGGGATCAGAAATGGCGGCGCATCTATTCACTTCTCGCTCGCACCCGCATCTATTCACCCACGACTGCGAGTATAGACGCAAATAACTACAATGTATCAATACGGGGTTTAACGCGATATTTATTATGTGCACTCACATATTTGGCTCGACGTTTCGGCTACGTTACAGCAGCCGTGGTCACGAGTGGTCAGTCCGCTCGTGACCACGGCTGCTGTAACGTAGCCGAAACGTCGAGCCAAATATGTGAGTGCACATAATAAATATCGCGTTAAACCCCGTATTGATACATTGTAGTTATAATGCAACGCGAAAATCTAAAAAACTATTAGACGCAAATAGTGTGCGAGCGAGAAGTGAATATCTGATTCCATTCTTTATCCGCACAGGTTGTAGTGTTTTACATTTTCATCACTTTATTCTAAAACGCGATCTTAAGGTGACGGGTAGGGCACACTAGCGACGCCAATCAATTTAATTTTTAGCTACTAAACCGTATCTATTTTAAACAATTTCGGGGTTACAACCTTATACTATTTATTAAATAATCATGCACAAATGTTGGGTCAGTTTTTGTGCGCGAATAAATTGATTCACGCCTAGTGGCCGCTTTTGGCGTGATTCAATTTTTCGCGTAGGTACGCGTTGGACCCAACATTTGTGCACGGTTATTGAATAAATAATATAAGTTGTTTTTCCCGGGTCGGGCCAAAATTTGTACCTAGTTTTCGTAAGAAATTCTTAGTGGCAGCCCGGAGTCTGGAAGTTGGCGGTCTTGTACCCCCGGGCTCGGAAAGCACGTTAAGCCGTTGGAGTCCTGCGCCCAATCCTCTCTGGTCGTGTCACAGTAGTGTCCCATCGGAATATGAGGGTAAGGTGAATAGAGAGTGCACTTGTGTTTGCGCACACACTTGAGCACTATATATATCCTGCGTACGTGGCTGATCGTTGAGATTGCCGCCGTAGCCGTAATCGGTTGGAGGATATATTATTATTATAAGTGTTTGCCGAGAGGTTGTAACACCGAAATTGTTTAAAATAAGTCACTCGTCACCTTATAGATGTAACAAGCTTATAGATAATTCAAAAACACGAACTCTTGCGCGATGTAATCGACACCTAGCGCCATCTATTGGTAAAAAGTGGAACTAAATGTCCCGATCGGAGTGAGGGCGGGCTTCTAGTGTCGAAGTCAGCAAAATTGTATTTAGTGTGCCTTCGTGTGTTGTTTGTTGATTTCGATTTTATGAGATTTTTATAGAAACCAAGGCATTGCCACTTGTGACAATAATTTTTATACAAAAATTCAAACTTTGCTTACCATCAGGTGATCCGTCGGCCGTGTGGTCCCCGGCAGAGTAGAATAGGCCACCCTCACTCTTACCGAGGTGTCGTAAAAGGCGACTAAGGTAAAGCTGCTGGCATGATCATCAGCACCCAGAGAAGGAAAACTCTGCATTTATATCAAAACCCTCGCCAACCCGTCTGCCAAGCGTGGTGAGTATGGCAATTACCCCTCATGTGATTGAGGGAGGCCCGTGCCCCAGCAGTGGGGACTTAAATGGGCTGACGATGACGACGATGAGGTGATCTGTCTGTTCGTCTGCCTGCCTATTACATAAAAAAACACTATTGGCGTGGCTAGTGCGCCCTACCCGTCACCTTAATTTTCATTTGTATCTCCCAGGGCGACGGCGGCGCCCCCCTCGCCTGTCCGATGGGCGCTGATCGGTACAAGCTCACAGGCCTGGTGGCCTGGGGCATCGGCTGTGGCGGTAAGGACATTCCAGCTGTCTACGCGTCCGTGCCTACCTTCCGGCGATGGGTGGACGCCAAAATGGCCGACTGGGGGTACGACACGACGGGGTATAATGTTTAAATAGAACAGAAGGCATACTTATGACAATATACAACCTGTGCGGATAAGAATGGGATCAGAAATGGCGGCGCATCTATTCACTTCTCGCTCGCACACCCACGAGTGCGAGTATAGACGCAAATAACTACAATGTATCAATACGGGGTTTAACGCGATATTTATTATGTGCACTCACATATTTGGCTCGACGTTTCGGCTACGTTACAGCAGCCGTGGTCACGAGTGGTCAGTCCGCTCGTGACCACGGCTGCTGTAACGTAGCCGAAACGTCGAGCCAAATATGTGAGTGCACATAATAAATATCGCGTTAAACCCCGTATTGATACATTGTAGTTATAATGCAACGCGAAAATCTAAAAAACTATTAGACGCAAATAGTGTGCGAGCGAGAAGTGAATATCTGATTCCATTCTTTATCCGCACAGGTTGTAGTGTTTTACATTTTCATCACTTTATTCTAAAACGCGATCTTAAGGTGACGGGTAGGGCACACTAGCGACGCCAATCAATTTTAATTTTTAGCTACTAAACCGTATCTATTTTAAACAATTTCGGGGTTACAACCTTATACTATTTATTAAATAATCATGCACAAATGTTGGGTCAGTTTTTGTACGCGAATAAATTGATTCACGCCAAATGTGGCCGCTTTTGGCGTGAATCAATTTTTCGCGTAGGTACGCGTTGGACCCAACATTTGTGCACGGTAATTGAATAAATAATATAAGTGTTTTTCCCCGGGTCGGGCCAAAAATTTGTACCTAAGTTTTCGGTAAGAAATTCTTAGTGGCAGCCCGGAGTCTGGAAGTTGGCGGTCTTGTACCCCCGTGCCTCGGAAAGCACGTTAAGCCGTTGGTCCTGCGCCCAATCCCTCTCTGGTCGTGTCACAGTAGTGTCCCATCGGAATAAGAGGGTAAGGGAATAGAGAGTGCACTTGTGTTTGCGCACACACTTGAGCACTATAATATATCCTGCGTACGTGGCTGATCGTTGAGATTGGCCGCCGTAGCCGTAATCGGTTGGAGGATATATTATTATTATAAGTGTTTGCCGAGAGGTTGTAACACCGAAATTGTTTAAAATAAGTCACTCGTCACCTTATAGATGTAACAAGCTTATAGATAATTCAAAAACACGAACTCTTGCGCGATGTAATCGACACCTAGCGCCATCTATTGGTAAAAAGTGGAACTAATGTCCCGATCGGAAGTGAGGGCGGGCTTCTAGTGTCGAAGTCAGCAAAATTGTATTTAGTGTGCCTTCGTGTGTTGTTTGTGATTTCGATTTTTATGAGATTTTTATAGAAACCAAGGCATTGCCACTTGTGACAATAAATTTTATAACAAAAATAAACTTTGTTTAATTTAAATACTTAAATAAATAAATATTAAATATTACACATCACATACATTTACTTGGCCGTGTGGTCCCCGGCAGAGTAGAATAGGCCACCCCCACTCTTACCGAGGTGTCGTAAAAGGCGACTAAGGTAAAGCTGCTGGCATGATCATCAGCGCCCAGAGAAGGAAAACTCTGCATTTATATCAAAACCCTCGCCAACCCGTCTGCCAAGCGTGGTGAGTATGGCAATCACCCCTCATGTGATTGAGGGAGGCCCGTGCCCCAGCAGTGGGGACTTAAATGGGCTGACGATGATGATGATGAACATTCGTATATATTAGTGTATGATAACGTGTTTATTTATTTATTTATTATCTAGATATATGTATTTATACTATTAATTTACTTAATCAATGTTCAAAATCAAAAGGATTGCACCACCCTCCCCTCTTCTATCTAATGTCCTTTACCTGAAGGTTGCCTGGTAGAGATCGCTCCCAGCGATAAGACCGCCTAAATTGTACATTGTATCTCTGTATACCTAGCTTTTAAGTGTTGTATGTTGTGCAATAAAGAGACTCTATCTATCTATCTTACGTACCTTAAAAAGTAAAGTCTATAAACTGTCCCACTGCAGGGCAAAGGCCTCCATCATAGAAATCAAGTCATCGGTACTATGATGGGATAAGGCTTAATCACCACGCTTGCCAAATGCGGGATCATACCGTAACGCTAATAAAGGACTTACAATCTGTGCGGATAAAGAATGGGATCAGAAATGGCCGCGCATCTATTCATTTCTCGCTCGCACACTATTTGCGTCTATACTCGCACTCGTGGGGTGCGAGTATAGACGCAAATAGTGTGCGAGCGAGAAGTGAATACATTCGCCGCCATTTCTGATCCCATTCTTTATCCGCACAGGTTGTACTACTTCAGGATACTTCAATTCAATTCAATTCAATATGTTTATTGCTTCTTCATATGTTGTACAAAGATCTTAGTTTAAAGTATTTTAAGTTACAATATGGACCCTGTCGGGCACTGCAAACATTTTGGAGAGAGTGGGACTTATAGACTCACATTGTGTTTCTCTAGTTCAAGTATCATAATATAATATTTGTTTACCTATTCATAATTTTTATATTTATGTTATGAAAATATTTATATTATGTTATTATTATATTTATATATCACATTAGAACAATATTTATATTTATTATTATGTTTGCATTATTAATTTAAAATAACTTTTTTATCCTATGCTTAAATCATTTACTGTAATTATTTATTTTCTAGTCTTATATACTTTCTTTAAAATATTCTTCTAGTTTATAATAGCATTTTTTAATAAGTATATCTTTAAGCTTTTTCAAAAATTCTTTTTCACTGGGTATGCTTTTTAAAGCAGATGGTAATTTATTAAATATTTTCACACACATTACTAGCGGGCTTTTTGAGTGTAAGTTAAGTCTCGAGGTTGGCAACATCAATCTAGTTTGAGTTTTTGGACGAAAAGAATATTTTGTGGGTATTTCCTGTCTAGTTTTAAAGAATTCGGGATGTTTTATTACAAAATGGCATGTTTCATAAATATAAATACATGGGAGAGTTAGGAGTTTTAGTCTTTGGAAATGTAATTTGCAGCTATCTGTTTGTTGTATATTGGCTATAATTCTGATAAGTTTCTTTTGTTGTGTGAATAGACTTGGAACGTTGGTACTATTTCCCCATAGCATAACCCCATATTTTAGCCAAGAATATGCATAGGCATAGTATGTGACTAGTGCTGTTTTTTCGTCAGTAGACTTTTTGACCTCCCGTAACGCATAAGCAAACTTAGACATTTTGGAATTTATATTTGTTACATGGGACTTCCAATTGATGTTAGTATCTATTGTCAATCCCAGTAGTGTTGAGTCGGTTACTTGTTTTAGTGTTTCGCCATTGTAGGTAAGATTAATTTTTAGCGGTTCTTTTTGATACGG
This sequence comes from Marasmia exigua, assembly GCA_019059595.1. NCBI lineage: Eukaryota > Metazoa > Arthropoda > Insecta > Lepidoptera > Crambidae > Marasmia > Marasmia exigua. The sequence goes on from CM032490.1 coordinate 2,409,505, forward strand.
ATGGAAAGTTAATAATTTGGTTTTAGTAATGTTTATTCTTAAATTATGAGTTGTGAGCCAGTTCTTTACTATTTCTATTATTTTGAGGAGCTTTTCGTTTATTGTTGTGCTGTCTTCGCATGAGGTGAGAATAGAAACGTCGTCTGCGAATAAAGTACAGTGGTCATTTAATATTTTCGGCAAGTCATTGATGTATATTAAAAACAAGAGGCATCCAATCACACTACCTTGTGGAATTGATGCGTTAGTAGTTATGCGGTCGGATCTTATGGTTTGTATTTGTGATGCTTTCTTGTTGTAGTGTTTAATTTCTACTTGTTGCTCTCTATCTTGTAAATATGAATTTATCCACTCAAGACTTTGCCCGCGTATTCCTATTCCATGAAGTTTTTTTATTAAGATGTTGTGTTGTACCCTATCATAGGCCTTCGACATATCTATTAATATTCCTATAGCATATTTTTTATAATTTATCAAATTGATGGCTTCTTGCATGAATTTAAATACCGCTAAGACTGTCGACCGTTTTTTTCGAAAGCCGTTTTGGTTATCGTCCAGAATATCATACTTTTCGCAGAAATTGAGTATGCGATTACACATGGCTTTTTCAAAAAGTTTCGATGCTGTAGGCAAGAGTGCTATAGGTCGGTAGTTATTCGGGTCGGTTTTATCTTGTTTTTTATGTATAGGATGAATTATTGTTCTTTTTAATATGGTCGGGAACTTACCCTCATTGAAAGACTGGTTTATGAGAGTAGTGAAGGGAGACGCTAACTCATCTGCGCACCTCTTTAATAAAGAGGGTGGGAGTTCGTCTATTCCGGAGCTATTTTTATTTTTTAAGCTTTTAATACTTTTATGGATTTCGTTAGTGTTAACTTGGCTTAAAAACATTGTATTTGTGGTTGGATGGAGTACAGCGTAATGCTGAGACAAAGTGTCTGTTTGAATATTATCGGTTGTCTCGCCTACTGTAGCGAAGTAGTTGTTGAGCGTATTAGCAACTCTGGAGGGGTCTGTAATAAGTACATTTTCTTTTTTTATATGTATATTTCTTTTTTCAAGGTTTTTTTTTTCTTATTTGTATTTTCATTGACTATATCCCACATTGTTTGAACCGTATTTGAAGCGTTTTGTATTCTAATTTTATTATTGCGTTTTTTGGCGATTTTTACTGTTTTTTTAAGGATTTTCTCGTATTTTTTATAGTGATTTAAGAGAGTTAAATTTTTGCTTTTTTGTACTATAACTTTTAAAAGTCTTTTATTTTGGCATGATATTTTTATCCCTTTTGATAACCATTTATTTCTATTTATTGTTTTTAATTTCGTTTTAACTTTAGGTATGTAAGTATTTAGAAGATTTTGTATTATTTCATGAAAGATATTATAGTTTTCGTCTATATTATTGTTTGCTGAAAGAAGCTGCTGCCAATTTATTTTAGCTAAGTTTGTTTTGAAATTATCTATATTTTTTGTATTATACTTTCTTTTGATAGTATTCCACGGTTTTATTTTTTGACTTTGTTGAAATTGTGTTCTTATAACTATAGAGGCATGATCAGAAAAACCTAGTTCTTCTACTGAGACGTCCAGGGCTGGATATGCGAAATTGGTAAAAAGTAGGTCGATACATGTTGAGGTCGTGTTAGTGTTGCGAGTTGCTTTTTTTATTCGTAGGGTGAATCCATTTTCTGACATAAGGTCCAGGAGGCGTCTTGTTTTAGGGTTATTATTTATAACATTAATATTTAAGTCTCCCCCTAGGATGACATTATTTTTATGATACTTTTTATTTACATAATTTAAAATTTTTTCCAATTTACTAAAAAATAACTCCTCCTCCCTCCTATTCCAATAAATATTAACTAACAAGATATTTTCCTTTGGTAGTTCCGCTGCGCAGATTTCTAAAATATATTCCATTGACATGTTTGTGATGTCAGGTCTATCAATACTCTCTATTTCCTTTTTCAGTATAATGCAGACTCCGCCGCCTATCCGTTCTTTTCTGCAGAAAGATGACGCTATTTTAAAACTACTTAGATATAAATTATAAAAAAATACATTTATTTTTTATAACAAACCATTTATTGAAAGCTTATAAAAATATTTGTAATAATGTAACACATATATATTATAGATATAGGTACACCGTGCTTTTTTTAATCGTCTTACTCCCTTATCGAGAGCATTACTGATGAAAGCAAATATTTTCCCCCAAGGAACATAGGGTCTTATCTCAGAAATAAAAACACCTTTCGATACAAAAGTAATCTGCTGATTGGTGCAAATGGACAACATTTCAAAATTGCTAAGCTCTGAAACAAAAAATACCAATTCTTTGTTTACTTTTCCACTGCTCGAATATATATTTATTCATTTTTTATATTGCTTATTTACTGAGAAAAAAATTAAAAACTAAAAAACGTAAGATGACGTCATCGGACGGCAGAATGTAAAATATTTCTTTGCTTAGCACATTATAGTTTTAAATTTACGTAATGCCAAACCCATGACATGTAACTGTAAAAAAAAAGACAACTTGTCAACGTTGAATGTATGAATGACGTTGACAATGTTGACACTAGTATTATTTACCTTTGACAGTAGTACCTTTCTTTTTTATCAAAACAATGATAAGCAAAGGAATATCGCTGTATTCAGCCGTCCGATGACGTCATTTGGCGCTTACGTCTATTTAGAATGAAAAGAATTTCAATAATTATTTTATGCATGAAAATGGACAAATTTTGAGAAAAGAAAAAATATGGGTCTGTTCATTTTATGTCTATTTTCATATAAAAAAATAATATGGACATGTTAAAAATATGAAATGTTGTCCATTGTATGGGGAGGCAAATTAGTCATGATGTGACATTTTGGATAATGTCTGGACTAAAAATATTTAATTTGTTAATTTAGATACTTTTGTGATGTTATTGTGTGCCAATAAATAAATTAATAAATAAATTTATTTTTTTGATATTAGACCCTATGTTCCTTGAGATTTGTCCCACAGCCTCTTGGTCCGTGCCTTTTTTTGTTTATTATTATTTTGTGTATTTATAACATTTTGGTTTAGAGCTCTGCATTTGCTCAATCTCAAAACAATATTAATTAGATATAAATAAGGGGAAAAGAGGGAAAGGGTGCATTGATATTTAAATTGAGTCTCCGTTTTTTTTATACATTATATCTAAAAAGGGGTGGAAATTACATTATTAGTATAATTATTATTATTTAATTGATTTTTATTTTTTATTGATTTTTTTGTATTTGTTATTGTATTTTTTTTTTCTCATTTGTTCGAGTGTTATTGTTCTTTTTTATTAATTTTTTTTTTATTATTATTTTCTTTCTTTTTTTTGGGGGAAAATGTTTGTTATCATCAGTATAATGCCCTCTATATGTAAAAAGACAATTAAAAAAGCACGGCGTATATATTTTATGTGATAGGTGGCAGACGAGTAGACGGATCGTCCGATGGTAAGCTATTACCGCCGCCCATAGACACCCTAACCTTCCCACCCCCCGGATTGGGCCTCCGGTACCCTCTCACGCAGCGAAACACAGCAAGTACTGCATCACGCCGGTTTTCTGTGAGGCGGTGGTATCACTCCGGTCGCTATTTATATACAATATGTATATATTTTTATGTTCCTTATCTTGACTGTAGGCAGCGCACTGTTGCAATTAGCTTTCTCCAGTTCCGCGTGCATCTGCTTCAGGCGCGCTCTGGCTAGACTCAGGTTGGCGTTAGTGGCTCTCATGCTCTCCTGAAAGAAAAATACAATGAGCCATGGAGGCTATCGCGTGCAAAAAATACGCAAGATGGCGTGCTATAGGCCTGAGGTCCATCTGGGTGATCCACAAGGTGATTGGGTATTTTTAGACGTTAAATGTCAAAAAATTGTCAATTAACGAATAATATAGCAATGATACAGCGTCTACAAAATATCATTCTTCGCACTATATCCGGCGTCCCTTGGTTCGTGACAAACACGGAAATCCACCAAAACCTACAGATGAGCACTGTCAAGGAGGAAATACGATCGACTGCAAAGAAATAAAATAAAATAAAATAAAAACTTTTTATTTGCCAGAAACACAGTTTACACAGTTCTTCACAAGTTTTCAAGTATCATGTGTTCAGCCTGCTCGCAGACATGCAAAAACATAAGTCATTCTCATAAACATTACATAATTTATATTTTCTACAGATTACATTTTAAGTTCAAAATATCCTATATATATTAATAATGTCAATTGTCAAATTAATCATTTCTATAATTAAAATTAATTTCGCCAGTTTAAATATTCCCCTAAGACTATAAAAGCATTTATCCAGGAGCCAGTGTGTCAGTTTGGGTTTGAATTTTTCTCCTTGAAGCTCTTTCAGATCGTCCGGGAGCAAGTTATACACTATTATCGTCATATTATATACATTACGCTTATATATATCTTTGCGACAGGGAGGTTGATGCATTAAGTTCACGTATTGTTGCCTAACGTGTCTATTTGTGACCTCTCCGCGTGTTCTGTAATAATTTGGGAAAGTTTTAACAAAAACACAAGCTTCCCTATATAAATACATGGCAACGGAAGCAGATTAAACCTTTTATACAAGGGTTTGCAGCTGTCTAAATACCAGACATTACTTAAAGCGCGAATACACCTTTTCTGTATTTTAAAAACTTTCTCTACGTCTACTGAGTTACCCCACAAATACCAAGATCGTCTCTCGCTACACCCTAATGACCTGGTAGCGACATTAAAAACTCAAAACGGCACGATATACTCTGGCTACAGGAGAGAGTATAGGGTCACTGGACCAGGAGAAGTGTCCTTACTGGAGGCACACTCAGCAAACCTATCACAATCAAAGCATCCATTCATAGATCAAACACTGATCGTGGATTCAAAAAAAAATTAAGGAATAAATCAGCCAATGATCTCGAAGTTGGTATCGTATCGTATAGTCACTTCGCACTATGTGCGGTTCAGGTGTCGGGGTGGACTCCTTACCCGGGCTGCATCTCGCGCCTTCTTGGCGCGGTGTATACGCTCCTCTAGGAGAGGAGGCCTCCAGACAATGCGCGAATAGGGCGGTCTTCGACCCCGGTTGGGGCCTGCCTGCGACTCTAACGCGCTTATCTGTCGGGGGGGGGGGGGGGGGGGGGGGGGGGGGGAAGGGGGTAGTCGCCGTGATCAGTCTCGAGGGAGATGTACACAGCGAGCTCTTTTGCTGTTGGACTCCTTTTTTTTGTTTTGTTGTGCAGCTTTTGCACAGTCTTTGTGTGTCTATAATCCTCTAACCGGCTAAGGCGACCAATCTCAACGATCAGCTACTTACGCAGGATATATTATAGCGCTCAAGTGTGTGCGCAAACACAAATGCACTTTCTGTTCCCTTGTCCTCATAATCCGATGGGACACCAGTGTGACACGACCTGAGAGGGATTGTGCGCAGGATTAACTGCTTAACGTGCTTTCCGAGGCTTTCAGACTCCGGGCTGACACTGAGAATTTCATACCCAAAACTTAGGTACAAATTTTTGGCCCGACCCAGGGATCGAACCCGGGACCCCTTGCGTAGCCCTCACTTTATAGTAAACTGACACTGAGAATTTATTAACAGAAAAACTCAGTTAAGGTGGCGGGTAGGGCACACTAGCGACGACAATCGATTTCAATTTTTAGCTACTAAACCGGATCTATTTTAAACTTATACTATTTATTAAATAACCATGCACAAATGTTGGGTCCAACGCGTACGCGAAAAATTGATTCACTTTATTGATCAGTTGAATCAATTTTTCGCGTACAAAAACGGACCGAACATTTGTGCATGGTTATTAAATAAATAGTATAATGGTTTGCCGAGAGGTTGTAACCCCAAAATTGTTTAAAATAGATCCGGTTTAGTAGCTAAAAATTAAAATCGATTGTCGTCGCTAGTGTGCCCTACCCGTCACCTTAACTGAGTTTTTCTGTTAATAAATTCGCAATGTCAGTGCACTATAAAGCGACGGCTACGCAAAAGGTCCCGGGTTCGATCCCTAGGTCGGGCCAAAAATTTGTACCTAAGTTTTGGGTATAAAATTCTCAGTGTCAGCCCGGAGTCTGAAAGTTGGCGGTCTTTCCTGTACCCCCTGCCTCGGAAAATTAAAATCGATTGGAGTCGCTAATGGGCCCTACCCGTCACCTTAAACATTTTGGCTCGATCCGGGGATCGAATCCGTGTGTGATTGTGTATCTACGAACATACCTGCACGCTTAGCAATGTTCTGTCTGCTCGAGTCAGCTTCTCCACAGATATTTCAGTTGTGTGCTTCACCAGCCCTTCGATAGTGGCTCGCAGAGATACGTTGCATTCCCCTGTAAGATAGTAAATTAATAAATAAATATTTCACAACATCACATACATTGATCTGACTCCGAGATAGGTAGCTCAAGCACCTGTGTTACGGATATCAGAATCAACAGTGGGATTACAAATATATACATATAATACTATTCTTTTGTAAATACATATAGGTAATGCAAAGAAAACACCCAGACCAATACAGACATGTTTATGCACACAAATGTTTGTACTGTGCGGGGATCGAACCCGCAACCCTTGGACCACTACCTATGCTTAAGCATCTGTGTTACGGATATCAGAATCAACAGTGGGATTACAAATACCTATATTAAAGTATCAGCCTAAAAACTGTCCCACTACAGGGCAAAGGCCTCCATCATAGAAATCAAGTCATCGCTACTATGATTGGATTAGGCTTAATCACTAATATATGTCACCGTAAAATAACAAGATCCGTAAGTTTATCAATTTACTAGGAAGTTTGTAAACTTTCGTAGGATTCTAAACGGGAGATAAATTGTATTTTCTTTCGTCCACATTTTCGTACATTGATAAACTTACTGAACTCACTCGTAAAATAATAAGTAAGTAATATCCAAACGCTACGCGCGATCTGATTGGCATTGCCACTATGAACATTGATCAATCAGAGAGAAGTGTGTTATTTTACGTATTTCAAAGATTCGTACCTATATTTAAAAAAGTTTCTGTGATTGGTCGAACCATATAAAATTTTACGAATAGATATCCGTTGGTTTATAAATTTACCGTTTGACGTGTGAAAATGTGGTCGTAAAATAATATGATTTATCTCTCGTTTAGAAACCTACGAAAGTTTATAAACTTCCTAGTAAATCTATAAACTTACGGATCTTGTTAATTTCCGGTGACATATACATATAATACTTTTCTTTTGTAAATTCATACTTATAATATGTAGAAAACACCCAGACCAAGACAAACACACATGGTCATATGTTGGTAATGTGCGGGGATCGAACCCGCAACCCTTGGACCAAAGGCGGCGTTCACTACCACTGTTCCAAATGGGTTGGTAAATTGTAGACATATTTATAAGCTGTGTGGCCCCCGGCAGAGTAGAATAGGCCACCCTCACTCTTATCGAGGTGTCGTAAAAGGCGACTAAGGTAAAGCTGCTAGCATGATCATCAGCACCCAGAGAAGGAAAACTCTGCATTTATATCAAAACCCTCGCCAACCCGTCTGCCAAGCGTGGTGAGTATGGCAATTACCCCTCATGTGATTGAGAGAGGCCCGTGCCCCAGCAGTGGGGACTTAAATGGGCTGACGATGATGAACCATATTTATATGGTTGGTTACATGGAAAATAACACTTTATACCAACCTCAAGTAGACCTAAATTAAGTTGTAGTTTGTAGTAGGTACTGGCGTTTGGAGATGTTATTGATTGCTGCCCGTTTAAAAATGAGCAGTTTGTCATTAAATACTTCTATCGAATAATAGTTTTTACAAGGAGCTCATTGTTTGTTGTTGATTATATAAAATAAAAAATCTTTTTAAATAAAACCTCTTTCCTTCAGTCATGGGTAAATGAAAATGAAATATGGCAACACCTTAAACGCCGCGACCAATCGCTGTAACTTTTATACAGATACGGGTAGGGCCATCTGTTAACACTTTAGAGAAACCGACTGACTTATGTCATTGGAAAACTCCTCATTGGATCAATGTTAATGTACTGCTTAAACTAGCACTCAGGCACATACATTGTTATTAACTTGCTAAAATGAATGCGATACTTATTCGATAAACAAAGCGGACTGTATGACGATATTTTAAAATGTTACGAAACGAAAAAGTGTGGAATAAGAGTGGGGCTAAACAGTTAAGTGAAAACGCTCACCTGGCTTTGCTGCTGATGAAGGATGCAGCTTGCGGTCACGGTAACTGGACAGGGTCCCAGAACTCTCAGATTCATTCAAACTCACCTTCAAATCCTAGTTACCTGTTACCAGCGTGTTACCGATATGAAGCCAACGCAATGGACAACATTTCAAATTTTTAACATGTCCATATTGTTTTTTTATATGAAAATAGACATAAAATGAACAGACCCATATTTTTTCTTTTTTCAAAATTTGGCCATTTTCATGCATAAAATAATTATTGAAATTCTTTATATTCTAAATAGACGTAAGCGCCAAATGACGTCATCGGGCGGCTGAATACAGCGATATTCCTTTGCTTATCATACGTATCAGCGATAATCCTTTACATGATAGATATGAAGCCAACGCAATGGACAACATTTCAAATTTTTAACATGTCCATATTGTTTTTTTATATGAAAATAGACATAAAATGAACAGACCAATATTTTTTCTTTTTTCAAAATTTGGCCATTTTCATGCATAAAATAATTATTGAAATTCTTTATATTCTAAATAGACGTAAGCGCCAAATGACGTCATCGGGCGGCTGAATACAGCGATATTCCTTTGCTTATTATACATATCATAAGGTACTACTGTCAAAGGTAAATAATACTAGTGTCAACATTGTCAACGTCATTCATACATTCAACGTTGACAAGTTGTTTTTTTTTGACAGTTACATGTCATGGGTTTGGCATTTCGTAAATTTAAAACTATAATGTGCTAAGCAAAGAAATATTTTACATTCTGCCGTCCGATGACGTCATCTTACGTTTTTTAGTTTTTAATTTTTTTCTCAGTAAATAAGCAATATAAAAAATTAATAAATATATATTCGAGCAGCGGAAAAGTAAACAAAGAATTGGTATTTTTTGTTTCAGAGCTTAGCAATTTTGAAATGTTGTCCATTCCCCGAACTGATCAGCCTTTCTTGATTTCCACACACAACAATAGGAATATTCAAAGCTAAGACGACACGATATTTCTCAACTTTAACGAAAATTATTCTAAATTACGCGGCAAAGCACGCGTAGGACAAAGCGACACGAAACGAAGGAAAGCCTTTTTATTTTTATTTTACTAAAATGTTGCCAGGCAAAGCAATAAAAAATCCCTAATCCTGACCACTTGCATTGTCACTAGCATAAGTTATTTATGAGATTTCCACCATGTACCTTATTTCCAGTTTCCAATATTTTAGCACAGATGGAAACACCATGGTCACAGATAACTGAACTTTTTGTAGGTAAGTTGTTACGGGCAGCAAAACTTGCATGTGCTATATTTTAAGTATCTACGTATATCAATCACGGGCCACTGCCCTTTAAACAAACATTTGTTCACAATAGGCGTGACAGACAGCCCTCTATGCAGGGTGTTTCAACGCAGAGGAATCAGTCACACACGTAATCCTGGAATGCGATGCTGTGACCACCCAACGCGAACAAATCCTCGGATCGGTGAGGTCGCTCCGCGAAGCCTGTGAAGCTCCCAGCAAACTTCTGCGCTTCTGGGCGGAGCTGGGCTGGCTTCATTAGTCAGTCGACCCATCACGTACAATGGACCGAAAGAGAGTCTTAGTGCGGAAAAGGGAGTCCACATTACACATTACATTACAGTATGTACGTATATGTAATAAGTTTAGAATAAAAATCCTTTTTTTTTCAAGACTCCTCCATTGGTCCCGTTATTTGGCACCAGTCGTTGACAGATCTTTCTGCAGGAAAATCCCAGCCATATCTGGGGCGGGCCAAGTAAGCTTAGCCAATTATTCTACTAGCACTTACATAACTTCTGATGGAGTAAGGAGTTGTATATCTTGCTAGGACTGGTGGGAGGCGTCAGCGCCTTGTGGAGCGGGAGGTCGGGCTCGCTTGGTCTCCTAGGTTGTTGTATTTTGGACTCTAAAAACACAATCATAGATAGATAAAATAATAATAACATCCTCCAACCAATTACGGCTACAGCGGCCATCTCAATGCTCAGCCACTCACAAAGGATATCTTACAGCGGTCAAGTGTATTAGCAAACACAAGTGCACTCTCTATTTCCTTACCCTCATATTCCAATGGGACACTACTGTGACACGACCAGAGAGGAATTGGGCGCAGGAACGTGCTTTCCGGGACACGGGGGTACAAGACCGCCAACTTCCATACTCCGGGCTGTCACTAAGAATTACTTACAGAAAACTTAGGTACAAATATTTGGCCCGACCCTGGGATCGAACATGGGACCCCTTGCGCAGCCGTCGCTTTATAGTGCGACCTACTAACTACTGCGCCACCGAGGCAGTCAGATTATTGATATACAGTGTGCATGATCACATTATTTCTGATAAATAATCTAAGACCTTTTAATAGAAGTATCTGGGAATGAACCTGGTACCAAACCAAAATTCACAAAGTGTTCTCACCGTCATCTGATTCTGGTGCTTCTCCTGCTATCACAAAAGTCTCTGTGTTCGGTGGTATTTCTGATTCCTGTGGAGAATGATATTGTAATATCTGGAAAATGTAAATGAATCGAAAATGCATAGATAAGGAAAATGAAACAAATCATTCAAAAACTTACCGGTGATCTCCCAATTTCTATCTCTGAATCTGATTCAGAGGCTTCGCCATCCACGACGTGAGCTGTTTTAGACATTTTTACGTACACTCTGTAAATAAAATTGAAAAGAAACTACGATTTTTTGTACAAAAAGTGACAACAAAACAAACTTTAGACATAAGGAAATGACGTTGACAGATGTCAGGTGCGTTTTGTTTCTACTCTGATGGGAGTTGATTCTCAAGTTTGTAAATTCATTCCTATAGATGGCATCAAAAATGTCGGAAAAAATACGCCACTGGAGCGTCACCTTTCGGCAAAAAATTAAAACTTTCGTTTTCGATAATGATTAATAAAGAACACAAACTAAGAAGAAAATAATGATAAAGACGTCGATCGTGGACAACAAAAGAGATGATCAAGAATAAGAAGAAAGCACATTATCTTCTTTTTGAAAGAATTTCCCTACTTGGATTTTTGACTTTAATATTTTTGATTTGTTTAGTCGCTTATTATATTTTATATAAAGATCTCGTCAATGAAAACGATACACATCGTGCATTTTTACCGCGTTACGAACTTTTGCAGGTCACAGGTTTTTCAGATCAAAGTAGAACTCTCTGTTATAGTCAATCTTGGAAGACAGGGTCAAACCACAGAATACCTCATTGAGTCTGGTGGGTGATATCATTCAGGAACCCTATTCTCGGGATTTCGATATAAAAAAAACATGGCGGATATCACCTGAAAACCATACAAAAAAACTATGTTTTAGTGATATATGTCGTATGAAAATAAATGTCACGAGCCCGAGAATTGGGCTCCTGGTCGAACCAGCTCATTCATGTGGGAGTGTAGCTCTGCCAAGAGAATTTCCTAACGGGTGATTTTTACTGAGACTGATCACTATGCCTTTATGGTAAAACGATCAATTTTCAGCAGTAGTTATAATGCCCTAAAAAATTTTACACGGCTATAAATGCACGGATTGCATGCTGTATTATATCCATATTAACGAGTTAGGTATATCGTCTATACTATTTATAAATAGGTTAATACTGACCAATAAGTGAACAAGTGAAATCTAACAGATAGACAGTGGCAGCGCTGTTAGGTAATCCGAAAACACGAAACGCTAGCGCGATGGTATCTACATCTAGCGCCATCTATTGGTATAAAGCAGAACTAATGTTCTGAACAAAAGTGAGGGCGGGCCATTATAAATAAAACACATAACAACATGAAGAACTGATTTACTATCAGATGTAACGTGGACGTGTCGAGACAGCGACAAAATAACTATTTACAATACACACTAGTACACGCCTCACTTATCATCATTAAGGCTTATTGATAAAGCAAGAAGACATTCAGCGATATTCTCAAGAAACCTTCGACTAGTGTTGTTGTCATTTCAATAGTGAAAATTGGGCCACAATATCAATCACATTTCGATAGGCTGATATTATTGCCCAATTTTTCACTACTTTAATCTATCCTATTGAATAGCAACATTACTCACGACCAACACGAATAGAGCACAAATTATACTGGAGCCCAATTCTCGGGCTCGTGACATTTCTTTTCATACGATATATATCACTAAAACATAGTTTTTTTGTATGATTTTCAAGTGATATCCGCCATGTTTTTGAAATGTCACAAACCCGAGAATTGGGCTCCTGGTCTCATACAGGTTGTATTGTTGGTTTGACAATCCTAAGCAATTTATTGTTGTATTTTTTTTTTGTTTTATTGGTTTCAGAGATGAATTCGCTTCTTGCGCAGGGAGGCATCTTGACCTCTCCCCCCAGGAACAAAGTATCAAGTCTATTTACCTCGAGAGTATCGTTGCCATCTTCTCGCGAAACGCTTAATACTAAACTATATTCATTAGTCAGAATTCGGTTTGAGTTCAAAACGCATTCCGTGCCGCCGAAATGTTATAAAAACTTCAAAATACATAGTTTTCAGTCGTGATGGGATAAATGAAAAGATAATTACAAATAATGAGACGTCCATTAGTTACGTTACACATAGTGTTACGTTACGACAATTTTTTTTTTGCTTTTCTACACGTTTCAATTACTGACTGTAAACAATTAATTCACGGTTTAATTAGTATCTAGATGATACGATTTTATTTTGAAAAACGATCATCGATTTTAACACAGTTGGGTACACTTTGTGTGACGAATCTAATTAATGGATGACTCCTAAAATCTGTGACGAAGTTTGCCAATTTCATAGGAGAAGTTAAATAATCACATCATGCGGTGCTTTTTTCGGATTATGGGTGTAATTGTTGTTATGAGATTGCCTTGAGATAATGAGGTCTATATGAATTGTGTAATTATACTTTCCCCTTTACACGATAAAACATAAATATTACAATCATAGCGTGATTTTAAAGATTGTTAGGCTTCTTTACACGATAGCACAAAATGACACATAAAAAAATAGGTACGTGATTTGCGTATTTGATATCAGCGAAATCAACGCTTTTTCAATTTATTCGTGAACCAATATGGAATTTATTTATTTTATTTATAACATTATGGCACAAAATGTTTATACAACATGTTCACCTTAATATCAATATAATATAATGTATATAAATAAATAAAATAAATAATGCCAAAGCTTCTATATAATTATAATATATATAAGTATGTAATATCGATTCTTTATTGAAACTCAATCGCCATCGTGTAAAGATTGTAGATATAACTTTAACAATAATAATTTATATTTAAACGGCATAGAAGTATATTAGAATAGAGTTATATTTGAAATAATATAGAAGTTTGATAATTATAACAATAAACGGTAGGTATATGCTTCTTATAAAATATAAAAGCATTTTTACAATAACAGTAATATATAAGGAAATAAATTTAAATTAATGTAATATTTTGAATAAAGAACAACGTTTTTAAAATACATAATAACTTAACAATTATTTAGAAATAATATAATTGATAACTTTAGGACAATTATTTTATTTATTTGTAGTATTTTCTAGTCAAAGTAGGTAAGAATTAAAATTGATTGGTGGGTTTTATATTTAGAATCGTTTCGGTAGTCACGTGTTTGTTATGGTGATACAGGTGATCTATCCATCTATGATTGGTAGGATGTGTAAGTTGGATTCATATTTACGAATTATAGACGAGAAGTTACAGTATAGACCACATGATATCGATAATCTGTACTGATCCTTATAAAAAAAAATGTTAATTCGTTAATTCGTTTCAACAACAGCCATTACAATTTAGGTGTTGACATCATCTAGTAGGTACAAAATTAGCCCCTGTGTCAGTGGAAGCCACTCTTCCTTAACAAAAAATCAGTTATATACAACAAATAAACAGCGCATAAGGATCTATCTGTGTGTATGCGTGCAAGTGTGTGTGTATGCGTGCGTGTGAGAGAGAGTATGTGTATGATGGATCACCATCTCAACCTTATTCATTTAATGAACGCGAATATTATTTAATAGAATTCTATTGTGTATTTCTGATGCCTCCGTGGCGCAGTGGTTTGTGCGTTGCATTTTGTAGCGACGGCTGTCTCTGGGATTAATCCCGGGTCGGGCCAAATTTGTACCTGAGTTTTTCTGTTAAGAAATGTGAGTGTCAGTTCGGAGTCTGGAAGTCGATAGTCTTATACTCACGTGCTCCGGAAAGCACGTTAAAAACCCAAATCCTCTCCGGTCATGTCACGCTGGTGTCCCGTCGGAAAATGACGGCAAGGGAATAGAAAGTGCACTTGTGTTTGAACACACACTTGAGCACTATAATATAACCTGCGTAAGTAAGTGTCTGATCGTTCAGTTTGGCCGCCTTAGCAGCCTTAGCGATCGGTTGGAGAATATTATTGTATATAATTCATACTATAAGCTGGATGAATCTAAATGGATCTACCGAAACGACATCTAGAACCATATCAACAAAATACATTTATTATTTATCTGATAGATTTTAAAAAATAGTTTATGAATCATAATTTTATTTGAGAGGCATCTCATATTCAAAATGCATTACCAACTTGCAAACCAGCAATTTAATGCTAAATATGCTATTTAGATAGTGAAAATAGGATTAAACTAGTTAATTTTAATACTAAGATAGTTCTATTAATTCTCAATAAAATGGTTGATTTTTGATTTATTTTATGCAGTGATCATCGATATTTATCGATATCTAGGTATGACATATTTTTCAAATGGTTTGAACCTAAACTTTAATAACCAATTTCTTAAATGAAGTAGGTATGTATCGAACCAAAGCACATTATTATAATAAATTTAAAATATTATAAAATTAAACAACTTACTAAGTTTCTAATTTTGAATACTTACCTATTCTAGATGCAATAGCAAAGACCGGGGCAGAGAGCCCACCACTCGGACCGGAACCAATAAATGGCGTTCCAGCCTGCATGGTCAGGTTCGAGTTAAAAGAGTGAGTGCATAAGCAAAGCACTGAATTCTAGAAAAGACTACCTCGACTAGAACAGTCTAAGGCGTTGATACAGGCGTTCGATCAGAGACGAGCTGTAGAAATAATAAAACTGAGTAGACGACATATTAGGGCACTCACTCGGACCCTCACGGGGCACTGCAAATTAAACAAGCACCTGCACAACATGGGCCTTTCAGATACCAAAATCTGCAGGTTCTGTCGCGAGGACGAGGAAACGATTATCCACGTCCTCGGCGAGTGCATAGCGCTGCACCGCTGCAGAAGCCGGCACCTGGGAGCGCACATGATCTCAGCTGACGAGATCAAGAGCTCCCCCATCAGCTCCATTCTCGGGTTTATCCTGGAACTGGAGCTACATGAGGTGCTGTAATAGGTTACGGGGCTGCCACAATAGATCATCTACTGGTCGCAGTGGCTATGAGACGCAGAGCTCACCCCATTTCTATCAAATAATAATATTCTAGATGACATTTCTTTAATGTAGGTATAAGTGTAACCAATCCAGTAAAAATATCAAATTGTACACCCATCCATTATCTCTTTTTGAAATAAAAATCAACCATTTAATTAAGATTGTTAAATAATATCTAAGCTAGAAACTTTTCTAGATTTTTCGAATCAGTCACAATTCCTATTTGCGTAGTCTCATTAAAAGTACAACTTCATCATTAGGGCCGTCCAAAAATTTCGTCTCATGAATATCAAAAACTGAATAATTAAGATGTTTTATATTTTTGAATTAGAGATAAATCTGGGAAGGCGGGGATTGGTGTTAACTTAGGTGCCTAATAAAAGACTGCAATATAATTTTCCGTCATCAAACACCATCACAACTATCCTCACTTTTCGTTATCCCCGTCTCCCTATGGCAAATAATGAACGGCCCATAGATATTTTCCTTACAACTCTACGCAGTTAACTAAATGCATATGCCTCGAGTTCTACCGAATTAGCTTCCTAATGTTGTAAGTTCGTTTAAACTATCGTAGAATATTTTGGGCAGGTATTTCGTATGACTGTATAAAACTTTATACTATTTATAATGCTCCAGAAATAAATTATGATTGTGTTGTCTTATGTTATGAGCTGTTAATAATATTTATTTACTTATCAAATCAAATCCATCATTTAAGGCAGTTCTGGTGCGTCGTGCGGCGCTTCCGACGCTATTAGTTTTATAAAAAGTGTGACAAAGCTGTTTTGGCATTGACATTAAGTGTTGGTTTATGCAACATTTTCCAAAATATAAAGATAAAAAAAAAATCTTTATTCAATTTAGGTCCATACAGACCACTTATGAATGTCAATATAGGTACACATATTATCATCTACCGCTGGTCGGAATGTCGATTTCTACTGAGAAGACACCAGCAAGAAACTCAGTAGTTACTCTTTTCAAATATTGATGATGTTACAGAATTTCTACAATTGTCAAAGTTAACAGACTACTATGAATAACAACTCACAAGACTAATCGATTAACATAACCAAGAATCCTTGTCATTTAAATACTCTTGTACACTATAGTAACCTTTCTTTATTAGGCAGGTTTTAATATGAGGCTTAAACTTATCCAGTGATAGGTTAATGACATTTTGTGGGAGCTTATTGAATATCTTAATACTTAAGCCAACAAAGGAATTACCGATTTTATGAAGTCTGAGGACTGGGACGGCAAGTCTATGTTTATTTCTTAAAAAGAAATAATCATAAGCCTGAGTTGAAAATCGATAGCTCCACTCAACAACTTAATTACGTAAATCTTCCTGAGTCACACACGGCAAAGATATAAAAAAGTTCACTGTGTAAATATCACTCATTGACTAAAACATTATGTCGCACACACTCTGTATTTAATGTTCCTGTGAACCTGTGAAAATATAACATCTCTTTTCGTTTATTTCCAAGCATTATAAATAATATATTACAACGCATTTTTATCTAATTAAGTAACTAATTAAATAATTCTACATCGTTAATTATACCGACTATTTAAAAATCAAATCGCTTTTTTAATAACCAATTCCGATGTTTAATTAATTATTTCTATATAGTTCTTAGCGGGCCTCGACTAGATAAGCTTGATATAAATAACTTTCACTCTACACATAGTTTCCGAATCATACTATTTCAATAATTATTCAAATAAATGCAAAAACTGTTGGATTTAAAAATAAATATGTTTACCAAAACGTCACAGACATTTCTTTCACTTGGGAAATACTTTCGCGTTCTGAGCTCTTTCAGTAAATAGTTCTCAAATTTGTCTAAAAGTTGCTCCAGATATTAATAAATATTGCGATAAAATTGTTCAGTAAAAGCAGTAATATTATATAGTTTATATTTAAAAACAGTAGTTAGTTATTTTCAAATCCAACGATTAGTAGGTTCTTGAAATTAATTAAATTTTTATGATTAGTTTCTTAAAAAGCTAGCAAACCAAGATAGTGATATGGTCAAAATTGCTTGAGATTGAGCTACTTTTAAGATTAATACAATCAATTTTTATAATATAATTTTCGGATTCATTAGCATAGATACAATACAATAAACATGTTTCATTAAAATAAGCGAGTAATTTTAATTACCGAACAAAAATTATCACCAATTTTATTTATTTGGGTGAAGTAGAATTTATATAATTATTATTAAAAAACTTAAGCTATAGTGTGTGTATGAAAGACATATACAAGTTATAAGCTCACGCAAGTGAAGCCAGTATAGGTTTATATAAAACATCATAAAATACGACAAAAAAGCCAAAATATTACAGAAAATTATATTTCTTATTAGAAAAATATAATCATCATGGTAAGCACATCCAAAAGGTTTTAAAACATCTTTAAAATAATATTTTAGCAGTAATTCCAAAGGAGCGGTATTTTACCCTGTTGTTTATCATTAGAATATTGGTTGAAGAAAAGAGCGTTTGTTCGAAAATACATTAAGGAAAATGTGTTCAAATTGGAAATAAAATGTTTAAAACAAATTATTTTGTATAACGTTCCAGATAGTGCATCATTGATGCGGCTAGGCTGTGGTGGTAATAAAAATATATATGTATAATAAATATAATATTTTCTTATAAATTAAATGTGAAGTAAGCGTTGCGGCTTGGAAGATATAAACTATATTTTAAAATAGATTTAAAGTGACTTGGGTATAAAAAAATAATGATTATTTCTTATTTAGCATTTGTAACATTTACTAGTGGTAGGTAGGTATAAACTATATTTTAAAGTCTTTCTCTTTATAACGAGAGTCTATATAAATGATTAAATGAATTTAAAATATCAAAAATTGGATTTAATTGGAAACAATATCTAAACAATACCTATATATATATATATATATATATATATATATATATATATATATATATATATATATATATATATATATATATATATATATATATATATATATATATATATTAGTATTTATATATATAATAAATACTAATATACTAATAATATAAAAAAAATGTTGTTAATTTCATTAAAGTCGGTAGATACGGAATTCAACGCACATTTTTGAACACATTTTGCTTGCTCTAAGGTTAGATATTTAGACTTATAATATTTGACATTAAATAACAGTGTTCATCGCCTACTATCTATAAAATAATAATGATTCAACTACTTTATTAATATTCCGTTTACTAAGTATCATAGAGTTACCGGTACTTTAAAATGGTAAATGTATTATTAAAATGTCATTACTAAAGGTCATTATTGTAACAATAATATATAGGGACTATCTACCGTTTGCTAGGAATAGAGGAGCGATGGACTTGCAACTGGGTGTATAAATTAATTAATTAATATAAATAAAAAGTTTATTTATATTTTATAGAACCTCAAATCATTTATGATTATAATTAATAAAAAAAAATATATAAATAAACAGTAGGTAAGTATATGAAATAAAAAAAATACATATCATTATGTTATTTAAAATATAATTCGGGTTATATCAATTATTTATATGTATGTAAAGACAATTATAATTTTCTTTTAATTGTTGGTGTACAACCTCCTGCGATACATTTATTTTTTCTATGCTTCATCAAATCGAAGCTGTCGTCTTGACGTTTAACAAAGACGTTCAGATAAAATTGCTAAAAGGGCAAACAAATAATTATATGCTTGTACATATGTGAATTTTACTCAATAAATCTTTTATTTTATTACAGGGAAACTATTGGTGTTTTCATTCACTGTCACTAACATAATATCTTATATGTATAATGCAATGCTTAAGTTTTATATCGCTTAAATTAATGAATAGGTGGGATCTAACAAAGATGAATTACATAAATGAAAACAAAATATATTGAAAATATTTTCTATTATTATGAGAGCTCAACTGGAATTGCTTAAATTCGACAAGGGTAGGTTTTTTTTGTTTCAATAAATACTCCACTGTCTATATCATATTATTTTTTATATACTTGTGTTTACTTAAGTTAATGTTCGCCTGTCTTAGTGTACCTTATTGTTACCGCTTAGCTTTAAGTAAATAAAAAAAAATTTTTTTTTTTTTATTTTAAGATCACGAGTCGCAAGTCCTTCAAGCCCTCACTTATGTTTGAATTCTACACTGTCTACCGTACTGCGAAACAATTTCCTATTTATTTTATTATTATATTATACCGTCAGTTTCTTAGTCCTATCGAATATAGAAGTGGTTTGTTATTTTTTTAACTAAGAATATCATTAAAAATAATTATCGGCCTAAATTTTTTGGACAAACATGATGAATGCATAAAATAATATTTTTTTTTTCTGGCACAGTATTACTTAAGTTTATTAAATGTATTAATAAAGTTGTCAAACAAACATTTATAGGATGTGAAATAATGAAGCATATAGTTTTCTCTCGTCTCTGATTTTAAGAAGTTTTTTTGATACTTTTTGATTCAGTACGTCGCCTATTTAACCTATTTAAAATTATACAAAAATGCAATTCATAAGTTTTCATTTCTCCAAGACTTAACAAGCCTATTTTAGAATTTACATCTTAATTAATTGATTTAATATAAATATTTTAAGTAACGAAAAAATATCAAGTCACTTCTGCACTCAACTGGAGGCTTTAATATGGGGTGAGTACCATCCACCCCGGTGGGTCTGTCCCGTTAACGGGACAGTTGGGAAAAAGTGTTGCAACAACCCCGGTAGCCCCGATCCCGTCGTTTACCGGGGTGGATGGCACAGATTAAGTATCATCTACCCCGGCGAGTTTTTCAGCAGGGCGGTTAAGTAGCACATATACCTAGATGAGTAGCATACGCCGCATATATTTACCGTGGGAGAGTCACGCTTTGGCATGAATGGGCCGGCTGGACCGGAGTGATACCACGACCTCACAGAAAACCGGCGTGAAGCAGCATTGTGCTGTGTTTCAAACCGGGGGAAAGGGGGGTTTCAAGGTTGGCAGCGCACTTGTGACTTCACTGGTGTGTTGTGGGTGTTCATGGGCGGCGGCAATCGTCATCTTGGTAGTCTCAAGACTGGTGTGTCATTAGGTGATCCGTCTGCTCGTCTGCCACCTATCACAAAAAAAAATACGCACCGGTAGCCTTATTAAACATTGGGCATATTTCATGACTTATTCATGGGACAAAATCAAGAGTTGTTTTCTTTTACCTACTTTCCTTGGATAGATATCATTATCATTAAAGGTAACGAAAAAGGTAAAAGAAATAAAACTGTATTAAAAAAAAAATTAAGATTAGCCTTTTTATTCCACCAAACGATCTTGTCATTTGTTTAAGAAATATTGTATGTCAGTTATTTAAGAAATATATTCTCTAAGAAACCCTTGGTCTCTAAGAATCTTCTGTCGCGTAAGATATCCAAAAAATTTAAATGTGAAAAAAAAAATGTCAATATGTAATAAAAGTAAATTTTCTTCAAGACACATAGGTCTGTCGTATAAGATTAGTACTTAGTTGCATACTTATTTTTCCTTATTATGGATATAATAAGTAATGTTTATAATATGTTTTATTAAATTGCGACCGTTTTTTATTTTGTTTTTATACTTTATGTATTATGTCAAAGGAAATGTATGTGAAATCCGTATACAATTCCTAAAATCGCACGAAAATGTGTGAAATCAATTTTTATTAACACATTTCCTAACTAGCAATCGGAAATCTACTAAAATCGAAGGAATTGTCTGTAGACAAAAGCGCCAGAAGACCTAAGAAATAATGGCAAAAGATTATGTTGGTAGAACATTTCCAAATTACTCCAGAACATTTCCAAGAAAATGTATCTATATACCTACCTAATATACTTCTTATGCTACTCACATCTATGTTAACCGCCCAGTTGAAAAACTCTCCGGAGTAGATGATACTCCGGCCCAACCGGCCCATTCATGCCGAATTATGACTCTCCCACGGTTAACATATGCGGCGTATGCTACTCATCTAGGTATACTTTAAATATATGTCAAAAAATTTATGTGAAATCCGTATACAATTCCTAAAATCGCACGAAAATGTGAAATCAATTATATTTAACACATTTCCTAGGCAATGTATACATTTCCTAACTAGCAATCGGAAATTTACTAAAATCGGAGGAATTGTTTGTAGACAAGAGCGCCAGAAGACCTAAGATATAATGGCAAAAGATTATGTTGGTAAAACATTAGAACATTTCCTAAATTGCTCCGGAACATTTCCTAGAAAATGTATCTATATACCTACCTAATATACTTCTTATGCTACTCACATCTATGTTAACCGCCCTGTTGAAAAACTCTCCGGAGTAGATGATACTCCGGCCCAGCCGGCCCATTCATGCCAAAGCGTTACTCTCCCACGGTTAAAATATGCGGCGTATGCTACTCATCTAGGTATATGTGCTACTTAACCGCCCTGCTGAAAAACTCGCCGGGGTAGATGATACTTAATCTGTGCCATCCACCCCGGTAAACGACGGGATCGGGGCTACCGGGGTTGTTGCAACACTTTTTCCCAACTGTCCCGTTAACGGGACAGACCCACCGGGGTGGATGGTACTTACCCTTAATATGCTGTTTATGAGGCGCAAGCACGCTCTACACTTATAATAATTAATAATTCTCACAACATCTCATGCGTTAACCTGATTCCGTACTAAGTAGCTTAAGCACTTGTGTCACAGATATCAGACAACAGAGGAACACAAATATATACTTAAATACATATATTACACCCAGACACCGAACAAACACAAGTGTTCATCGCACGGATGTTTGTTCAGGGTGGGGATCGAGCCCACGACCTTTGGCGTAAGAGGCAGGGTCACTACCGCTAGAAAGAATATTATACAAAAAGGCATGGCAATCGCGCCCTTTCGTGGTTTGACATGAGTGTAGAGCGTACTAAGGCGAAGGGTAGCCCTAACTAGCCACACCATTCGGTTTTAATTTTTTTTTTCGTTTTTTGTTAGCTACTAAACCGGATCTATTTTAAACAATTTCGGGGTTACAACCTCTCGACAAACACTTATATCATTTATTAAATAACCATGCACAAATGTTGGGTGCATTTTTGTACGCGAAAAATTGATCACCGCCAAAAGCCGCCACTTTTAATGTGAATCAATTTTTCGCGTACAAATATTAGGTCCGCATTTGTGCATGGTTATTTAATAAATAGTATAAGTGTTTACCGAGAGGTTGTAACTCCGAAATGGTTTTAAATAGATCCGGTTAAGTAGCTAAAAATTAAAATCGATTGGCAGTCGCTAGTGTGCCCTACCCGTCACCTTAAAACTGGCTTGCCTTATTTTCATTTACATTGGAACTTTTGGAATATTTCCAAAAGCAAGGCAGTTTAATTTAAGCGCCGTAAAAAAGCATATATTAAGCCTCCTGTACCGTTGACTGGAGCTAGTAAATTTTTAGAAATTTCTAAACAGATAACCGTTATTTCACGGTTAAAATAGGCCTATCCTAGTTAGGTCAGTGTTTGTTGGTCCACCAAATTATATAGGTAATTTTCATTTTGATTCATATTCAGATGGGTATATCAAAAACCGTCAACTCGACACAGTTATTAATATAAAATTAAGTCAATTATAAAAAGAAACAATCAACATTTAGATACGAGTATGTACTCCTGTTTTTTTTTATTTCATTTTAAAGTAAAGCATACAAAATTGACAGCTATGTATAGCTAAATCTTTAAATAGTTGACGACCCGATTGGAACAGTGGTAGTGAACGCTGCATCTGATACAAGGGTTGCGGTTTCGATCCCCGCACAGTACAAACATTTGTGTGCATGAACATGTTTGTTTGTATTGGTCTGGGTGTTTGCTATGTATTATAAGTATGTATTTACAAAATAAAAGTATTATATGTATATATTTGTAATCCCACTGTTGATTCTGATATCCGTAACACAGGTGCTTGAGCTACCTATCTCGGAGTCGGATCAATGTATGTGATGTTGTGAAATATTTATTTATTTATTTGCCAGCTACGAAGGCTCCGGACTGAATACATCACAACTCATGGTATGGGTGTTTTCTATGTAACATGTATACATTGATCTGTATGTGATGTTGTGAGATATATTTATATATTATATAATTTTTTACCGTAAAACAGCCCATGAATAGAGGTTTATTCAACTATTAAGGGCGGCTTTAGAGTCACGCTGACCGTAATTAAATGGATCGTTTCTGAGGGACGACGCTGACTCAGCGCTGAGCAAGACAAGTGACGAGAACGGAACATTAGCCCACAATAAGGGTTAGGTTATTTGTCATTCAGATTGAAAACTGCCCTTACCAGAGATGTTTAATTGCCACACTACGGCGAAGCAAAAAGAAGGGTTTTGATTTTGACCTGTATGTATGTAGGTATGTGGGTATGGATTCTCATCTGTTCCCTGATGACTTCTTTTCTAGTTATTCTGGGTGTTATTTACTAAAGTAAACTTTATGACTTTATGCATAGGATGTCGATTCAATCAAAATAGGATTTCATTGCTGTAACTTAAGGCGACGGGTAGGGCACACTAGCGACGCCAATCGATTTTAATTTTTATCTACTAAACCGGATCTAACCATTTCGAGGCTACAACCTCTCGGCGAACACTTATACCATTTATTAAATAACCATGCACAAATGTCGGGTCCGTGTTTGTTCGCGAAAAATTGATTCACGCTACAAGTGGCCTCATTTAGCGTGAATCAATTTTTCGTGTTCAAAAACGGACCCAGAATTTGTGCATGGTTATTTAATAAATAGCATAAGTGTTTGCCGAGAGGTTGTAAGGTTACAACCTCTCGACAAACACCTATACTATTTACTTGATACTTATTAACTGTTTGGTCTGCTTTTGCGCTCGAATTTTGGATTACCGCCAAAAGTGGCCGCTTTTGGCGTGAATCAATTTTTCGCGTACGCACCCAACATTTGTGCATGGTTATGCAATAAATAGTATTAGTATTTGCGAGTAACCCTGAAATTGTTTAAAATAGATCCGGTTTAGTAGCTAACAATTAAAATCAATTGGCGTCGCTAGTGTGCCCGTCCCCTTAAAATTGAAGCATAGCCTAAATAAAAAGTTTATCATAATTTAATATAATTTATGTAACTGCAGCAAATCGGGAGTTTGGACCTTGTTGGCTACAGAATTTGTCCTATTTCTGTATTTATGTCATTCGGGTTTAAATTTGTGTTCTGTGGGCAATAAAGAAATCTTTATCTTTAAATTAACAGAAAACTAACAAATCACCACAAACACCGACCGCTAGAGCCGTACGCTAAAAGTCTAAAAATGGAAAAACAATACGCTCCTGATCCTCGGCTTGACCACGGCGTGGTAGAAGCGGTCGAAGGCAGCCACGTAGCGGGAGCACTGGCGCGCGCGCAGCCGCCACGCCGCCGCCACGTGGACGCGCGATGCCGGCCTCGCGGCAGTGGCAGGGGCGGAGGGATGACTC
Organism: Marasmia exigua; assembly: GCA_019059595.1. Lineage (NCBI taxonomy): Eukaryota > Metazoa > Arthropoda > Insecta > Lepidoptera > Crambidae > Marasmia > Marasmia exigua. The sequence continues at coordinate 2,434,788 of CM032490.1, forward strand.
GCGGGGGCGCTTCGCTTCGGTCCTGAGGATCAATGGACAACATTTCAAAATTGCTAAGCTCTGAAACAAAAAATACCAATTCTTTATTTACTTTTCCGCTGCTCGAATATATATTTATTCATTTTTTATATTTCTTATTTACTGAGAAAAAAAATAAAAACTAAAAAACGTAAGATGACGTCATCGGACGGCAGAATGTAAAATATTTCTTTGCTTAGCACATTATAGTTTTAAATTTACGAAATGCCAAACCCATGACATGCAACTGTCAAAAAAAAGACAACTTGTCAAAGTTGAATGTATGAATGACGTTGACAATGTTGACACTAGTATTATTTACCTTTGACAGTAATACCTTTTTTTTATTAAAACAATGATAAGCAAAGGAATATCGCTGTATTCAGCCGTCCGATGACGTCATTTGGCGCTTACGTCTATTTAGAATATAAAGAATTTCAATAATTATTTTATGCATGAAAATGGACAAATTTTGAAAAAAGAAAAAATATGGGTCTGTTCATTTTATGTCTATTTTCATATAAAAAACAATATGGACCTGTTAAAAATATGAAATGTTGTCCATTATTAAGAAATAAAAATAATATTTAAAATAATAATAATGAAGCCTGGATACTTTGAAAATTCACCACAACATATTATATCTCATCCAGAAAGTTGCAATATTGAACACATGCCGTATCACCCGAAAATTCCTATCAACCTCTCGAATGACAACCATTTAACACAATCGTCATAAAATTTATATACGTATGTTTATTACATATTTATTTAATTACATATCTGATTCCCCACAACATCATTTAACGCTTGGTAAAATACCCGCGTGAAAATGTAAACCCTCAGAAATGAGAGACAAATAAACATTAAAAATAATAATAATAATAATTCTCACAACATCTCATAGGTTGACCTGAATTCCATACTAAGTAGCTTAAGCACTTGTGTTACTAGATATCAGATAACAGAGGAACACAAATATATACTTAAATACATATATTACACCCAGACACTGAACAAACACAAGTGTTCATCGCACGAATGTTTGTCCAGGGTGGGGATCGAACCCACGACCTTTGGCGTATGAGGCAGGGTCACTACCAATTGCGCCATCCGGTCAGTCATAAATGAATAATAATACTGGCAATAACTGAAGAACTAGAGTAAACATTATTACAAAATAAAGTTTAACGTTATTTAGTATGTCAACTATAATACTTAAGTTAAACCATCCGGACCCCTAGTTTTAAATAAGTACTAAAATAATAACCTCAAAATATCGATTCAGTAACCATGACAACTTATCCCTGTGACAGTTCATTCCGTTTTACACCAAAGTTATTTGTGAGAAGGAATTTATTTTATTGTTTGGATTAAATTCCAAAATTATAAGTAATTTCTATGCATATTACTTGGAAACCTTATTTAGGTCAATATATTAATTTAATGTTGCTTAAAAACCATTCTAAAATATTTTTACTTCAGACAACAAAACAAGGTTATGTAAAATATAATGTCACTGAACGAATGATTGAATGATTCGATCAATTTTGACAGTATCCTGCGGTATTAAGTGGTCTATGGTTAGTCGAGGATTTGTAATAAAAATTTAATAACTAACATTATTCCGTAATAATCATGAACTTGCTAGTTTAGATTTAAAACCCGTATCAGAGCAGTTTTTTGTAATAAAAGAGTTAATGTCTGACAAGGTACCATTTACACACAGTTTTAGTATGAATATGTGTATATACAACCTGTGCGGATAAAGAATGGGATCAGAAATGGCGGCGCATCTATTCACTTCTCGCTCGCACACTATTAGCTTCTATACTCGCACTCGTAGGGTGCGAGTATAGACGCAAATAGTGTACGGGCTAGCATGGGTGTGTGTATGTTCGCGCAATGAGGGTTTTCGTGTGTGAAAAATCCGCTAGATGGAGTACTATTCGTATAGGAGTCCATATACAATGTGATTGGTTATTTTTACACGTGATCTGTCAAAATGTCGATTTGACAAACTAAATAACCAATGCGGTCAACTGCATTGGTTGTGGGACCTCAATAATTCTGAGGTCCTTCTAAGATACTTTCTGAATATGTTTGGGAGTGTGCGTTCTTTTTGGTTCAGGACTTAATCTTCGATTGTTTTAATCTAAAGGTAGGTCTTTCATGTTCTAATTTTGGTTATACATGTACGCTTTTGGAAGTCAAGTACTGCAATCGATATAGGATCGCTTAAGGTGACGGGTAGGGCACACTAGCGACGCCAATCGATTTTAATTTTAAGCTACTAGATCGGATCTATTTTAAACAATTTCGGGGTTACAATCTCTTGGCAAACACGTATACTATTTATTTAATACTAATAGTTAACTGTTTGGTCTGCTTTTGCACTCAAATTTTGGATTACCGCCAAAAGTAACCGCTTTTGGCGTGAATCAATTTTTCGTGTACAAAAACGGACCGAACATTTGTGCATGGTTATTTAAAAAATAGAATAAGTTTTTGCCGAGAGGTTGTAACCCCGAAATTGTTTAAAATAGATGCAGTTTAGAAGCTATAAATTAAAATCGATTGGCGTCGTTAGTGTGCCCTACCGGTCAACTTAAAAGATATACTCTAGCTAGACAATAAAGCAATCGTCATCGTCATCGTCAGCCCATTTAAGTCCCCACTGCTGGGGCACGGGCCTCCCTCAATCACATGAGGGGTAATTGCCATACTCACCACGCTTGGCAGACGGGTTGGCGAGGGTTTTGATATAAATGCAGAGATTTCCTTCTCTGGGTGCTGATGATCATGCCAGCAGCTTTACCTTAGTCGCCTTTTACGACACCTCGGTAAGAGTGAGGGTGGCCTATTCTACTCTGCCGGGGACCACACGGCCACAATAAAGCAAATGCATACAAAAATAAGTTAAATACTACCCGTGCGGATAAAGAATGGAATCAGAAATGGCGGCGCATCTATTCACTTCTCGCTCGCACACTATTTGCGTCTATACTCGCACCCCACGAGTGCGAGTATAGACGCAAATAGTGTGCGAGCGAGCAGTGAATAGATGCGCCGCCATTTCTGATTCCATTCTTTATCCGCACGGGTTGTAATGAATATTATTGGTCACCTGGCGACGGTTCGCTCTCGCGCTACGTCAGTCTGTCGTCATAGCGCCGTGTCGAACATCTGCAGAGAACGCGTAATGACGTCATCCTTCAGGCACGACTCGAGGAACTCCTCGATAGTGATCACGCCGTCCTGGTTCAGGTCCAGCTTTCGGAACACGCGGTCCACCTGGAGACGAGGAGAGGAAATAGGTGAGTATTATAAGAACTGGTAGAATTTAGCAGATGGTGTAGGGATTATGCGACGAGAGAGTGGAAAAGAATGCATGATGATTAATCTTACGCGGAAAAATAGATGCTCAAGATCTGGGTGATGTGCTGTGTCGTTTGTATGTTCCTAACAACTATCGGCGTCTTCGGAAACACAAGCTGTTTGCAGTGCCTCGGAGTAGCGCGCGCGCGCTCACCTATCCCGCGTGTCCTTACCGCACTCAACACACTCCTAGAAGCCAATCCGGAATTCGATTTGTTTTCGGATGATTGGAGGACTATATTGTTGGAATGCCTGAAGTTTTGTGAGCGAAGTGTGTGCTAGATGAATTATAATATACTTGTTAATTTTGTTTTAATTTTCTCTTTGTGTATAATCTTTGTAAATATGTATAATTAATGTAATTGGTTAGCAAACTTCCGTGTTAATTATAGTCAATAAATAAATAAAATAAATAAATGAGTAGGTAAAATGGAACGTAGATGGAATGAGTGAAGAAAAAAGCGGGAGTACCTAGGTGGAAGGTGCTAGACCGTGCTAGACGAAAGTTGCTTGTACAAATCGAGTACCTAAAAAATATTTAACCGAAGAATTTATGTATATATTTTTTTATATGAGAGGTGGCAGACGAGCAGATGGATGGATGGATCATGGTAAGCAATTTAAATAACCATGCACAGATGGATGGATCATGGTAAGCAATTCCGCCGCCCATGGACACCCGGAACACCAGTGACGTCACAACTGCTAAATGTGGGAGAGCCACGCTTAGATGTTCGCGGAGGCGCATACGGACTGCTTCCGTACGATTATGCGCAAAAGGGCTGCCTCGATGGCGCGGCGGACACGGGCCAGCGGCAACAGCCTCCTCGTTGTTATAGCGGACCAGATAGATGGTCCATTTTTGGGACACTGGAGGTCCTTACACACTCCTGTCCCCAATAATAATAATTGGATATACTAACATAGTTTTTAAGCACCAAAATGTTACTAACGAATTTGTATGGATTTATTTATCTGAAATAAAAAGCTTAATAATTAGGCATGAATGGGCAGGCTCGACCGGAGTGATACCACTGCCTCACAGAAGACCAGCGTGAAGCAGCGTCTGCGCTGTGTTTCGCCGTGTGAGTGAGGTAACCGGAGGCCCAATGGGGGGGGGGAGGGGAAAAGGCTGGCAGCGCACTTGTGACTCCACTGGTGTTGCGGGTGTCCATGGGCGGCGGAATTGCTTACCATCAGGTGATCCGTCTGCTCGTCTGCCACCTCATCATCAGCCCATTTAAGTCCCCACTGCTGGGGCACGGGCCTCCTTCAATCACATGAGGGGTAATTGCCATACTCACCACGCTTGGCAGACGGGTTGGCGAGGGTTTAGATAGAAATGCAGAGTTTTCCTTCTCTGGGTGCTGATGATCATGCCAGCAGCTTTACCTTAGTCGCCTTTTACGACACCTCGGTAAGAGTGAGGGTGGCCTATTCTACTCTGCCGGGCACCACACGGCCAGGCGCTGCTTCACGCCGGTCTTCTGTGAGGCAGTGGTATCACTCCGGCCGAGCCGGCCCATTCATACCTAAGCGTGGCTCTCCCACATTTAAAATGAAATATCATGTAACTCAGCCTGACCTGTTCGTTAGCCTTCGCATCGTCCAGCCTGGCAGCTGGACTGCCCGGCGGCGCCCTCCGCCCCAGCAGCTCATGCACCGCCACCACAACCTCGGCCAGCTCCGCGCGCGTGATGGCGCCGTCGCCGTCCACGTCGTACAGGCGGAAGGCCCAGCGGAGCCGCTCGTACACCGAGCCTCGGAGAAGTGTGGAGAGGGTCACCAGGAGTTCCTGGAAACGATTGTAATAATAAATAAATAACGAATATTACACAGAGAGCGATGGTAGTTGTCGTTGAGATTGGCCGCCGTAGCCGTAATCGGTTGGAGGATATTATCTCAATTACACAAATATCAAAATCTGGTGGTATGGTCGGTATGGTGCATAGCAAAGTGCAACCTTCAAAGATCTAAAAATAAATTTTATTTTTAAATAATAAAGTTTTGAATGAAAAAGTTTGTGCTTAAAAAAAAACAAATTGTTATGCAAATCCAGAATCGGCCTCCGGACGACCTAAATTTTTCTTTTTGTGGTGCGTTTCCTTTACATAATTTTCAATATCGCATTCTTGTAAAAATATGACTAACTCAAATTTTTGATATTTTTTTGCAATATTCGTTAGTTTCAATTATCTTAAATGAATTATTGTAAGGAAATTTCTTTATTTCATAATAAGGTATATGTGTCTATTTATTTCAATTTTTGACACTAGCCACTAGCGGTACTAAGTGGTCAATGGGTCACCAGGAGTTCCTGAAAGGATTTTAATAAGAAATAAATAACGAATATTACACAGAGAGCGATGCGTAGTTGTCGTTGAAGATGGCCGCCGTAGCCGCAATCGGTTGGAGGATATTATCTCAATTACACAAATATCAAAATCTGGTGGTATGGTCGGTATGGTGCATAGCAAAGTGCAACCTTCAAAGATCTAAAAATAAATTTTATTTTTAAATAATAAAGTTTTGAATGCAAAAAGTATTTAGTCTTAAAAAAAAAAAATGTTATGCAAATCCAGAATCGGCCCCGGACGACTAAATTTTTCTTTTTTGTGCGTTTCGTTACATATTTTTCAAATATCGCATTCTTGTAAAAATACTGACCTAACTCAAAATTTTTGATATTTTTTTGCAATATTCTTTAGTTTTCACTTACTTAAATGAATTATTTAAGTGAAATTTCTTTAGTTCATAATAAGGTATATGTGTCTATTTATTTCAATTTTGACACTATCCTGCGGTACTAAGTGGTCTATGGTCACCAGGAGTTCCTGGAAAGGATTTTAATAATAAATAAATAACGAATATTACACAGAGAGCGATGGTAGGATACGAACGCGCCTTCCACGCAGGTGTTTGAGGTTCGAATCCGAGCACGCACCAATGGTTTTTTTCAAATCTATGTGCGTATTTCTACCATTACCATCTGCTCGGCGGTGAGGGAAAACATCGTGAGGAAACCTGCACGTTTAGGTAAAAGTTTCTGAAACGTGTAACCATGATTCAGTTGGTCTGGTTCCCCTGTTAAAGGGTTGCGAAGGTCAGACGGCAGTCGCTTCATTGTAGTACCTATATATTTATTTAATATAATGTATGTATGTATAGGTATACCATACTCGTATTTATACAATGTCTTTTTTTATTTTTCTCTCTTTTTCTGTCTTGCACTGCCTTACCCCTTTTCTTAATTCGCTATACTTTTCCTCTACCCTGAGGTTGTCTGGAAGAGATCGCTATTAGCGATAAGACCGCCTACATTGTTTTAGTATAATAACTTAGGCTAAGATCTGTTAATTTTGTGCAATAAAGTGTATCTATCTATCTATCTATCTACCAGACCCCCCCATCCCGAATCCTGGTCTAAGCGTACCCTAGGCTCCAAAGCGACAGCTTTGGATGTAACCGGGAATTACACGCTAAGATGATGAAGGAGAATTAATATAACACAACATCACATACATTGATCTGACTCCGAGATAGGTAGCTCAAGCGCCTGTGTTACGGATATAAGAATCAACAGCGGAATTACAAATATATTATACTTACATTACATACATACATACTTAATAATATGGGATAACTTTAGGTTTAGGTAAGACAGATAGACAATATCTAATTTTCCCAAAAGTTTTCGGTAAGAAATTCTTAGTGGCAGCCCAGAGTCTGGAAGTTGGCGGTCTTGTACCCCCGTGCCTCGGAAAGCACGCTAAGATGTTGGTCCTGCGCCCGATCCCTTTCCGGCCGTGTCACAGTAGTGTCCCATCGGAATATGAGGGTAAGGGAATAGAGAGTGCACATGTGTTTGCGCACACACTTGAGCACTATAATGTAACCTGTGTACGTGGTTTGTCGTTGAGATTGGCCGCCGTAGCCGTAACCGGTTGGAGGATATTATCTCAATGGACAACATTTCAAAATTGCTAAGCTCTGAAACAAAAAATACCAATTCTTTGTTTACTTTTCCGCTGCTCGAATATATATTTATTCATTTTTATATTGCTTATTTACTGAGAAAAAAATTAAAAACTAAAAACGTAAGATGACGTCATCGGACGGCAGAATGTAAAATATTTCTTGCTTAGCACATTATAGTTTTAAATTTACGAAATTCCAAACCCATGACATGTAACTGTAAAAAAAAAGATAACTTGTCAACGTTGAATGTATGAATGACGTTGACAATGTTGACACTAGTATTATTTACCTTTGACAGTAGTACCTTATTTTTATTAAAACAATGATAAGCAAAGGAATATCGCTGTATTCAGCCGTCCGATGACGTCATTTGGCGCTTACGTCTATTTAGAATAAAAGAATTTCAATAATTATTTTATACATGAAAATGGACAAATTTTGAAAAAAGAAAAAATATGGGTCTGTTCATTTTATGTCTATCTAATATATAAAATTCTCGTGTCACAGTTTTCGTTGCCATACTCCTCCGAAACGGCTTGACCGATTTTGATGAAATTTTTTGTGCTTATCCGGTATCTATGAGAATCGGCCAACATCTATTTTTCATCCCCCTAAATGTTAGGGGTAGTCCACCCCTAAATTTTTATTTTTATTTTTTAGACAAAATTTTTAATTTCTCTTTTTTAATGATACAACATACAAAAATACATACAATCCTCAATTTTCACCCTTCTACGATCAACCCTTTTATTTATATGGCAAAACAACGTTTGCCGGGTCAGCTAGTCTAATATATAAAATTCTCGTGTCACAGTTTTCGTTGCCATACTCCTCCGAAACGGCTTGACCGATTTGATGAAATTTTTTGTGCTTATCCGGTATCTATGAGAATCGGCCAACATCTATTTTTCATCCCCTAAATGTTAGGGGTAGTCCACCCCTAAATTTTTATTTTTATTTTTAGACAAAATTTTTAATTTCTCTTTTTTATGATACAACATACAAAAATACATACAATCCTCAATTTTCACCCTTCTACGATCAACCCTTTTATTTATATGGCAAAACACGTTTGCCGGGTCAGCTAGTTTTCATATAAAAAAGCAATATGGACATGTTAAAAATATGAAATGTTGTCCATTACACAAATATCAAAATCTGGTGGTATGGTCGGTATGGTGCATAGCAAAGTGCAACCTCAAGATCTAAAAATAAATTTTATTTTTAAATAATAAAGTTTTGAATGAAAAAAGTATTGTCTTAAAAAAAAAATGTTATGCAAATCCAGAATCGGCCCGGACGACTAAATTTTTCTTTTTTGTGCGTTTCGTTACATATTTTTCAAATATCGCATTCTTGTAAAAATACTGATCTAACTCAAATTTTTTGATATTTTTTTGCAATATTCTTTAGTTTTCAATTACTTAAATGAATTATTTAAGTGAAATTTCTTTAGTTCATAATAAGGTATATGTGTCTATTTATTTCAATTTTGACCACTATCCTGCGGTTACTAAGTGGTCTAATGGTCACCAGGATTTCCTGGAATAATGAATCTTTAACTAATAAATAAATAACGAATATTACACCGGAGAGCGATGGTTAGGATACGAACGCGCCTTCCACGCCGGTTGTTTAGGTTCGGATATCCGAGCACGCACTCCATAGGTTTTTTTCAAATCTATGTGCGTATTTCTACCATTACCATCTGACTCGGCGGTGAGGGAAAACATTCGTGAGAAAGCCTGCGCCGTTTTAGGGTAAAGTTTCTGAAACGTGTAACCATGATTCAGTTGGTCTGGTTCCCCTGTTAAAGGGTTTGCGAAGGTCAGACGGCAGTCGCTCATTGTAGACCTATATATTTATTTATAATAATGTTATGTAATGTAGGTAATCCATACTCGTATTTATCCAATGTCTTTTATTATTTTTCTCTCCTTTTTCCTGTCCTTGCACTGCCTTACCCCTTTTCTTAATTCGCTATACTTTTCCTCTACCCTGAGGTTGTCTGGAGAGATCGCTATTAGCGATAAGACCGCCTACATTGTTTTTAGTATAATAACTTAGGCTAAGATCTGTTAATTTTGTGCAATAAAGTGTATCTATCTATCTATCTATCCTACCACCACTCCCATCCCAATCCCCTGGTCTAGCGTACCCTAGGCTCCAAAGCGACAGCCTTTTGGATGTAACCGGAATTACACGCTAAGTGATGAAGGAGGAGGATTTACTTAACACACATCACATACATTGATCTGACTCCGAGATAGGTAGCTCAGCGCCTTTTAGGATATAAGAATCAACAGCGATTACAAATAAGATTATACCTTACATTACATACATACATACTTAATAATAATGGGATAACTTTAGGTTTAGGTAAGACAGATAGAAATATCTAATTTTCCCAAAAGTTTTCGGTAAGAAATTCTTAGTGCAGCCCAGAGTCTGGAGTTGGCGGTCCCATTTTATTTTTTTTTTTGTACCCCCGTGCCTCCGCAAGCACGCTAAGATTTGTTGGTCCTGCGCCCGATCCCTTTCCGCGTGTCACAGTAGTGTCCCATCGGAATATTAGGTTAATGGGAATAGAGAGTGCACATGTGTTTGCGGGGGCCCCCCCCCCCAAACACACTTAGCACTATAATGTAACCTGTGTACGTGGTTTGTGTTGAGATTGGCCGCCGTAGCCGTAACCGGTTGGAGGATATTATCTCAATGGACAACATTTCAAAATTGCTAAGCTCTGAAACAAAAAATACCAATTCTTTGTTTACTTTTCCGCTGCTCGAATATATATTTATTCATTTTTTATATTGCTTATTTACTGAGAAAAAATTAAAAACTAAAAACGTAAGATGACGTCATCGGACGGCAGAATGTAAATATTTCTTGCTTGAGCAAATTATAGTTTTAAATTTACGAAATTCCAAACCCATGACATGTAACTGTAAAAAAAAAGATAACTTTGTTCAACTTGAATGTATGAATGACGTTGACAATGTTGACACTAGTATTATTTACCTTTGACAGTAGTACCTTTATTTTTATTAAAACAATGATAAGCAAAGGAATATCGCTGTATTCAGCCGTCCGATGACGTCATTGGCGCTTACGTCTATTTAGAATAAAAAGAATTTTCAATAATTATTTATACATGAAAATGGACAAATTTTGAAAAAGAAAAATATGGGTCTGTTCATTTTTATGTCTATCTAATATATAAAATTCTCGTGTCACAGTTTTCGTTGCCATACTCCTCCGAAACGGCTTGACCCGATTTTGATGAAATTTTTTTGCTTATCCGGTATCTATGAGAATCGGCCAACATCTATTTTTCATCCCCCTAAATGTTAGGGGTAGTCCACCCCCTAAATTCTTTATTTTTATTTTTTAGACAAAACTTTTTAATTCTCTTTTTTTCATGATACAACATACAAAAATACATACAATCCTCAATTTTCACCCTTCTACGATCAACCCTTTTATTTATATGGCAAAACAACGTTTGCCGGGTCAGCTAGTCTAATATATAAAATTCTTCGTGTCACAGTTTTTCGTTGCCCATTACTCCTCCGAAACGGCTTGACCGATTTTGATGAAATTTTTTGTGCTTATCCGGTATCTATGAGAATCGGCCAACATCTATTTTTTCATCCCCCTAAATGTTAGGGGTAGTCCACCCCTAAATTTTTATTTTTATTTTTTTAGACAAAATTTTTAATTTCTCTTTTTTTTATGATACAACATACAAAAATACATACAATCCTCAATTTTCACCCTTCTACGATCAACCCTTTTATTTATATGGCAAAACAACGTTTGCCGGGTCAGCTAGTTTTCATATAAAAAAGCAATATGGACATGTTAAAAATATGAAATGTTGTCCATTACACAAATATCAAAATCTGGTGGTATGGTCGGTATGGTGCATAGCAAAGTGCAACCTTCAAAGATCTAAAAATAAATTTTATTTTTAAATAATAAAGTTTTGAATGCAAAAAGTATGGTCTTAAAAAAAATGTTATGCAAATCCAGAATCGGCCCCGGAAGACTAAATTTTTCTTTTTTGTGCGTTTCGTTACATATTTTTCAAATAATTCGCACTCTTGTAAAAATACTGATCTAACTCAAATTTTTTGATATTTTTTTGCAATATTCTTTAGGTACTTAAATGAATTATTTAAGTGAAATTTCTTAGTTCATAATAAGGTACATGTGTCTATTTACTTAAATCAAAATTGTTGAAGATGACCTTTCATCCCCTTGGATTATAGCTGATACTATTCTGACTTAGCTAAAATTTTGAGTTAGGTCTGTATTTTACCGAGGGTGCGTTATTGATCAAATAGAATAGTATTGATGTGACAATGGCAGCAGTAATTCTCAGCCTGGACAGAGCTGTCAAGACACCAATGAGGAGTGAATTGCCACACCTAAAAATAAGAAGAAGACGAATAGTATTGATTGCCTTTAGTATATGTACTGCCGAAGCAAGTACTATTGATTGCCTTTGAATATGGACGAGATTAGGCCAACGAGCGTTGCATACCTAAATCTAATATTATATGTTCTAACGTATTATCAATAATATTATGCGTGTTCACTATTTTGAGACTTTCGTTTTGCTACCTATGTATTTTATCATTAACTGACCCACATTCACCCAGCAGGTAATCGCTTTTCAATATGCCGCCATTCCCATAGAACACTACCTACAAAGTTGGCTCAACTTGAACGTTGCAGAGAAAGTTTAAACAGTTCGCAGACATTATAATTGGATATAGGCAAGCTGAACTCCGGCTTGAAATCTGAATTTTAATGTTGCATTCAAAACTATAATCCATTCAGTATCTGAAGGTGAATAGGATAGTTCTATTTTGACATCAAAAGTGAGACGCTCCTTTTAAACTTAACCTTTCATCCGGATTGGGTCGCCGGTACCCTTACTCACGCAACGAAACACAAAACTGTGCTGCTTCACGCCGATTTTCTGTTAGGCCGCCCGCCGTCGCTCTCCCACGATCAAAGTTTCCATACAATTGATTTGGTCATAAAAAAAATGTTCAGATTAGAAACGTACCTAAGTAGGTTTTTATTATATACATAAGTTGGTATTAAATTAGTACCTAGCTAAATACTCGCTAAGTTCAACAAATAATTCATTTTTTTGCATGGTTATTTAATAAATAGTAAAAGTGTTTGCCGAGAGACTTGTACCCCAAAATGGTTTTAAATAGATCCGGTTTAGTAGCTAAAAATTAAAATCAATTGGCGTCGCTAGTGTGCCCTACCCGTCACCTTAAGGCGACACAATGGCGATACTAGCGCCGCCAAGTGATTTATTCATTGTGGCGAATAGGAGATATTTTTAAAAGAGAGCGTAAAATAGTTTACGGAAAGTTGGCACATGGCGGCGCTAGTATCGTTGTTAATAACTTACCCGGAAGCTGATGGCGCCACTGCAGTTGACGTCAAAAGCTTTGAACACATAGTGGGCGTACAGAGCTGAATCTGCGAACAAACCGCAGTTGAGTAAGTATGAGAATTATAGTAGTAGGCTTTCGAAGTAGCTCAGGTGCTAAAGAACATTATATCTCTACCGTCAGAAGGTCAACCTTCCCATGGAATTTTTTCCGCTGACTCTTGGTCTGCGCCTTTTTTATGCTAGTTTTTATTATGGTAAAGAAGTTTATACAGTTTTGATTATGTTTATGTGCCTAAAAGTTCCTTAAATTTCTAAGACAGTCTTAATGCTACTGTCTAAATCTTTTTTTTATTAAAACCTGTTTTTTTTTAATTATTATTGTATGTAGTGTTTTTTTTTATTTGTTATGTTACTATATGTTTTTTTTTTTACTTTTCAAAATTCTTTATTAAATATAAATTTCGAGTACAGGTACCCTATTATTACATTAATAAAAATAGTAGCACACTTACATTATAATTTCACATACACTTTTTGATCCGAAGATCTTTTAAAGCTTACAAAAACTCTAAAATTCACTTGATAGACACTAATTTAAATATAAAACGATAATAATTAATTATATGTTAATGCTTTGCTTTAATTATTGTTAGAATTTTTTGTCATGCTTACATACTATAATGTTTCTATAACCTATAATAATAGGCTTGTGTCCAAAATATAAGAACCATTAAAAAGTGAAAACATCGGTGAAAGAATGGATTTGTTAGCGTAACTCTTCGAGATAGGACAATTTGAAAATCACTTTAGACTTGCCCAAAACGCTCCATACAAACAGCGACGCGAGGCGTGACGTCAGCCCTCACTAGTTTGTGCACAGCATCGTGAGATAGCTTTGTTCGATAGCTATATGAAATAGTGCGTTTATGAAAATGGTTTCTTAACAAAAGTTGCTATAAATTGAATAAGATATCGATTGCTATATAAATATTTGGTAAATTTATGACTTAAAATTTACTTGCCTATCTTTGCCTTTGAGGGCTCATAACAAAAATAATACATAAGGTTTCAAGCTGTAATTTTGTACATAGCTCCTTTTGACCGTTATTTCTCAATCCCTGACCTAGTACACAAGCCTATTAAGTATAGCCTATTATGTATAGTAATTTTGTCTCCCTCGATGACGCAGTGGTTAATGGGTCGCACTTTAAAGCGACGGCTGTTATAAGTCACGTAAGAGACGTGTGTGTGTGTGTGTGTCTGTCTATGGCATCGTAGCTCCCGAACAAATGAACCGACTTAGATTTTGTTTTTTTTCTTATTCATATAAGGGGAGAGTGTTCTTAGCTATAAGTTGGATAAAACGATCCAATATGCACCGTCACTAAGGTATGGATTGTATGTTTAAACACATTTTCCACAGTATGGGTATCATAATAAGGGCTTGAGTAGTAGAATATATTTATTGTGACAAATTTCAATACCAAGATGGCCGCTGTCAAAGGTTTTTTAATTATTTTTTTTTGTTTGATACGTTAAATCTACTCTATAGCACCGTTTTAGCTAAGAAGGGTTTATTGAATGTATACACACAAAAGCTTGTTGATTTCCCAATGCTTATATTTAAAACACATGTTAAAAATTATTTAATGGCAAAAGCTTATTATACAGTTAATGATTACATAGATGACAAGAATTTGTGGAAATGATAAACTGTTCGCCTACACCCATGATACTGTACCTACTTAAAAAAATTTTGGTGATTAAAAAGATTAACTGGCGAGTTTCTTGCCGGATCTTCTCGTCAGAATCAACTTTCCGATTCCGGTGGTAGAATCACATTATATTTATTCATTTCTTAGTATATTTTTTGTATCGACATATATGTTTAATTACATGTATAATATACATAGATATAATTTACATTTTTATGTATGACGATTTGTAAGAGCTGTATATTAGCCTATGCAAATAAAGTACTTTTGAATTTTGAATAACGCCAGTATCTATCGTTATAGTAAATCAGATACTCACTGCCATGTGGAAAGAATTTCGCGTATATATCTTTGAAGGACTCCTCCTGGACCACTCCTTCAGGGCACTCCTGAAACAAAACAATACATAATTAATTTATTATATTTTCTTACCCGACAAAGTCAAAAAGGAAGGGTTATGATTTTAGCAGTCAACCGTGGGAGAGCCACGCTTCGGCATGAATGGGCCGGCTCGACCGGATTGATAGTATAACCACGGCCACACAGAAAACCGGCGTGAAGCAGCACTGTGCTGTGTTTCGCTGCGTGAGTGAGGGTACCGGAGGCACAATCTGGGAGAAAGCGTTTGTGACTCCATTGGTGTCACGGGTGTTCATGGGCGGCGGCAATTGTTTACTATCAGGTGTTCCGTCTGCTCATCTGCCACATATTACATAAAAAAAAGTTATGTATTTCTACAATATATTGACGACCCGATTGGAACAGTGGTAGTGAACGCTGCCTCTGATACAAGGGTTGCGCGTTCGATCCCCGCACAACACAAACATTTGTGTGCATGAACATGTTTATTTGTATTGGTCTGGGTGTTTGCTATGTATTATAAGTATGTATTTACAAAAGAAAAGTATTATGTGTATATATTTGTAATCCCACAGATTAAAATTCTAGAGAAAAGCTTAGGCAATTTTGCCAAATCAGTGTCAACTTTGCCTGTGTTATATTTTTGAACTGTAACGTATTTATTTAACTTTTGTCGATATGAAAACGCTGAGCATGTAGCCACATACCTTTTCTACAGAATACATTAAAATTATATGTAAAAAGTATCATAGTAACTGAGAAAATTGATAAAATCTAAAAAAATATGGCAATGTTGCGACAGATGGTACGCGTTGGACCCAACATTTTTGCATGGTTATTTAATAAATAGTACCTATAAGCGTTTGCCAAGAGGTTGTAACCCCGAAATTGTTGAAAATAGATCCGGTTTAGTAGCTTTTAGTTAGTTATTAGTAGTTGGCGTCGCTAGTGTGCCCTACCCGTCACCTTAAGTTCCGCGAGACCATGTACGAAATATACCTAATCAGTCCATGCCTCCATGATCACCCCCCTCGACCCGCTCTTGCGGTTGATTGATTAATAATCATATGAATATTACCACTTTCTTTCGAATATCCCTCGAGTTCCATTAGTAACACCTATTCATTTCGACAACTAAATATTATGAGAAAGCCGACTGTAGCACGCGAATTTGCGTGAGTTCGCCCGAATACTCGCTTACACGCCATTTCGGTTCACGGCCCCCGGACTATAACAGGGGTGGCGAAATGTGGTTTAGTTTTTATTAATTGAAGATCCTCTAAATATCAGATGACGATATTTAAGAATAAGAATAAATAAATAAATAAATATTTCACAACATCACATACATTGATCTAACTCCGAGATAGGTAGCTCAAGCACCTGTGTTACGGATATCAGAATCAACAGTGGGATTACAGATCATCATCATCGCTGGGGCACGGGCCTCCCTCAATCACATGAGGGGTGATTGCCATACTCACCACGCTTGGCAGACGGGTTGGCGACTGTTTACAAATATATACATATAATACTTTTCTTTTGTAAATACATACTTATAAAACATAGGAAACACCCAGACCAACACAAACAAACATGTTCATGCAATTTTAGTACCGTGCGGGGATCGAACCCGCAACCCTTGGACCAAAGGCAGAGTTTACTACCACTGTTCCAAACGGGTCGTCAATAAGAATAAAATAATTTATTCAGCGCCAAACATACACAAAATAAAAAAAATCAAAATTTAAAAAACCCCCGACAAAACTACCTTTCACAAAGTTGCACTTAGTAAGCTCAGGTACCGAGCACATGTCAATAAAAATATATAACAAGTTACCCAAAGATATTAAAAGTATTGCTAAAGATACCGATTTTTTTTATAAAATTAAAAGAATATCTTTTGCAAAATGCCTACTACAGTCTGAATGAATATTTGAACCCTTAAAATATATAATTTAATATTTATACATAAATTTATCTACTTCATTTTAATTCGATTGCTATTAGACATTTAATATAATTACTTAATAATTAAGAGGAAATGTAAATGTTATGCTATGATTTTTATTATTATTTTCATTGTGATACCCTTTGCAGGGTTCATTTGAGGACGTATACCAAATGAAACAATAAAGATTTATGATTATGAAAAAAAAAAAAAACTAAAGCTCTTTCATTTGATACCTATATTGAGGCAGTTGGAACAACAAATAGGTTATTCGTCATTTTCTGACGGCTGCCATCTTGGATTTGAAATTTTTCACAATTAATATATTCTGCTACTCAAGCCCTTTTATATGATACCCATACTCTGGAAATTGTGTTAAAACATAAAATCCAAATCTTTGTGACGGCGGCCATCTTGGATCGATTTTTATCCAACATAGCTAAGAACACTCTCTCCTTATTCATCTTTCAAACAAAAAAAAAAAACAAAATCAAAATCGGTTCGTTTGTTTGGGAGCTACGATGCCATAGACTCCCCCAATCCTGAATCATGGTCCAAGCGTACCCTGGGCTCCATGCGATATCTTTGGACGCAACCGGGAATTACTCGCTAAGATGAGTTGGACGACGATATTTAGAGGAAAATACGCCGAATTCAATAAATAAATAAGTAAAGATCACGACCAGACAACCCACGCTATGTCTCCGTGGGAGAGCCACGCTTCGGCATGAATGGGCCGGCTCGACCGGACCCACGGCCTCACAGAAAACAGGTGTGAATTAGCACTGTGCTGTGTTTCGCTGTGTGAGTGAGGGTATCGGAGGCCCAATACGGGGGAAAGGGGGGTTTAAAGGTTCGCAGCGCACTTGTGACTCCGGTGTCGCGGGTGTCCATGGTCGGCGGCAATCGCTTACCATCACGTGATCCATCTGCTCGTCTGCCACTTAACACATAAAAAGAAATAACCTTGTCCTCGCAGAAAACCAGCGTGAAGTAGCACTGTGTTGTTTCGCTGCGTGAGAAAGGGTACCGTCGGCCCAATCCGGGGGAAAAGGAATCCAGCGTACTTGTGACTGGCGTTGCGGATGTCCACGGGCGGCGGCAATCGCCTACCATAAGGTGTTCCGTCTGCTCGTCTGTCATCCTTCACATAAAAAAAAGATGGCGATATGTAGAGGAAATGCGCCGAATTTAATAGACTGCTTTTCGCACCAATGCGCAATGTCTACATTCTCCTTGAATTGAAGATCATGACCATACCCTACGATATATTATTTGTTATTATTTGATAGAAATGGGGTGAGCCCTGCGTCTCATAGCCACTGCGACCAGTAGATGATCTATTGTGGCAGCCCCGTAACCTATTACAGCACCTCATGCAGCTCCAGTTCCAGGATAAACCCGAGAATGGAGCTGATGGGGGAGCTCTTGATCTCGTCAGCCGAGATCATGAATGCTCCCAGGTGCCGGCTTCTGCAGCGGTGCAGCGCTATGCACTCGCCGAGGACGTGGATAATCGTTTCCTCGTCCTCGCGAGACCTGCAGATTTTGGTATCTGAAAGGCCCATGTTGTGCAGGTGCTTGTTTAATTTGCAGTGCCCTGTGAGGGCCCGAGTGAGTGCCCTAACATGTCCTCTACTCAGTTTTATTAATTCTACAGCTCGTCTCTGATCGAACGCCTGTATCAACGCCTTAGACTGTTCTAGCCGAGGTAGTCTTTTCCAGAATTCAGTGCTTTGCTTATGCTCCCACTCTCTGTCGTTCTTTTGCTTGGAATGCGGTTAAGGGTAACCGCGGCTGCATCCCAAGCAAAGGAACCGAACGCATACCCCTCATGCGACCAGACGGGTTGGCAGGTTGCGGATAGCCTGATGTCGGAAGTGTACAGCGCTCCGACCCCGGACAGGAGGGGACGCCAGAAAATGGTCACTCCATTTTCGGTATGACCCACTTAACCTATCCCGTGATCCCAGCGTCAGCTACAACCCATCCTTCATACACTCCTTCCCATCCCCAAGTACCAACCCAGAGGAGAAAACCTCGATTCCAAAAATCCCCAATCTAAGGTGTAATCCGACCCGTGCCGAGAGATGCGTGGCTGAGGGGGTGCTCAGTCTCTAACGGAGGCTCCTTGATACCAGGCTACCTCAAGGAGTAATTAGCCTTACCTGGTACAAGGGCTCTGCCAGGTGGACCATATGTCCCTTTAGACTCGTGGGAACTGCATGGACTCAAATCAAGTAGAATCAAATCCAACCCCAGGAGGGACCAACGAGACCCCCCCAACGACTACTGTTGATCCTGTGATCACAGTCACACAAAGAGTTGCACAAGTTGCAATCTCGGGACCGAACACCCAGGACGGCGCCAGGCCACAGGGTGTCGAGAACACAGGGAGCAGCCAGGACGGCGAAAGGCCACAGGAGGCTCCCTCAACATCAGCCGATCTGAAGGGCAAAGGCAAGCGACGCCTAGCGAAAGCCAGGCAAAGCAAAATGCCAGGCTCGGCAAAGAGAAGGCTAGGCAAGTTGCTTGCAAAGGGGGTGCCTCGCAATGAGGCACTCACAATCTGCAGGCTACCCATCAACAAGAGGCCGGTCACAGAAGGTCAGACAGGGGACAGCGATAACAGAGCCACATCTGCACCTTCTACGTCAGGAGGACCAGCCTCTAGCAGCCTCCCTCAGACCAGGGCCCCAAAAAGGGTCAGGTCCGAAGAGGCAACTCCACCCGACCATACCAGGAAAGCGGCTCGCTCAGAAGAAGGACGTTTGACATTCAATCAAGTGGCGGGCTCAATTAGGGTGGGGATTAGAGACAGGCTTTGCAACCTCAACGCAGAGCAAATGATAGCGGTGCAAGAGCACATAGGGGCTCACATCGACTCAACTCCAAGGGGAACCGAGGGCCCCCGTTTCCTAGGTTGCACTCACAGAGCAGGATGGATTATGTTCACCTGCGCTAATGAGTGCACAAGGAAATGGCTTGCAGAGGTCGTCCCAACAGTGTCCCCTTGGGAAGGCTCTGCCTTGGAATTGATGAGCGAATCGGAGTTCCCCAAGCCCCATACCGGTATCCTGTGGTACCCGGGCCCACATAGGGAATCAAAGATTATTGCACACAGGATAGCGGTGCAGAATCTAGAATTCGCCAACACTGAAGGATGGAGAGTGCTGAGCGTCTCACCCAGAGAAGGTGGACAAATAGTGGTCCTTTTGATGGACGATGCGGCACTCTCTGTCCTTCAGAAGCAAGATTCGGTCCTTTACCTGGACTTTAACGTAGTCCGGGTAAAGGTAAAAGAGCCTGCTCAGAACAGGGCCATCCAGCCCTCAAACGTCGAGTCCTCCTCCGCTCCAAGGGCTGAGCCAAGTACCTCTGGTACTGGCACCGCACAGGAACAGGAGGTGGAGACTCCAGTGGGAGGGGTAACTACCGTTCCCGTGGACACAAGCGGTCAGCCTAGCGCGACGGCAGAGGTCGGCGGAGACGGTGGGGCCCCCAACGACTGGAGAACAGTGGGTCACAGGCCCACCGCTAGCACCTCACGAGGGAGTCTCCCAGGGCCGCGAGGTCAAGGGAGAGGCCCAAGCAGGCCCATGGTCCATAGAGGGACTAGAGGGCGAGGTGCCTACAGAGGTAGGGAAGGAGGACAGGGGACGGAACCGTCACATCCTTCTGCCCCTACCTCGGCCAGAGGGGCGACTAGAGGGTCAAGAGGGGAGACCATGGGCAGAGCAGGGAGGCCCAGTCGTCCCACCCTCGCCAGAGGACACTCTAGCCGCAAAGCCTTCTTTAACCTAAACCTTAGAAGGGATTAGGTTAAACTAGGATTATAGTATTTATTTATACCGTTTATATATATTATTTCCACACAGACACACACATATATTTATATATAGTACGCACACACACACACACGCTTAACACACAACATATTACATAATGATCAAAACTACTCAAGCAAACCTACAACATGCCAAAGCGGCCAGCACAGTTTTGTGCCAAACCATCGCCGAAAACAGCATTGACATAGCTTTGATCCAAGAACCGTGGATCAATAAGAACACGGTGCTGGGCCTGAACAATGCAGGTAATATCCTCTACAATACTAGCGGGATCAGGCCCAGAGCATGCATAGTATTCAACAGAGATACTAAATTCTTACCTGTTACAGAGTTATGCGACGATGATCTTGTGGCAGCATACGTCTCTACACCGACGAGCGTGTCCAAGAAGCTAATAGTCTGCTCGGCGTATCTGGCAGGTGACAACATAGATCCGACGCTACAATTAGAGCCCCTAGTAGAACACTGCAGAAAGCACAAGTCAGAGCTCATCCTAGGTAGCGACTGCAATGCTCACCACACCACATGGGGCAGCACGGATACCAACACGAGGGGTGAGTTGCTTCTTGAATTCACTCTTAAACACAACCTCATAATTCTTAATAAAGGATGTACCCCTACCTTCACCACTAGAGCCCGACAAGAAGTGCTCGATATCACGGTTTGCTCACGGAACATCGCAGGGCTAGTAGGTAAGTGGGTCGTATCGAATGAGGTCACAATGTCTGACCACAGGCATATAAGGTTCAACATAGGGCTGGTCGACAGCGACAATGCTACTCCTTATAGAAACCCCAAAAACACCAACTGGGGAAAGTACAGAGAGAGTCTACAAGCAAACCTGGACACTCTCGATAAAACCGTTAGATCTCGGGAACAGCTCGAATCAGCGGTAGAGGGCGTCACGAAGGCTATGCTGGAGGCATACCAGGATAACTGCCCTCTCAAAAAAGCCAACAATGTGAGAAGGAGGAAGAATGTTGAAGGCTGGAACAAGAACTTAGCGGCCCTTAGGACAAAAGCTCGAGGACTTTTTAATAAGGCCAAAAGAACGGGAGGTTGGGAGCTGTACTATGAGGCACTTACGGAATATAACCGGGAGCTAAGAAAGGCAAAACGACAATCTTGGAGGAAATTTTGTGAGGACATAAATAGCGCCACACAGACATCTAGGATTCACAAGATTATGTCAAAATCACCAACGACACACCTAGGGTTACTAAGGAACCCAGATGGGTCGTTCACGAACTCCAAGGAAGAAACACTAGCACTGCTAGCTAGCACACACTTCCCAGGATCCACTCCAATATCGGAAAGAGAGGAACCAGCACATCCTCAGGGCAAGCCTAGGCCCAGACCGGAGGACTGGCGCAAAGCCACTCTGATATTCAGACCCCACCAGGTCAAATGGGCCATAAATAGCTTCAAACCATTCAAGTCTGGGGGGGAGGACGGCATTTTTCCTGCCCTCCTTCAAAAAGGGGCTAAAGGGCTCCTCCCATTTTTAGTAAAAATCTTTAGGGCAAGCTTTGCCTGGAGATCACTACCGGCTATATGGACAAAGGTAAGGGTGGTATTTATACCCAAGGCCGGAGATAGAGACAAGTCACAGCCTAAATCCTACCGACCAATTAGCCTCACCTCCTTTCTACTGAAAACGATGGAAAAGGTACTAAATATGTACATCAGAGAGAACTTCATCAAATCGTGTCCCTTGCATGTACGTCAACATGCCTACCAAGGTGGCAAGTCTACCGAGACAGCCTTAATGGAGCTTACCGATAGACTAGAAAGGGCTGTAGAAGAGAAAGAAATTGCCCTATGCGCCTTCCTAGACGTGGAGGGAGCGTTTGACAACACCTCAGCGTCAGTCATCATAAGGTGCATGAGAAATAAGGGCGTAGATGAGACCACCCTAGGATGGATCGAATCCATGCTCTTATCCAGAGTAGCTAAACTAACACTTCTGGACACCACAGCAGAATTCAAAGTTGCGAGAGGATGCCCCCAGGGGGGAGTCCTGTCCCCACTGGAATGGTCCATCGTAGTCGACGAGCTGCTTCACAAACTAAACGGGGCTCACTTTACAACCCAGGGCTACGCGGACGATCTGGTGATTACGGTGGTTGGCAAATGCCAATACACAGTATCTGATCGGCTGCAGCAGGCTCTACGTATGGTTGAAAGATGGTGCAACGATGTTGGTCTCAACGTGAACGGGAATAAAACCATCATAGTCCCATTCACCAAAAAAAGGCTTCTGGATAAACTAAGAAAGCCTACCTTATCTGGGAAAACCATAGAGTTTTCTAGAGAAGTCAAATACCTAGGGGTGATGCTAGATCAAAAGTTGACCTGGAATTCACACCTCAACTACGTTACCAAGAAGGCCAAGATGGCACTTGGTACCTGCTACAGGATGGTGGGACCCAAATGGGGCCTAAAACCAAGGTACTTGCTTTGGTTATACACGGCAGTGGCACGTCCTATGATTGCCTATGCCTGTGTAGTATGGCACAACAAGACCCGCCAATCCACAAGCAGCATGGCACTCACGAAAGTACAGCGCTATGCATGCTCGCTAATCACAGGTGCCATGTCATCCACCCCATCGGCCGCTCTGGAGGCTCTGCTCTCTCTCTGCCCCCTGCCTACATTTATACAAAAAGAGGCAAGAGCCGCTATGCTGAGAGCCTGGGAAAACGGGTCCAAGACATGGCACTCTTACGGCATGAGAACCCTTCTAAAAGAACTGCAAGTCATGCCGATCATGCTTATGCCAGGGGACAGCATGATCAAAGAATACCACTTCACAAAGTGGTATTCAATCGAGATACCGGACAGACAGGAGTGGACTGATGGTACGCTCGCTGAGTTCCGGTCTGGGGATATTGTGTGGTACACGGACGGCTCCAGACTCAACAATAGAGCTGGCTTCGGAGTATACGGCGAAAAACCCAGGGCCCAAATATCACAGGGCCTGGGGTTACACGCCACAGTCTTCCAAGCCGAAGTGGCTGCTATAATACGCTGCGTCCAGGAGAATCTGCGACGCGGCTACAAAGGTAAAGATATATACATCCTATCAGACAGTCAAGCGGCTCTAAGGGCACTTGAATCTGCTGAGATTACCTCCAAACTAATAGCGGAGGGAGCACAGACCCTAAACCGTCTGGGCTCCAACAACAGAGTAACCCTTCGCTGGGTACCAGGACACTCCGAAATCGTGGGCAACGAAAAAGCCGACGAGCTTGCAAGGGAGGGGGCCTTATGCCCGGTACAAACCCCGGAACCGGTACTGGGCATACCCAAGTGCACCACCCGACGCAATCTTAAAGAGTGGTCGATCGAACAAAGTAAACAACTATGGCTCAGGTCGACAGGTCAGGCTCACGCCAAGACCTTAATGACAGGATTCTCCAACAAATACACGCAAGAGGTATTAGCGCTATCTCGCGGACAGTTGAGCATCCTCACAAGAACCATTACTGGTCACTGCAGGCTAAACAAGCACGGTACCAGAACCGGGCTGGCCGGAGATCCCACCTGCAGATTCTGTAAAGCAGAGGACGAAACACCGATGCACGTCCTCTGTCAATGCGATACCCTCGGGCACCCAAGAAGCCGCACCCTGGGCAGTTACCACATCTGCCCGGAGGAAGTTAAGGCTATCGCTCCCAAGGCCATTATACGGTTTATGCAAGCCGTGGGCCTCGGAGACGATCTGTAAGGGGGAGCGGAGGTCACAATAGATCAAATCTGGTCGCAGTGACCACTCGGCAACGAACGCTCCCCAGAACTTCGAATAATATAATAAATGCTCCCACTCTTTTTACTCGAACCTGACCATGCAGGCTGGAACGCCATTTATTGGTTCCGGTCCGAGTAGTGGGCTCTCTGCTCCGGCCTTTGCTAGCACGTCAGCGACTTCGTTGCCTCTGATATTGCAGTGTCCCGGTACCCAAATCAGATTATCAAGGACCCTACGATATGTCTCCAGAGAATATTAGAATTTTTTGGCCAAGTAGCACGAAAAGACGCTGAAAACCTGAAGTAACTTATGGTTACCCAAAAAGTTGAGAGCAAGTCACCAAGAGGAAGGAGGTTAAGGTTCTGCATTCTTAACTGCTCTGTTTCAAGATGATGTAATCTTAGTAAAGTATCAGCCTATATACTGTCCCACTGCAGGGCAAAGGCCTCCATCATAGAAATCAAGTCATCGCTACTATGATGGGATCAGGCTTTAATCACCACGCTTGCCTAATGCGGATTGGTAATCACAAACCCGAGCTATGTTCAAAAATTCGAAACATACTTCTCGCTCGACCCGAAGGACTCCGAGATCACGAGCATTCTACACCGTATCTATCATGGGGAGTGCTCTGAGGAACTGTTTGATCTACTCCCTGCAGCTGAATTCTTACATCGAATCACACGCAAGCGATCGTCATTCCATCCCCATCATCTCGATGGATGGCGGTCTAATAATGCGCGTTTCTCGCGGAACTTTCTACCACGTACCTCAGTTTTATGGAACAGTTTGGCTGCAGGAGTATTTCCCGAAGGCTACGACTTAGGGACCTTCAAGAGAAGAGCGTGCTCTTTTTTAAAAAGGCCGGCAACACATTAGCATTAGCGATCTCTGATTTCGCGGATGTTCATGGGCGGCGTTGATTACTTTCCATCAGGTGACTCGCTTGCTCGTTTGTCCGCCTCTAGCATAAAAGAAGAAATTTCGGCCCTGTACTTAAACCACTAGATCAACAGGGCGTTTGTGGAATGGAACATAGTTATCCGAAATTACCTCCTTTACTTTCTAAAGAAATAAATTATTCGTTTAAATACATATCCTCGACGTATTTTTGGCAACCCTGATCAATATTTTCAGGTTTAATTTTGATAAATCGTCAGTAGGGTATATTTGTAGTGAAAAATATTATGTTTTATGGTTTCCTAAGTATTATTTGTTTGCATACCTACACAAGATGGTTTCAAAGAATAGTTTCATTCAGAATGATTTGAGGCGACGTGTAGCCATAACTAGCGACACCAATCGATTTAAATTCATCATCATCATCATTTCAGCCAATAGACGTCCACTGCTGGACATAGGCCTCCCCCAATGTTCTCCACACAGATCGGTCCTGTGCCGCCCGTATCCAATGGATTCCCGCGATCTTCACCAGATCGTCGGTCCACCTTGTGGGGGGCCTGCCACGACTGCGACTTCTTGTGCGTGGCCTTGTGTTAATATGGCGTGATTTAAATTGTTAGCTACTAAATCGGATCTATATTAAACAATTTCGGGGTTACAACCTCTCATCAAACACTTTATACTATTTATTAAATAACTATGTACAAATGTTGGGTCCGTTTTTTGGACGCGAAAAATTGATTACCACCAAAAGCAGCCACATTTTAGCGTGAATCAATTTTTCTCGTTTGTGCACGAACTCAACATTTGTGAATGGTTATATGGTAACATAATTATATGGTAACATAAATAGTATAAGTGTTTGCCGAGAGTTGTAACCATGAAATTGTTTAAAATAGATCCGGTTTAGTAGCTAAAAATTAAAAACAATTGGTGCCCTACCCGTCATCTTAACAGAAAAACTCAGATTACAATTTGAATCAATTGACGTCGCTACGCGAAGCCTTTTCATAGGTATTGATGACCCAAATAATTTTCACTGCTTACATACGACGTCCTGTTGGTCTAATGGTTTAAATACCAGGCCATGGTCCTTCCTGGGTTCGATTCCCGGGTCGAGCAAAAAGCATGTTTCGAGTTTTTCGCACATAGCTCGGGTTTGTGATCACTAATCCGCATTAGGCAAGCGTGGTGATCAAGCTTACAGGGTGTATCTGTGAACATTAGTGTGTGAGCGCGCAAACAATGTATACGGCGAGCGAACGACATCATTCATAGTTCCTCGGCTGATAAACCAGTTTCCATCAGATCTGCGGGACAGTTTGACACCTACCAATTTGAAACTTAAGCTAAAGGAAAAACTATATTGGCCGTGTGGTCCCCGGCAGAGTAGAATAGGCCACCCTCACTCTTACCGAGGTGTCGTAAAAGGCGACTAAGGTAAAGCTGCTGGCATGATCATCAGCACCCAGAGAAGGAAAACTCTGCATTTATATCAAAACCCTCGCCAACCCGTCTGCCAAGCGTGGTGAGTATGGCAATCACCCCTCATGTGATTGAGGGAGGCCCGTGCCCCAGCAGTGGGGACTTAAATGGGCTGACGATGATGAAGGGAATACTGCCTTAGCAATTGCTAGGACAGTTGTATAAGATATTGTACAGATATTTATTAGTGTCGCTCGAATTGCAATTTTCAATAAATGATTGAGTATATAAAATAAAATAATAAATAATAAATATTTCACAACATCACATACATTAATCTGACTCCGAGATAGGTAGCTCAAGCACCTGTGTTACGGATATCAGAATCAACAGTGGGATTACAAATATATACATATACTACTTTCCTTTTGTAAATACATACTCATAATAAATAGGAAACACCCAGACCAATACAAACAGACATGTTCATGCACACAAATGTTTGTACTGTGCGGGGTTCGAACCCGCAACCCTTGGACCAATGGCAGCGTTCACTACCACTGTTCCAAACGGGTCGTCAATTATATAAGTATTGAATATAAGTTTGTATAACGCATAGCTCGCGATAGCACAAGACACACCTCTGTGGTTTAATATGCTGTTTGATGATAAATAAAAACCGGCCAAGTGCGAGTCGGACTCGCGCACCGAGGGTTCCGTACAAACCTGCAAGACTTAGAATTTTTTTTTCACGGGTTAAAGGCAATTAGATCTAAGTATTTGATATGAATTTCAACTTGATAGCTCTACGCGTTCATGAGGAAAAAAGTAATAAGTTTATATTTATTAAAAAATATATATTTTGTAATGTAACTAAAAATTTAAGGTTTTCGGAATTTTTCCTTTATGTGTGCTATAAAACGTTGCTTCATGCCAAATTTCAAGATTCTAGGTCGACTGGAAGTACCCTTTAGGTTTTGATTCCCTTGCGAGTACTTGCGAGTTTCAAAATATGCAGCTTAAATTGCTGTTTCTTTTGATTGCGTTGACATAGAAGTTTGATTTTGTTACAGCTTAAAGGTATTATAGACCTGAGTATTTGGTATGAATTTCAATTTAATACCTCTACGCGTTTATAAGGAAATGGGTAGTAAGTTTAAAATTATTAAAAAAATATATATTATGTGATGTAACTAAAAATTTATGGTTTTCGTAATTTTTCCTTTATCTATGCTATAAGACGTTACTTCGTACCAAATTTCAAGATTCTGAGTTCACGGGAAGCACCCTGTAGGTTTTGATTCCCTTGCAAGTGTCGAAAATTTGCGACATAAACGGCTGTCTTTTGATTGCGTTGGCTTAGAAGTTTGATTTTTTCACAGCTTCAAGGGACAGTAGACCTGAGTAATTGATATAAATCCAGCTTCATACCTCCACGCGTTCCTGAGAAAAAGGGTCTTGACAGACGGACGGACGGACGGACAGACGGACAACAAAGTGATCCTATAAGGGTTCCGTTTTTTCCTTTTGAGGTACGGAACCCTAAAAAAAAACATCCCTTTAACCACGTGTTCTATCAACCATTCTGAACAACATTTGTTCTATGACTTTTGGTAAATTACATAAATAAAAAAAATTATTATTAAAAAAACAAAATACCCGACTGCACACTAAAAAAAGAGTAAAACAAGCCCCACAATAATATTGATCAATCAAATGCTAAAAACTAATTATGTAATACCGTTTAAACAATACCTATATTAAAATACACTACAATATGTGTTCGTAATCGATAGTTAAATAAACAGAAACTTATTTTGAATACAAATTTACTGAATATAATTTATAAATGTTGATGGAAAGCATCGCAGGCGGGGACCAACAGAGGCTTACCAACAGAGGCTTATTTATAGTCATTTCGGTTGTGCACCATTTAGCAGAATTTTCGTTGGTGGCGGTCAAGGTGGTCCCCGCCTGCGATGCTTTCCATCAACATTTATAAATTATATTCAGTAAATTTGTATTCAAAATAAGTTTCTGTTTATTTAACTATCGATTACGAACACATATTGTAGTGTATTTTAATATAGGTATTGTTTAAACGGTATTACATAATTAGTTTTTAGCATTTGATTGATCAATATTATTGTGGGGCTTGTTTTACTCTTTTTTTAGTGTGCAGTCGGGTATTTTGTTTTTTTAATAATAATTTTTTTTATTTATAACTTTTTAGCTGTTTTTATTTAACGAAAATGTTGTAGATGTAGAAGACTATGTATATGTAAGTACCATTTTAAATTATTTCGACCACATTTGGCTTTAGATTACGAGTGATGTTACTCCGCAACATAAATTTACCGCCAATCTGGTAAGTTTCGCGTCAGACGACGAAGTATCGAAAAAATCGCTATTTAGAGACGACCGTCAACGACGTGTGCCCTTATGCGTGTGCCCGCATTCGGGCTGTATACTCGAGCATATCCCCCTCCGCACCGCGCCGCGCGCCGCATGCCAGGCCACGCCCTATCTTTTTGCTTGCTAACGCATGAGTTGCTTTGCGTTGACGCAGAATTAACATGTTCCCGTGGGAATTTTGAGAAAAAACGTATCCTATATTAATTACTCCCGTGATTGAAATGAATCTAATGATACCGCATACATATTTTTTTAAAGGGAAATTTAGAAAAAATATTATTATGTCTTTATCCCGTGGGACTTTTAGGATAAAATGTATCCTATGACACTCCCGTAATCAAGACAAATCTAACGATACCTCATACATCAAAATCCATCAAGCCGTTTAGGCTACAGGAGGTCACAAAGGAACAGACATACATACATACATACACTCGAAAAACATTACCCTCCTTCTTTGGCAGTCGGGTAAAAAAAATCAACTTCTCATACAAAGTCGGTCACGTGACTTAGTCATTTTGTATGGGGAGTCGAAAAAATTGTCGACTAATTCCGAAAGGTCGTAGAACAAAAGTTGTTCAAAATGGTTGGTAGAACACGTGGTTAAAGGGACGTAAATATCCACAGATATACCCAGTGGGTATTCCCATCATAGTAGCGATGACTTGAATTCTATGTTGGATGGATGGAGGCCTTTGCCCTGCAGTGGGCAGTTATCCTTTTTACCGTGGGGGAGCCACTCATCCGGCTCGACCGGAGTGATACCACGGCCTCAGAAAAAGCCGGCGTGAAGCAGCCCTGTGCTGTGTTCCGCTGAGTAAGTTAGGGTACCGGAGGCCAAATACGAAAGAAAGGGGGGTTTAAAGGTTGGCAGCGCACTTGTGACTCCACTGGTGTCGCGGGTGTCCATGAGCGGCGGCAATTGCTTCCCATCAGGTGATCTGTCTGCTCGTCTGGCACCTATGACATAAAAAAAAAACTTCATCATCATCATTTCAGCCAATAGACGTCCACTGCTGGACATAGGCGGGAGGCCAATGATCTCCACACAGATCGGTCCTGCACCGCCCGTATCCAATGGATTCCCGCGACCTTCACCAGATCGTCGGTCCACCTTGTGAGGGGCTTGCCACGGCTGTGACTTCCTGTACGTGGCCTCCACTCGAGGACCTTTCCGCCCCAACGGCCGTCTGTTCTCCTCGCTATGTACCTGCCCATTGTCCCTTGAGGCATGCAATCCTTTGGGCTATTTCTGTGACCTTAGTTCTCCTGAGGATCCCATCGTTTCTGATACACGCAAGGAGACTCCAAGCATAGCCCTCTCCATTGCTCTCTAGGTGACTTTGAGCCTCCTTAATCGGCACATTGTAAGCGGCCATGTCACGCCGTGTGGTCCCCGGCAGAGTAGAATAGGCCACCCTCACTTTACCGAGGTGTCGTAAAAGGCCACTAAGGTAAAGCTGCTGGCATGATCAACAGCACCCAGAGAAGGAAAACTCTGCATTTATATCAAAACCCTCGCCAACCCGTCTGTCAAGCGTGGTGAGTATGGCAATTACCCCTCATGTGATTGAGGGAGGCCCGTGCCCCAGTTGTGGGGGCTTAAATAGGCTGATGATGATGATGATGTCTCGGTTCCGTATGTCATCACTGGCAACACACATGCATTGAAGACTTTCGTCTTCGAAAAAAATACTTACTATTGATAGGTATTGATGACCCAAATAATCTTCAGTACTTACATAGGTAACAGAAATAAATCCTTCTTAGTACCTATTATTGTCAGCATATTGTTACATATGTATGCCACGCCACTAATCACCTTACGACCTAGTTGTCAGGATTCATAATCCTCTAACAGTGATTCGCATTATGTAAGCATCAACTTTGTAGCACGTAAAGTAGTGTGAATAATGTAGTTTTAACTACATACTTGTTTGAAGTTATTTAATGTCGTCGTCGTAACGCGTCAAACTGTTTTTTGGCGGTCGTTAAATATGTCGTTGCACCAATAGGAAGGTACAGACAGCGACACAATGTTACTACAATTTATTTATTTAATAATTTACATGTCAGTTAACAGAATACGACAATTCCAACATACCAACAAGTCATCATACATAATTACATATAGGACAGAATAATTCACATTAATAATAATAATACAAGATAAATTAAATTAGAAAAACATGTCCGCAATAGAGAAACAGGTAATTAAATGAAAAAATATAAATGAAATGGCATAAATGCAATATTAAATGTCATAAATACAAAAAAAGTCAAAAATGCAAAAATGTCAAAAATACAAAGATGTCAAAAATAGAAATAAGCTGTCAAAATACAAATTTATAATTTTGAGATTCGAGGTATTTCAGAGCCTCGGCGCATATGTGTCTGACACTATCAGCAAAGATGTCAATGTGAGTATGTCCCCAATCAGACGAAGTGCGCGAACAGTCGGTGCGTTACCGGCCTGCACCGTGTGAGTGACGGGCTTGCGCAGGAGTCGCGGCCTGCGACGCGGGGCCACCGCTCCGCCCTCATCCCTGGTGTATCCACAAGTGCCATAACATCGGTATCAGTTATATGATGGAGAGCGGAAACGTAGTGACTGAGAAGAAGCAGTCTACGCCTGTGCCTCAATGTCTCCAATCCTACCATACCTGAGACAAAACGCGAAGGATACAATCTGCGAACCATCGTTTTTTTTATATAAGTCGTATTTAAAACGAATGCCACCTTATTACAAATCGCGGACTTAAGTTATTACCGTACTAAAGCTCAAGCCCTCCCGTTCCAATACGCAAAATGTAAAAAACTAAAACCCGACTACCAAAAAAACACGCCCTAAAAAGTACGAAACAAGAAAACTGTCTCTGCTGAAATTATTTTGCCGTATCGCCGTGGTCGTACGCCACATTGATTTTATTTTACTTTATAATGAATCTGTTTTGCTACAGTAGGTGGCATACGACCACGGCGATACGGCATAATAATTTCAGCACAGACAATTTTCTTGTTCCGTACTTTTTAGAGCGTGTTTTTGTTTTCAAACTTCATTTATTCATTATTATTTAACATAATTTTAGTTATGTTTGTTTAATATCCTTTTATTTGATATCCCACACGAAACCAAATTTCTTTTTTAGTTCTTTACTCTAAGTCCCCTAGATGGCGCTGTAGACAGTTAACGTGACGTCATGTCGCCTATAACCCGAAGACAATCAAGACGCTTCTAACGACACCTCATTTGTTCAAATATGATTACTAGTTTAGAAATTATGAAGGAACAGATGAACAAAACAACCTTACAAAGAAACCGTACATACAGGTCAAAATCATAACCCTCCTTTTTGCTTCGCCGTAGTCGGGTAAAAAACGCGCGAAGCCGTTTGTACCAGGCACAAATGCGGACCCAACATTTGTACGCGAAAAATTGATTCACGCTAAAAGTGGCCGCTTTTGGCGGTAATCAATTTTTCGGGTACAAAAACAGACCCAACATTTGTGCATGGTTATTTAATAATTAGTATAAGTATTTGCCCAGAGGTTATAACCCCGAAATTGTTTAAAATAGATCCGGTTTAGTAGCTAACAATTAAAACGAATGGTGTCGCTAGTTAGGCCTAACCGTCGCCTTAAGATTCTTTCTGGTAAAACTTCATCCTCTGCGCCCGAACCCTCTCTCTCCGGTCGTGTCACACGTGTGCCATCGGAATATGTGGGTAAGGGAATAGAGAGTGCACATGTGTTTGCGCACACACTTGAACACTATAAAATATCCTGCGAAAGTGGCTGATCGTTAGGATTGGCCGCCTTAGTCGAAATACGGGTGCGGGATCGTAGCCCGTTATGAAACATTAAATGCTCTTTTAATCTATTCATAGAATATTGACACGGCG
Source organism: Marasmia exigua (assembly GCA_019059595.1). Classification (NCBI taxonomy): domain Eukaryota; kingdom Metazoa; phylum Arthropoda; class Insecta; order Lepidoptera; family Crambidae; genus Marasmia; species Marasmia exigua. Next base: position 2,467,857 of record CM032490.1, read on the forward strand.
ATCTATACCTACGTATAATTTGGCAATGTATCCTTGTTGTCTGACCTATCGCTGGCATTTTCCATAATAGCCCCAATATTTTAGCATTTAGGTCAACAAATAACCATACAATAAAATAGAAACCCCTTCATGATGAGCTAGGGTAGAAAGCAGCTATTTTGGTGTGTAATTAAATAGTAATAATGTCCTCCAAACCGATATTTCGGTCAAGGCGGCCAATCTCAGCGATCAGCCATCGACGCAGGACATATTATAGTGCACAAGTATTTGCACAGACACAAGTGCACTCTCTATATAGACTGACCGAAAGGCGCAATTGGTAGTGACCCTGCCTCTTACGCCAAAGGTCGTGGGTTCGATCCCCACCCTGGACTAACATTCGTGCGATGAACACTTGGGTTTGTTCAGTGTTAGGGTGTAATATATGTATTTAAGTATATATTTGTGTTCCTCTGTTGTCTGATATCTGTAACACAAGTGCTTAAGCTACTTAGTACGGAACCAGGTCAACGTATGAGATGTTGTGAGCATTATTATATTCCCGTACTCTCTTATTTCGATGGGACACTAGTGTGACACGACCGAAGAGGGATTAGACGCAGGACCAACGGCTTAACGTGCTTTCCGAGGCACGGGGATACAAGACCGCCAACTTCCAGACTCCGGGCTAACACTGAGAATTTCTTAACAGAAAAACTCAGGTACAAATGGCTCGACCCGGGATCGAACCCGGGACCCCAGGCGCAACCGTCGCTTAAAAGTGCGACCCACTACACTAACAGGCAGACAGTAATAAAATACAGTGTTGGTGAATAAGGGACTCTTTTTTTATGTGATAGGTGGCAGACGAGCAGACGGATCACCTGATGGTAAGCGATTGCCACCGCCCATGGGCACCCGTGACACCAGTGGAGTCACAGGTGCGCTACCAAACTTTAAGCCCCCCTTTCCTCCGTATTGGGCCTCCGATACCCTCACTCACGCATCGAAACAAAAGACAATTTAAATTGTCTAAGGGTATAAGTAACAATTTTTTTCAGCAGACAGATTACCTGGTAATTTATTCTAAGTGATTGCAGCCGCATAGCACCCACAACACAAGTGCGCTGCCAACCTTTAAGCCCACTTTTATTCGTTGCTCCTCACTCACGCAGCGAAACATAGCAGACACTGCTTCACCCTAGTTTCCTGTGAGGCCATGGTATCACTACAGTTCCGCTGGCCCATTCATGCTTCAAGCGTGGCTCTCCCACATTTGAAGCTTCATTCTCTAGTCATCCTTCAAAAATCTCAAGGTAACAAGTAAACTCGAAAGTATAACAATGCTCCATGTTGTCATCTCGGTAACATTTCAGCTAATGAACGGAAAGGGACGACGCTATGCAGTTTCCGTGAACGGGAGAGAGAGACAGATCTAGTGTGACGTTTCGTGAAAAGGTCAGTAGGTGATGTCGACGACCGGACGAAAATAGGAAAGCATTTCGCTGGGGTTCTCGTATTGGGGGGTTTTCCCCGAATTAGGGGAGTTTGCGCAGACTTCTGACGGATGGCTGGCAGGAGGTGGCGCAGGACCGACCTAGATGGAGACTCTCATAGTCATATTCATAGTCATAATTATTTATTGCAATATGTTGGTAACAGAATGATGTATAAGAATATACGTAAGTTTATCAATTTACTTGGAAGTTTATAAACTTTCGTAGGATTCTAAACGGGAGATAAATTGTACTTTGGAATTTGAAGACAGAGACAAACCCATTTTTTAACATAAGTGTGAGTGAGACAAGCGTACTACGCGCAGCTACGCTTCAGAGTTGAGTCCTGTCAAAACGATTTAACTCGTCACACGTATATTTCTACTCGCTCTGCAAAATGGTTACCAAAATATTAATGAATTTAGAATTATTATCATGAGAAATTAAAACTTTTCTTCTACTTATGGGTGAAATGTGATTCCAAAAGATATGTTTTTTTTTTGAAAAATTGCATAACGCGTAAAAGCGTACGAAGGCATTGTGGTAACCTTTATCCCACTTAAAACAATTAAATAATATTTTTGTGTGACACGACCGCTCTGGCCAATTTGCGACTGCGTGCGTTCAATGGACAACATTTCAAATTTTTAACATGTCCATATTGTTTTTTTATATGAAAGTAGACATAAAATGAACGGACCCATATTTTTTCTTTTTTCAAAATTTGTCCATTTTCATGCATAAAATAATTATTGAAATTCTTTTTATTCTAAATAGACGTAAGCGCCAAATGACGTCATCGGACGGCTGAATACAGCGATATTCCTTTGCTTATCATTGTTTTAATAAAAAAATGTACTACTGTCAAAGGTAAATAATACTAGTGTCAACATTGTCAACGTCATTCATACATTCAACGTTGACAAGTTGTCTTTTTTTTGACAGTTACATGTCATGAGTTTGGCATTACGTAAATTTAAAACTATAATGTGCTAAGCAAAGAAATATTTTACATTCTGCCGTCCGATGACGTCATCCTACGTTTTTTAGTTTTTAATTTTTTTCTCAGTAAATAAGCAATATAAAAAATGAATAAATATATATTCGAGCAGCGGAAAAGTAAACAAAGAATTGGTATTTTTTGTTTCAGAGCTTAACAATTTTGAAATGTTGTCCATTAGGCGACGGGGACCTAATTTAAGGTGACGGGTAGGTCACAATAGCGACGCCTAACAATTTCAATTTTTAGCTACTAAACCGGATCTATTTTAAACAACTTTGGGGTTACAACCTCTCGGTAAACACTTTTACTATTTATTAAATAACCATGCACAAATGCGAACCCCTCATTTGTACGCGAAAAAATAATTCACGCTAAAAGTGACCGCTTTTGGCGGTAATAAATTTTTCGCGTACAAAAACGGACCCAAAATTTGTGCATGGTTAATTAATAAATAGTATAAGTGTTTGCCAAGAGGTTGTAACCCCGAAATGGACAACATTTCATATTTTTAACATGTCCATATTGTTTTTTTACATGAAAGTAGACATAAAATGAACAGACCCATATTTTTTCTTTTTTCAAAATTTGTCCATTTTCATGCATGAAATAATTATTGAAATTCTTTTTATTCTAAATAGACGTAAGCGCCAAATGACGTCATCGGACGGCTGAATACAGCGATATTCCTTTGCTTATCATTGTTTTAATAAAAAAAAGGTACTACTGTCAAAGGTAAATAATACTAGTGTCAACATTGTCAACGTCATTCATACATTCAACGTTGACAAGTTGTCTTTTTTTTGACAGTTAAATGTCATGAGTTTGGCATTACGTAAATTTAAAACTATAATGTGCTAAGCAAAGAAATATTTTACATTCTGCCGTCCGATGACGTCATCTTACGTTTTTTAGTTTTTATTTTTTTTCTCAGTAAATAAGCAATATAAAAAATTAATAAATATATATTCGAGCAGCAGAAAAGTAAACAAAGAATTGGTATTTTTTGTTTCAGAGCTTAGCAATTTTGAAATGTTGTCCATTGTTTAAAATAGATCCGGTTTAGTAGCTAACAATTAAAAACTAATGGTGTCGCTAGTTAGGGCTACCCGTGCGTCACCTCAAGCGGTTCACGCAGTAGAGACAAGTCACATATCTTCCGCTATTTTGATTTAATCTAAGATCTAGAATATATTATATCTGGTAATTACAACGAAGCAACTGCAGTTCAACCAAACCTTTGACCTTCGTATCTCTTTGTATTCAATGCAGTTATGATTCATACGTAAAGTTGTTAGTAGAATTGGTCTCCAGCTAGCATACCCAGATGCAACCGAGAAGGATAGGTTGTAAATTCATCATTCTCTTAGCGTTTTGTCACGGTTGCGTCCTAATCTGTCGCTTTGGAGCCCGGGGTCGGCTTTCTTACGTCGACTCTTCCACTTCGCACGGTCTTGTGCATCCCTAGTGGTCAGTTTTTTTAGCACGCATGTCATCCTTTACGATGTCAGCTTTTTAGGTCTACCCCTTCCTTTTTTATGTGATAGGTGGCAGAGGAGCAGGTGGATCACCTGTTGGTTTGCTACCGCCACCCATGGACACCTGAAACACAAATGGAGTCACTTCGAACTTTTATCCCCTTTCCCCCAAGGTAATAATAATAAATAATAATAATTCTCACAACATCTCATACGTTGACCTGATTCCGTACTAAGTAGCTTAAGCACTTGTGTTATAGATATCAGACAACAGAGGAACACAAATATACACTTAAATACATATATTACACCCAGACACTGAACAAACACAAGTGTTCATCGCACGAATGTTTGTCCAGGGTGGGGATAGAACCCACGACCTTTGGCGTAAGAGGTGGGGTCACTACCAATTGCGCCATCAGGTCAGTCAAGGTGGGCCTCCGGTACCCTCACTTACTCGGCGAAACACAGCACAGGTGCTGCTTCCGGCCGGTTTTTTGTAAGGCCGTGGTATCACTCCGGTTGAGCCGGCCCCTTCATGCCGAAGCGTGGCTCTCCCACAGTTAAAATCCTTCTGCCGGGACCCAGCGGTGGTGGCATGGCCAGACATAGTTTGCCACGTGGCTACCACGTAGTAAGTCGGTTGTGATTAAAGTAAAAGCCTCCATCATAGAAATCAAGTCATCGCTAACCACCACGCTGCCTAATGCGGATAGGTGATCACAATCTCGAGATATATTCGAAAAAATCGAAACATACGTTTGCGCGACCCGGGAACCAAACCCAGGACCTCGAGATCACGGCCTGGAACTTAAACCACTAAACCAACAGGGCGATAGGTTGTGATTATTAAGAAATAAAAAAAATACAAAGTCCTTGAGTGGAGACCGCGACTCGGTAAGCGTAGTGTAGGACGCCCTGCGACAAGATGGGATGATGACATTTGAAGGCTGGCTGGTGTGGGCTGGATGAGAGTGGCCGAAAATCGGGAACAGTTGCGTGCATTAGGGGATACCTATGTCCAGCAGTGGACGAGTGTGGGTTGCTGATGATGATGATGAAAAAAATTACAAGTTTTTTATTATAAGACACATTACAGACTCCGGGAAAACTTAATTAAAAAGGTGGGAACACCGCGTTTCGCGCGCATCCCCTGTCAAGTTGACAGTTGTATGTCGGCCATGTTGAATTTGGGATACAGATTATGCAACAGATATTTAGGTTTCGCGGGAATGTATTCGTGGAGATATTTTCGTAGTGATTTTAATTCGCGGATTTGCATGCGCAAAAATAGATGAGCGTAACCTATTTTGTTCAGTTTGGATTGATTTTATCACTTTGGAAGTGTACATTTGCTACTGTTAAATAGTAGGTAGGTATCCACTATATTTTGAAATATTTAATTGTAGAAGTAAAATGAAGTATCCTCCTATACATAGGTATACTGTCCCACAACAGGGCAAAGGCCTCCATCGTAGAAATCAAGTCATCGCTAGTATGATAGGATTAGGCTTAATCACCACGCTTGCCTAATGCGGATTGGTGATCACAAACCCGAGCTATGTTCGAAAAATTGGAAACATACCTTTGCTCGACCCGGGAATCGAACCCCGCCCCGGCGCCCGTTGGTCTAGTGGTTTAAGCACCAGGCCATGATCTCGGGGTCCCGGGCTCGATTCCCAGGTCGAGCAAAGGTAGGTATGTTTCGAATTTTTCGAACATAGCTCGGGATTGTGATCACCAATCCGCATTAGGCAAGCGTGGTGATTAAGCCTAATCCCATCATAGTGGCGATGACTTGATTTTTATGATGGAGGCCTTTGCCCTGCAGTGGGACAGTTTATAGGCTGATACTACTGTACTAAGTACACAACTGAAATATTACATTGAATTGACTCCACTGATGTCGCGGGTGTCTATGGGTGGCGTAAATCGCTTCCCATCAGGTGATCTGTCTGTTCGTCTGCCACCTATCACATAAAGAAAATCCTAATTCCCAAGAATTTATATTGAATAATAAATAAATAAGTCGACCAATGGGGCGACGTCCAGTGAAACGTCCGAGATACCGCTGCAGGGACGAAGTCGCCAAAGACCTCAAAGCACTCAACGGGCACGATTGGGCGGAATTGGCACAGGACCGCAAAAAATGGCGAACTTTGACGTCGGAGGTCAACACCCACTTTGGATCGCTGAGCTAGCGTAGTAAGTAATAAATAAATTACAAAGAAAAACCTAAAAAAAATCTTTATACTGTCCTTTACTGGGTACTTTATCTTACCTAAGGCAAAATCCCTCGCTTTATTCACGCAACATTTTTTTTAATAAATGGTAAGTAGATTTAGCTAACTTTCATTTTAAGGCGACGGGTAGGGCACACGACGCCAATTGATTATAATTTTTAGCTATTAAACTGGATCTATTTTAAACTATTTCGGGGTTACAACCTCTTGGCAAACACTTAAACTCTTTATTAAATAACCATGCACAAATATTGGGTCCGTTTTTGTGATTCTCGCAAAAAGCGGTCACTTTTGGCGTGAATCAATTTTTCACATACAAAAACGGACCCAACATTTTTTCACGGTTATTTAATAAATAGTATAAGTGTTTGCCGAGAGGTTGTACACAGAGATATTGAGTATTACAGTGCTAGCGCCATCTAGAGGAAAACGACCAACACTCATCAGCTATGTAAAAGGGCCTCCTTCGAGAATCAGTCAATCAGATGTCATCATTAATTTTGCTCTAAAATATAACTAATAATACCTTTAGGTTTCTCTAGTTAATTTCTCGTACATTTTTAAACTAATATTGTGATCTTCACGGCTCGAGGCCTCCGGTACCCTCACTCACGCATCGAAACACGGCACAGTGCTGCTTCACGCCGGTTTTCTGTGAGGCCGTGGTACGACTATCACTCCGGTCGAGCCGGCCCATTCATGCCGAAGCGTAGCTCTTCCACGGTGACAAGCACGAAACCTTGTTCACGATCCTCCCCGGTTGTCATTCTATATATTAGAATTAGGGCGGCATCCTAAGTACGCTACCTACCTAACCATTTTTTGGTTTACATAAGTATTAAAAAGTAGGTAAGAAGTACCTACCTACTCTGTGCACACAGCTGCGCACAAGAAGGTTTATTATAACTTCGTGGCTTCACACGAATGATTTTAAAATTTATTTTTAAATTTTATAGAATTGTCATTGTTAAAAAAAAAGAAGAAAATCTTCTTTTTCCGTAGTTTGACAGTTCTTTAATCTAGTGCTGTGACGAATGTCACTTGATATTTTAAACTGTTATTTCAATCACATACCACACACTTAAATTTGTATCAGATTGTAATACCTGAATCTTGTTAACTATTTTTTTTTGTAAATTTTCACTTTGTATTGAATAACTATGCACCAATGTTGGGTCCAACGCGTACGCGAAAAATTGATTCACGCCAAAAGCGGCCACGTATCGCTTGAATGAAGTTTTTCCTTACAAAAACGGACTCAACATTTGTGCATGGTTATTTAATAAATATTATAAGTGTTTTCCGAGAGGTTGTAGCCCCGAAATTGTTTAAAATAGATCCAGTTTAATAGCTAAAAATTATAAATGATTGGCGTTGCTAGTGTGCCCTACCCGTCACCTTAAGTCAAGGGTGAGGTGAGTACGAGGCAATAACCGTTATCGTGGTAATATCTACGCGTCAACTGATTTCGATGATCGACTGTCCAAGGTCGATTGTCCAAGGTCAATTTTGATGTGACTTAACAGTCACAACCCTTGAGCTAAAGGTGACGGGCCAAGTGTTGAAAGGTTAAAGTTATTGTTTCGAAAACCGATCAAATCGACTCGAAGTAACAAGGAATCCCATAAAAAACAAAACTTGTCAAAAAATCCAAGTCTCGCACTCAGTTATTCTACCGTGAAAAGAATTGTTATTTAATATTTGACTCGGTCATTGCTTGAAAACACAACCGATTGCTAAGTTAATTACCGACTTGGTTACATAGATCTCACAGCTTTTACGGTAGAACAGCGGTAGAACAACTGAGTTGACAAGTTTTGTTTTTTATGGGATATCATTTCTTTTTGTAGTCCACCTACTTTTTTCTTTCCGGTACCTTCAACTGGAAACGTAACTTTGCAATCCTATACATTTATATGAGATTACAAAGTTATTCATGCAGTTGGTGTATTTAGAAAACTAGAAGGAAATTACAAAAAAATAAGGTTTCTCATGATTAAGACACTAACTTCTATTTATATTCTAAATTTAAAGCTTCTATGTCTTATAGAAGTATCTTGGACTTTTGATGATCGGTGAGTCAGTCAGTGACAAAATTCAAAAACTTTAATAACTTGTCGTTCTTAAACTACTGGTTCAATTTGATTTAAATTTTAAATTGCCTGAATTGCCTCGAGAACAGAATGGTACCTACGGCCGTGCCGCTTTTTTGCTCGACTTGGCGGGGGCACTGCCGTGCCCCTAGATTTCAATTTTATTTACGTACAAAGCTATCAAAGATTTCAAACATATTTATAACGTTGGCTTATTAACGCCTTTGTAGTTTATTTGGTAGAACAGCCACCGGGAATGTGGAGAATGGTCGATTGCCGCCTGAACACAAGATGAAATTTTTAGGGTTCCACAGCCAAATGGCAAAAAACGTAACCCTTATAGATTTGTCATGTCGGTCTGTCCGTCCTTCCGTATGTCACAGCCACCTCTTTCCGAAACTATAAGAACTATACTATTGAAATTTGGTGGACCGGGACGGCAAGCCTATGTTTATTTCTGGTGTTAAGACTATAAACTATCGGACTTTTTTGGAAAAGTGTGCAAGTTCTTACGTACATACATAAGGCAGTCGAGGATAATTAGTATAGGTCTTATGTGGTCTTGTAAATAGTAATCTTCGTCCTCCGACTTAGAAGCTTGGCCACCTTATGAAGCATGGCTCTACAGCTCAAGACATTCTGAGTCCGAGTTTCGATTTCGTTGATACGTGTGCCAGTGTCGGTGACCGACACAAGAATAGGAAAAACAAATTTTTGGGGGGTCCCCATACTTAGAACTGAAACTTTTTTTTTTCGTACCTGGCCGGTTTTTTTTATTTGATTGGGTATCAAAATGAGAATTTACGGATTGTTTGTAATAATCCAATGTGAAGTTGTTTGTACACGAGAGGCTTAGACAATAAGCAGTTTTCCAGTAGGTATTTTCGGATGGTTTCTAAGAGCAACACCAGATGACGCTACTCTCACTATCAATTAAAAGTTCCTTTTTTGTCTATGATAGATAGGAAATATTTGACAAACCAACCATCATCATGACTTTTACGGTCCTGCCATATTTAACTTTATTTAATCCCATAAGAAAATAGAGATAAAAAGTAAACAAGTAAAATACATATTTTACTTGTTTATGAAAAGTTTCGTTTTGAATCACTCTTTGTCATTTAAAATGTACATAGCAATAAAAATACATATTAACTGCGAAGTATTAAGATATTTAATGTAAAAAACCTAAAACAATTTTCCCGTAAATTATGGTCCACATGAATTATCATACCACACCTAACATTTACAGGGACTGATTGCGCCATCTAGCGAATCACTGGGAAATTTATAAATACCTACTGGAAAACTGCTCATTTAACACGGGACGTGGCATGTGTGTGTACGTACATGAACAAAGTTCGTGTACGTTTATTAAATCTAGATCGGCGCGAAAAATCGCCATTTCGAATTCGTATCTGTCGCTGAGCGGAACTCGTCAAAATGGTTGTTGTGAAGTTTGTACTTCTTAGTAGATATATATACCTACATTACACATACACGTTAGGTACACAAAATACACTAGACAAGCGTCCGTGGCACTCATTCAGCTGGTCTCACTGAAAACCAGCGTCATGGCCTTTGTCTGGGCTGTGACATAAGCTGAGTGAGGGCCATTTATACTAGTCGTCATAACACTACATAATATTCATTTGGCACTGTCTTTGGTACATGATTGAATATAGTTTTGTTTTTTTTTCCTTTTGTTATATTTTTATGTATTTTTAATTGTTTTATGTTTTGTTTTCTGTTTGTGCCAAATTGTGTTCTGTTTATAATTGCTGTATGTTCTATGTTGTGATGTCTATAATAATAAATATTTTCTTTCTTTCTTTCTTTCTTACTTGCGAACGACGATCAGAAAAATCTAATTTATCTTTCTTATGATTCATAAGTAATGTTCTAATTGAATGAACGTTATTTCACGGAACAATAACCTTTTTCATCTACATATTTTACGACAGAAATAACCTCAAAAAACAATAGGCGATATCGTGGTACGAATAAACGATGGTGCACGATGTTGATTAGTGTTGTGACAGTAATAGAAGGAATGATCATAATAAATGTCTTACTATTGCTATCAGTTATTGAAGATTTCGGTTTCTCTAAGATTCCATCATCAGATCCTGAAATATTTTGCAAATTTTCTACGCACAGCCTTTAGATGCATTTACATTTTTACTAGAATGAACAACTAACACTGTATAACTGTTTCAAAAATCCAACCCTTTCAGCATCCTGGTGACCGCATAGACCACTAGGCCACCAAGGTATTAAATTATGTATAACTTTTCTAGTATTTATCTGCATTTTCGCTGCTGTGAGCAAGTGATTCACCTATGTTCGTAAACAAAAATCATCATTTAATTTCATTACTAATAATATTAATAAGCAATTTTACATGCTTTTGTACAAGTACCTAATAAAAACATTTTTGTATGCAACTAACTCATTCCTAGAATGTCACTCATTTATTTATATCTAGACCATCACCAAACTTCCCTTCCCCCCCGCGGATTTTGGCAGAATGTTTTGAAAGTACTTAGATCTGCGCTATACCACGTCCCGTGTTAAATTGTCTAAGACGAGAGGCATGTACCTAAACTAGGTACTTAAAAGTCTTGTCCATCCATATCAGGCTCCAGAAGGCTCCATAAGGTTGGCAGTTCATTTATAGGATTGAGCATAAAAATGTTTAATAAGTTACCTCAGATTATTATTGACTTGCCCACACATAAGTTTAAATTGTATATAAAAAACTGTTTAATGAAGAAAGGCTATTATAAAATAGACGATTTTTTGAATGACAATAATTTAGGTACATATTAGTAACACAAAAATTGTACTATATTTTAAGTTAATGGTGACATTTTGTAAAACATTTTTTTTAAAGAGTAACTGCTGTGTTTCTTGCTGGTGTCTTCTTGGCAGAAAACTACATTCCGAACCAGTGGTAAACATGTTGACATTCATAAGTGTTCTGTATGGACCTAAATTGAATAAACAATTTTCATTTCATTTCATTTCATTTCATTTCACTTGTTGTTTGTATGTTGTGCAATAAGGCACACGATCCATCTACTGGGTAAATTTAGCATTTTCCATCCATCTCTGTCGCGACTGAAAATGTACGTTAATTTTCGTTCCAGCACGAGTTTCAGTTTGCCATTTTGGCTTCCTTTCAGGCGGGCAGCGTCAGCGGCTGACGCTAACGAATGTTCAATACAATACAAGCGCTGAGAGCGACACCTGGTGGTGCAAGTGAAAAGACGAAGACTTGTTTAAATTACATCTTTTTTTTAATTTATTATCAAATAACATTAACATTACAGCCCAGTCCCCGGCAGAGTAGAATAGGCCACCCTCACTCTTACCGAGGTGTCGTAAAAGGCGACTAAGGTAAAGCTGCTAGCATGATCATCAGCACCCAGAGAAGGAAAACTCTGCACTTATATCAAAACCCTCGCCAACCCGTCTGCCAAGCGTGGTGAGTAAGGCAATTACCCCTCATGTGATTGAGGGAGGCCCGTGCCCCAGCAGTGTGGACTTAAATGGGCTGATGATGATGATGATGAACATTACAAATTATACAAGTACAGTAATAATACAGCACATTAAATCACAGAGGTTTGTCTTCTCATCTGAGGTCAGGTATAAAAATTATACCCGTGATTTTAGGGTTCCGTAGCCAAATGGCAAAAAAATGCAACCCTTATAGATTCGTCATGTCTGTCCCTGTCAGTATGTCCGTCTGTTCGTATGTCCGTATATCACAGCCACTTTTTTCCGAAACTATAAGAAACATACTATTTTTTTCCAAACTTAATACTTTGCACAAGAGACGCTCCCAAAGCAAAATGTGACACCAATAGCTACCATACAAAATTCAAATGAAATGCATACAAAATACTGTCGTGTGACGTTACATCTAAGTAGGCAATTGTATGGATAATAATGTGATTTTAAAGTTGTAATATCTCAGTTAGTTTAAATGAGAATCAAGTAATTCTTTCCACGATGTTTCTATCATTGAGAGGTCTTTTGATTACAAAAATAAAAACAAAAGTCAAATACCGTATTGAATGTTGTATTACAAGAAAGTATTGGGCGCCGACTTTGGTAACACCTTTTCTTGAGTGTACTGCTGTGCTGCTGTGCTTTAAAATGTTATTTGAAGTGTATGAAGTGTAAAAATATTATTTTATATCGTTTAATTCGTGGTTTTTGAAGGCGGTTTTTATTCATAGTCCTTTTTTTTTAAATTGCGATCTCGCTCCGCTCATCACTTAATACCCTTCGCTGCTACTTTCACAGTGACGCGTCACTCCGGAAGCACCCTTTCAGCTACTGTCGTGTTTCCGTCGCCTCTCGCTGGTTCGATGATGGGACGGCACGTTTGTCCTTTTCACGCTTTGCGAGGAGGAAAGGGAGGGGAATGAAATGTTAAAATTGGCTGGGTGATGCTGTGATAGGTTTTAATTTAGTAACGTAACAGTGGATATGGACTTTTTAATAAGTAACTTTATTGTCTGTGGTGTGGTTATATTGACATAACTTATAAGTACATGTTACATTACATGGATTGGACAATATCCCAATGGGGCATTTGTTAGCAGTGGCGAATTTACGTATTTGCCGCCTGCAGGGGCAATGATTCTCAGGCCACTCGAACTTTTTGCGTGTGGTTAGTTCGTATACGAATGTTCCGATTCTACTGTAAAAGTTCGAATAGTGTGCATAAACGCCATTCTCAGCACCAATGTTTATTTATTTATTATCATAGCACACAAAACAGATTACAATCAATGAGACTTATTTTAGTAGCATGAAAATGTACATGACGAGATAGTAGTCCAAAATTATGTATGCCCATAAAGCTCAAGAGTTAATTAACACAACAATAAACAAATGAAGTATTAAATTATAAATTAAATTATAAATTATACCAAATTATAAATTAAATGTCAAATCATAAATTAAATGTCAAATCATAAATTCAATAAATAAAACAATTCACGATCGAACTACGAAGTCAAACGTATCATAGACAATATTTTTAACGTTCCATTACAACCATGCCAACTGCATGCAGGACTTATTTTTGAAAATGCTGCAGTGACCAAATTTAATATCCATCATAAGAGTTATTGTCATAAATTTTGATAAAGCTATTAATTTTGCTTAGTATGCCCAATAATTTAATAAATTATATTAGAAAATTTAATATTTGAATAATTCGTGGACTTTGTTGGGTGAAACGGAACGCGCCAAATTCGACGTAAAAAATTTTCATCGCAAAATTTAAAACTGCGTTTTGTTTATTTGTTTTGGTGAAAAGTTTGGAAAAGAGATGGAAAACGTGTAACATAAAAATGCCAGCCCGGAGTTGTACCAGCTCCGGCTGGTACAACTCGTAGAGGCTGATCCACAGCTCCCTCCGGTTGGGACTTCAACTTTCAATAAATCCGAAGCTAAAAGAATTAAACGCCAAAACAGGGGCAAACAAAATAATCTGTGACACCCGGTAACAAATAAAGTACTCAGTGAGTTAAATTGGTATTTTAAATAATGTCATATTTATTGTCAGATAACCTCAAAATGAAGTACCTATGACAAGTAAATTCGTATACCAACCCCGACTTCTACCGGTCCTTAGCACTCGAAGTGTTCGAACGTAATTCGAGCGACGTTCAATCGAACTATTTCGATTGTGAAGTTCTGAGAATAGACAAATTAAGTTTCCTTCAAAAAAAAATCGATCTTCGAACTTTTTTCGAATGTGATCTTTGTTCTAGTGGCCTGAGAATTGTGCCCCAGGCTGTTTGAAAGTTTGCCACCCCCTGTAGCCCAATTCTCGTGCTCGTGACATTTTGACAACATGGCGGATATCACCTGAAAACCATTGTATGGTTTTCGGGTGATATCCGCCATGTTCTCAAAATGTCACAAACCCGAGAATTGGGCTCTTGGGCTCCGAGTGATATCCGCCATGTTTTCGAAATATCACGAGCACGAGAATGGGCTTCAGGTGGGGCGCGGGTGGTCCGAAATCCCATTTCAGCTACGCATTTCATATCAGATTACAGTACGAGTATACATTTCTTTCAGAACCGCTGTATCCACTCGCGCTTGCTACAAACAGCGGACGAAGGAAATAGAGTAAAAGCCGGCAAAGTGCGAGTCGGACTCGCCCATGAAGGGTTCCGTAGCAGCAACGCCCATGAAGGCTTCCAGAACAATTCGTTTCTAGCGCTCTTTTTTCTGTGCAAACTCTGGAATGAGCTTCCAGCCGCGATGTTCCCTGATCGCTATGACATGTCCTTTTTTAAACGAGGTTTGAAAAGAGTTCTTCTCTCACGGTAGGCAGCGGCATGACTGTGCTCCGGCATTGTTGATGTCTATGAGCGGCGGTTACCGTTTACCATCAGATGGGCCGCAAGCTCGTCTACCTACTATAAGCAATAAAAAAAAGCAATATTTTATTTATACTCAAGGCGAGTCCATTACGAAAACAAAATGCTTTTAAACAATCAAGAAAATTCTACATCAACGGTAATCGCCTCTCATGGCATAAACAAACCATAAAGTCAGGCTGCCATAAACAACAGCGTAAAAAGAAAGTGCTAACGGAGCTGCGTCTAGAATTTATGGATCATATGCGATGCCAACTCGTTCCCTAAATGCATGTGGATGCTTGCAATAAAACTCATTGGTGGTTAAGTGGATGGTATTGTCGCTGTTCGCTCGAGAGAATTATGAAGAGATTGTGGTGAAAGAAGAATTTTCCTTTACTTAAATTTGCGACTACATTTCGTTGCTTTTATTGAAAGTGGTTTGCGCTATCAAAACTTTTCAGTATTTTCAAATTAATTGAACAAAGAAAATTGTGTATTCGACTGTTTTTGTCGTCGTAATATTTTTTTCATTTTCTTAAAGCAACGCGTCGCGACGGGTAGCCCTGACTAGCTTCGAGTCTGATTTTGTGCTAGAAATTTGAATTACCGCCAAAAACGGCCACTTATGACGTTAATCCAAATTTCGAGTGAAAAAACAGATCAAAAATTAGTGCACAATTATTAAATAAATAGTATAAATGTTTGCTTAGAGACTCCCGCTCCGAAATTGTTTAAAATAGATCCGGTTTAGTAGCTAAAAGTGAAAATCGATTGGGGTCGCAAATGTGCCCTACCCGTCACATTAAGGTGACGGGTAGCCCTAACTAGCGACACCATTCGTTTTTAATTGTTAGCTACTTAACCGGATCTATTTTAAACAATTTCGGGGTTACAACCTCTCAGGAAACACTTATACTATTTATTAAATAACCATGCACAAATGTTGGTTCCGTTTTTGTACGCGAAAAATTGATTACCGCCTAAACCGGCCACTTTTAGAGTGAATCAATTTTTCGCGTACAAATGTTGGGTCCGCAATTGTGCATGGTTATTTAATAAATAGTATTAGTGTTTGCCGAGAGGTTGTAACCCCGAAATTGTTTAAAATAGATCCGGTTTAGTAGCTAAAGGTTAAAATCGATTGGGGTCGCAAGTGTGCCCTACTGAAGTGAACTTTATACGAATTAAGAAGGTTTGGCACCATTTGGCACCGATCAGCTCACTTGTAAGCAAATTTCAAACATTGAAAATCAAATCTATCATGGTTCGTCAACAGCAAGCGCGTTACGAAGATCGCGATCTTTATCTTCATCAAAAGACTAGCTGAGCCAGTAATAGTTAATGGTTTTTATTCCACCAATTTCAAGACAAAATATATGGTTTCCAAGTGTGGAACCCTTATTTCATGAAAGACATTGAGTTGCTGGAAAGGGTTCAAAGAAAGGTCACCAAAATTCCAAGACGACGGCCTTGATTATGAAGAAAGGCTGAGGATGCTAGGCGACTACCTTGAGGGACCGAAGAGTGCGAGGGGACATGATCGAAGTGTACAAGATCTTAACAGACCATTTTAACGTGCAGGGCTTTGACAACATGCTCACCCGAAACAAAAATCCACACCTGCGAGGGCACAGCCTTAAGCTGGCAAAAACGAGGTCAAACAACAACCCGCATAAACACTTCTTTAGCAACCGAGTGGTCGAGCTGTGGAACAAGTTACCACAAGAAGTAGTCTCAGCCAAAAACACAAATATATTTAAGAATAGACTAGACAACTACTTACAAAATGGAAAATAAGATATACTTGTAATGTAATTGGATACAGGCAATAATCAGTTCCTGAACTGCCTGCCTGAATAATGAATAATAATAATAAAACTCATATATGTAACAAAATATCCAATTAGTCATAGGTCGGTTCATATCATTCAATTTTCGCAGTTCAGGAGCCCAATTCTCGTGCTCGTGATATTTTGAAAACATGGCAGGGTATCACCTAAAAACCATACAAAAAACTATGTTTTGGTGATATATGTCGTATGATGATAAATGTCACGAGCCCGAGGATTGGGCTCCAGGAGCCCGAATTCTCGGGTTCGTGATATTTGAATATGAAAATAAATGTCACGAGCACGAGAATTGGGCCCCAGGACCCGAATTCTGGGGATTTCGATATGAAAAAAACATGGCGGATATCACCTGAAAACCATACAAAAAAACTATGTTTTGGTGATATATGTCGTATGAAAATAAATATCACGAGCACGAGAATTGGGCTCCTGAAATGATAGAGTCTATCACTAATTAGTAAAATTAAAAATAAATAGTAAAACAATACATACCGTTTTAAATCCCCTGTACATAACTCTGATCTCTTGCTTTGAAAACTTCGTCTGCCTGCAGAGTTCCTCCAAAGCAACTGGAATAGGCTTCGGCGTCCTCGTCGGCTCCAACTCATAGGCATGCTCCTCCACAGGGGATTCCGGAGGCGTCGCCATCTTGTCACAGTCCCTCGATATCCACTAGCACATTTTACGCGAAAAATCACAGTTCCACGTTACTAGTATTTTTTTCCTGGCACTAATTTTGATTTGTCATTTTGTTTTTTTTAGGAAAGAGGTTGGATGTGGAATTTCAGCCAAAGAGGTTTGCAGTCTTCAGTTTCGGCGCGAAGAAGAAATTGACATTCGATTTTTTTTATCTTATTAGCATTGGACATCAGTAATTTGGAGGGATCTTTCTTTGAAGAAATGGATGGTTCTTGGGCAGGATCTGCAACAACGATAAAAATAACATTAGCAAAGGATTGTAGTGGCTTTTTAAATGTGCAATAAATATCCGGGCGACATGATAAATGGTTTGAACTAATTTAATCGTAGCTCATGATTCCGACGAAGTTGGCCGCGCGCCATTTTAGATATTTTCGCTTTAAAGGTGGGTTTACATGGGAATAAAACTGTGGATTGATTTACTTTCGCTCCAATAGGTAATATTTATTGTAATCAACCAAACTTTACTGGAACATGCGATGAAATTATAAATTGCACGCGAATTGTAACTAAAGGCACGATTATTAAAAGGTCATAGGTTCGAATCCCACTTGAAGACATTCGAAGAATTTTAAGTGCATTATTAACTGAGTCATGGCCCTTTGCTTAACCCATTTGTTGATTTGCATGTTTTCTATGTGTTTGGTTTGTCTTGCTTCACTATTTGAGTAATTATTCATAGGAAAAACAAGTATATTGTAAAAGCTCTTAACTGTTATTTTGAGCAATAAATTGATTTTTATTTATTTATTTATATTCTTAAAAAAAATATGTTGGAGCACACTGGAGTGGCGGGTTCCAAGAGTGTCAACAATCACTTACGGTGATCCGTAAGGTTGTCTGCCACCTATCACAAATGCAAGAAAATCGATTATTTTTTATGTGATTTTATGTGACAGACGGATAACCTGATGATAATCGATTACCACTGCCCATGGACACCGGTGACACCAGAGGAGTCACAGATGCATTGCTGACTTTATCGATTAGAATCGTTTAAATTGACGATACTATCAATTAAATCGATACAAGAATTTAAGAAGATATTATCGATTATAATCGATTAATCTGCAAATGTTATTAGATATAATCATCATTCATACATGAGATGTCTAAGAAAGCACAATATAAGTGACAATTTCCAATTATTGGATTTTTCAATTATTGGATTATTAAGGGTGAAAATATTCGATTAATCAATAATTATCCATTATTCGGCAACACTAATAGACAGCGGCAACGCTTTTACGTAATCCGAAAACACAAAATCCTTGCGCGATGGAATCGACACCTAGCGCCATCTATTGGTTTAAAGTGGAACTAATGTCCCGATACAAAGTAAGGGCGGGCCACTACTTTTAAATAAGTAAGTACCTACATTTGCTTTAAAGTTCATGTAAACTTTCGCTATAAATTGTATCGTGCTCAGTTCGTATCCATATGTTTTGCTACATTACGACGTTTAATAATGTTCTCACAATAACAAATTCACATGTTGTCGACGCCCCTTTAAAAGCGAAGTGAGTTATCTAGTTCTATAACAGCATTATTGAAAAATCAATTATTCACAACATCACATACATTGATTTGACTCAGAGATAGGTAGCTCAAGCACCTGTGTTACGGATATCAGAATCAACAGTGGGTTTACAAATATTTAAATATATTTCTTTTTTTCTTAATAAAAATCTATTCTTAATAGTAAATATATCAATTCAATTCAATTTATTTTTCCAGAAACATGATGTTACATTAAATCAGCTTGTGATTGGAGCCTTCTTTTAAGCATAATAATGCCTGTGCCAGAAGACTCCGCTCTTCCATATCGTTCACACATTTGATATGATTAAAGAATACAGATTTTAAATAATTATATTCCCAATGTGTGAGATTGTGACTACTTAAATCATGTTTGTATGAAAATGTGAGACGTGTGAATGAAAGTGTGTGATGTCTGAATGAAAGTGTGAGATGAGTGATTGAAAGTGTGGATATGTTAGTAGGTATAGTTTATATTGTGTGTTTTAATCTATGCAATTAAATGTGTAATAGTGAAACTAGATATGGTCCGTCTGTCGGC
This sequence comes from Marasmia exigua, assembly GCA_019059595.1. Taxonomy (NCBI): domain Eukaryota; kingdom Metazoa; phylum Arthropoda; class Insecta; order Lepidoptera; family Crambidae; genus Marasmia; species Marasmia exigua. The sequence continues at coordinate 2,487,173 of CM032490.1, forward strand.
AATCTCATTATCTTGTAAATATATCATCATCATCATATCAGCCCACATCCACCCACTGCGGAGTATAGGCCTCTTTTTTATCCCGCCACTCCCTTCGGTCCCTTGCCAGCCTTATCCATTGTTTCCCCACTACCGTCAGAATATCGTCGGACCATCGTTCAGGTGGTCTACCCACAGGACGCCGTCCCATTCTTGGCTGCCATTTGGTAAGCTTTTGTCAAACAGCGAAATACTTGTTAACAGCGCCATCTGTATCACGCCGCCATAATTAAGTATCAAAATCTTAGCACTCTCATTTGTAATCGATTCAGCGCCATCTGTCTAAGATTAAAATAAATAAAAACCTTTTTTTTATATCATATTCTCCTGTACGCATCAAGAGCTAGGTCGTCCTTTAATTAAAAACTAATAAATCTAATTTGTACATAAAGGAAGTTAATTATTATTGCTACCTGGGCACATAACCCACCTAATCATCAGCTTTATTGTCCACCTATCATCTTTACGCCTTGCCAGGTGTCCTGCCCATCTCCACTTTAACCCACACACTCACGTGAACCCGCAACCCTTGCACCAGAGGCAGCGTTCACTACCACACTGTTCCAAACAGGTCGTCGATTAAATAGAATGGCGTCTCCATTACAACTTTTGGCGTGAATCAAAGTTTCGAGTACAAAAACAGACCAAACATTTGTGCATGAAGGTGACGGGTAGGGCACACTAGTGCAACGATCGATTTTAATTTTTAGCTACTAAACCGGATCTATTTTAAACAATTTCAGGGTTACAACCTCTCGGCAAACATTTATTAAATAACCATGCATAAATGTTGGGTCAAACGCGTTCGTAAAAAAATTATTACCGCCAAAAGTGGCCGCTTTTCTTTATCCTTTCATGATATCCTTATTAAGTACAAATCTCCACTTCCCTACAAACTGTCCTCTATCCTTTCCCTCAGTAATAAAAAGTATGTATATTCCTTGGTTAAGTTCCTCTCCCATCATAACTTTAAATTATAAATAATTCCTAATTTTATGTTTGTGTATTATATTACTTGTTCATCGCTCTCTACCCATCCTAAAACCTTCCTCGCCTGACGCTTCAATGATCGATCAATGATCATACATCCAAAGCGTGACAATGCCAGAAGTAATTCTCAGTCTGGACAGAGCTGTCAAGACACCAATGAGGAGTGAATTGCCACACCTAAAAATAAGAAGAAGAAGAAGTGGCCGCTTTTGGCATGAATCAATTATCTATTCGCGTACAAAAACGGACCCAACATTTGTGCATGGTTATTTCTTCTTCTTCTTCTTATTTTATTTGTGGCAATCAACTTCTCGACTGAGAATTACTCCTGCCATTATCATGTTTTAGATTTTAGGCATTATCAAGCGGGACAACCGAAGATAATTCGCCAATGTCAAGTAACTTATTGAGAACAAGTAGGTAGTCAACAGTCGAAGTCAGTTAAAGTCACAGTCACTCAATAAAACGCCGGTGTTTTGCGTTTTATCGACCTACGGATTCAGCGGATATCACTCTAAAAGCAATCGCGGCTTTTAAGACTCTATTAGGTCCAAGCAAGTTGTCACGAGACAACGCACTCGACACACAATAGCAGTGTTAAAACGATACAATCCAACTATTCTTATTATTAGGATCACTTTGCGGCACTTCACTGCACAAATAAACACCAAACTTGCACACTAAAAACCACTAGACCTTTTTAAAACCTTTAAAACATTTAAAACCTTTGAATTGCATCAGCCCACGCGGCTTCTTTTAGCTCTACCCGCCAAATCGCATGGTTATTTAAATAGTAGGTATTAGTGTTTGCCGAGAGGTTGTAACCGAATTTGCTTACAATTGATCCGGTTTAGTTGCTAAAAATTTCAATCGTCAATCATTATTTTCATAACGTTTTGTTTCGTTACTTGATCCACGTTAAAAAGATAGTGTGGTCCCACCATCCCCCCATATCAATCTCCATCTCCGACCCCCCAAAATGTAATTGTAATCGTAGCTCGTAAATTACAGCAGAAAACAATAAATTTCGACTAAAATAGAAAGAACGCTCCTAAAAAATAGCGGAAGATACGGCACATCCCTTCAATTAGACAACTGAAAATGAGCTAGATGCAAACGTACCTACTTATGGTAGGGGAGTCCACGGTTGTCCCGGGGAATATCGTGGAGGGAGGCTTCGGCTGTATCACCATGATATTCCCCAATATGGGCGATGAGGGAGAACCGCAGGGGGTTTAGTGGGATGCCTTTGCCTGGCTTCTCCTTGCTAAAAATTGACATCGTCAATCATTATTTTCATAACGTTGTTTCGTTACTTGGAAACCACGTTAAAAAGATAAAGTGAGGTCCCACCATCTCCCCATATCAATCTCCATCTCCGACCCCCCAAAATGTAAATGTAGTCGTAACTCGTAAATTACAGCAGAAAACAGTAAATTTCGACTAAAATAGAAAGAACGCTCCTTAGATACACCACTTACCTTACCGCGTTTCGGGTTTATTCCCGCTGTCCACCCTCTGCTTGTCCACCCCGGGTGGACAGTGAAACTATTGTTAAAAAAATTCCCGCTGTCCACCCCTTCTTGGTTGAAAGAGGGTGTGGACAGCGGGAATTTTTTTAACAATGGACAACATTTCATATTTTTAACATGTCCATATTGTTTTTTTATATGAAAATAGACATAAAATGAACAGACCCATATTTTTTCTTTTTTCAAAATTTGTCCATTTTCATTCATAAAATAATTATTGAAATTCTTTATATTCTAAATAGACGTAAGCGCCAAATGACGTCATCGGACGGCTGAATACAGCGATATTCCTTTGCTTATCATTGTTTTAATAAAAAAAAAGGTACTACTGTCAAAGGTAAATAATACTAGTGTCAACATTGTCAACGTCATTCATACATTCAACGTTGACAAGTTGTCTTTTTTTTTGACAGTTGCATGTCATGGGTTTGGCATTTCGTAAATTTAAAACTATAATGTGCTAAGCTAAGAAATATTTTACATTCTGCCGTCCGATGACGTCATCTTACGTTTTTTAGTTTTTATTTTTTTTCTCAGTAAATAAGCAATATAAAAAATTAATAAATATATATTCGCGCAGCGGAAAAGTAAATAAAGAAATGGTATTTTTTGTTTAATTTTGAAATGTTGTCCATTGTTTCACTGTCCACCCGGGGTGGACAAGCAGAGGGTGGACAGCGGGAATAAACCTTTGTTCGTAATGTCCATACTGCTTGCGTATATATCTAATGTGTTACGACTGTTGACTAGGCACTTTGTAAAAATACTAATGCGAATTATTTTTCGCGTACGCGTTGGTGCCAACATTTGTGCATTGTTATTTAATAAATAGTATAAGTGTTTGCCGTAGGTTGTAACCCCGAAATTGTTTAAAATGGATCCGGTTTAGTAGCTAAAAATTAAAATCAATTGGCGTCGCTAGTGTGGCCTACCCGTCACCTTAAGAATTTCTGTGTCGAGCCAATGTCTGAAAGTTGGCGGTTTTGTACCCCCGTTCCTCGGAAACGTTAAGCCGTTGGTCCTGCGATCCCTCACCGGTCGTGTCAAACTGGTGTCCCGGTTTAATATATCTTATCTTATCTGTTAGGGGGTCATTTTCATGGGACACGTCGACCCTAAGGGATCTTTTGTACCCTCCCTATCTTTTGCGCTCCTACTTACGAAAGATTCGTTTCATCAGCGTCACGATGTCTTTCGGATTGAAGTGCCTGTAGTCTCCTGGTTTAGGATAAGCGTTACCTAGAAGACACATTCTGCCTCTGGCTAGTGAGTCGCATTCACATAAAAGATGTTCTATGGTTTCCGTCTCCTCATTGCATGCTCTGCAGTCGCTGTTCGATGTTATGTTCATCTTCATCAGCATTTTGTTCGTTGCATAATGCCCTGTTAACGCTCCTAAGAGCATCCTTGTCTGTTGTCAATTGCCGCCGAGAAGATATTTTTTCCATATCTTCGTATTGTCTCCTACTTAAATAGTACTCCTACTTTAATAAATAGTATAAGTGTTTGCCGTAGGTTGTAACCCCGAAATTGTTTAAAATAGATCCGCTTCTAAAAATTAAAATCAATAGGCGTCGCTAGTGTGCCCTACCCGTCACCTTAATAGTTAGGTGGACTAAAAACTACCATAAAAACTTTAAATTACGCCAAATATTACCATCACGTATAAAAGGTACGGTGTAACATACAATAAATCAAGATAACCATCTAATGTTCCGTGTTGATTACATCGGTGCATTATATTTAATGAGAGCATGGAAGGACAAAGCTTTATGTGTGTACAGCACGAAAAACATGGGGTATTTAGCCGAAAAATTACCTATGACCTTAACTAACTAACTAACTAGGTTGGCGCAGCGACCCATAGTGAGTCTTGGCCTCCGATAATAAGAGCCTCCATCTTGGTCGACCCTGCGCCACCTCCTGCTAGTCATCTGCCGAGAGTCCGCGCAGGTCTTTTTCGACCTCATCCTTCCAGCGATATCTCGGACGGCCGACTGGCCTTTTGCCATTAGGACGTCCCTGATACGGTCGCTTTACCGCACGATCGTCTCCCATTCTTTCTAGGTGGCCGAGCCAGCGAAGACCTATGACCTTAGATTAATAAAAAATTGCGGAAGATACGGCACATCCCTTCAATTAGACAACTGAAAATGAGCTAGATGCAAACGTATCTATGGTAGGGGAGTCCACAGTTGTCCCGGGGAATATCGTGGAGGGAGGCTTCGGCTGTAAAGTATCAGCCTATAAACTGTCCCACTGCAGGGCAAAGGCCTCCATCATAGAAATCAAGTTATCGCTACTATGATGGGATTAGGCTTAATCACCACGCTTGCCAAATGCGGATTGGTGATCACAAACCCGAGCTATGTTCGAAAAATTCGAAACATACTTTTCGCTAGACCCGGGAACCGAACCCAGGACCCCGAGATCACGGCCCGGTACTTAACCTACTAGACCATCAGGGCTTCGGCTGTATCACCATGATATTCCCCAATATGGGCGATGAGGGAGAACCGCGGGGGGTTTAGTGGGTATGCCTTTGCCTGGCTTCTCCTTGGGAGAAGCCCCCCGCCAAAGGAGAGCCCCACATAACCCGGCCGCCCCCCGGTGGTCTGGTATGCATAAGGTAGTCGGCTCATCTCTTGAGCCGACGGGATTCCCCCCTGCGAAACCAAAAAAAAAAGGGGAGTCCACGGTGCTAAATCGGGATTTACTCGAGCGTCATAGAGACTTATTGAGTGCGAAGCTCAGATGATTGATAAGAAGAAAAAAATGTCATAATGATATATACCTTGTTTTAAACTTTCATGGTTTTTTTTTATTTAGTCTGTAGAGTCCCACTGCTGGGCAAAGACCTCCCCCAAGTCTCTCCATTCCTCCCTATCCAATGCCTTTACTTGCCATTCTTGGACATACGTATTGAAATCGTCACACCATCTTTTTTTGGGCCTGCCGCGTAGTCGACGTCCATCGGTCGGTTGCCATTGGGTGACGATTTTTATCCATCTTTTAGGGTTCATTCTGCATACATGGCCCGCCCACTCCCATTTTAACTTCGCAGTTTTTCGTCCCACATCCGCGATTCCCGTCTTGGAGCGTATGTCAGAGTTGCGCACTCTATCTGATCTTTTGATCCCCAGAATGCTACGCTCCATAGCTCTTTGGCAAATCTTGAGTTTGGACTTTCATGGTCACTCATTTTTATTTTTATTAGAATAGTTATTTACGAGATTTCTACCATGTACCTTATTTTTGAGTTTCCGATATATCGGCACTGTGGAAAGCGCCATGGTCACGGAGTAACTGAAGTTTTTGCGGGTAAGATGTTACTGGCAGACAAAACGGTCTAACCGCAGTCTTTTACTACGCGCACCTTAGGTACTCCGTGACCATGGCGCTTGCAACAGTGCCGAAATATCGGAATCTCAAAAATTACGAGATTTCTACCATGTACCTTACATGGTAGAAATCTCGTCAATAACTATTCTAATAAAAAATAACCTAAAAAAAATAAAAAACCTAATAAAATATCGACCTACGGATTCAGTGGATATCACTCTAACGGCAATCACGGGTTTTAAGACTCTATTAGGTCCCAGCAAGTTGTCACGAGACAACGCACTCGACACACAATAGCAGTATAAAAAACGATACAATCCAACGATTCTTATTATTAGGATCACTTTGCGGCACTTCACTGCACAAATAAACACCAAATTTGTACACTAAAAACAACTAGACTCTAATTTAAAACCTTTGAATTGCATCAGGTCATGCGGCTTGTTTTAGGCCTACCTGCCGAATCCGACGTTTATGCTCAGAATGCCAACTTCTCAAAATGTCAACCGTTCGCAAAATGCCAACATCGCAGAATGCCAACTTCTCAAAATGCCAACTTCGCGAAATGCCGACTTCGCGAAATGCCAACTTCGCGAAACGCCAACGGCCTCGCTCTTACCGAGGTGTCGTAAAAGGCGACTAAGGTAAAGTTGCTGGCAAGATCATCAGCACCCAGAGAAGGAAAACTCTGCATTTATATCAAAACCCTCGCCAACCCAAGCGTGGTGAGTATGGCAATTACCCCTCATGTGATTGAGGGAGGCCCGTGCCCCAGCAGTGGGGACTTAAATGGGCTAATGATGATGATGATGATGAAACCCGAGTTATGTTCGAAAAATTCGAAACACACTTTTTGCAGGTCCCCGAGACTTTAACCACGGCCCGGTACTTAAACCACTAGACCAACAGGCGTCTGTTAACTTATTGTGTTACTGTGTTTACTTTATATACCTAAAAGGTCGATCCCTTTATACAGAACGCACCCAATATTGGTCGAGATACTTTAATGCCCTATAAAATATCACGTTACCCGGCCTGTATGGTATATTTATGTAAATTCCCGATATCTGATTTGGGGAGATTTGCCCAGAATATTGGTTGGGGTGTTATTTTATCAATATTTAACGAAATTGACTCTCGGAAATGGCTGCATGAATAAATTCCACAAGGGTTGATTTAAATAATATTTTTATCTGTAAACGACAGTTTCAGGCAATGCAATACATTTTTTTATGTTATAGACGATATTTCATCGTCGTCAGCCCATTTAAGTCCCCACTGCTGGGGCACGGGCCTCCCTCAATCACATGAGGGGTAATTGCCATACTCACCACGCTTGGCAGACGGGTTGGCGAGGGTTTTGAAATGCAGAGTTTTCCTTCTCTGGGTGGTAATGATCATGCCAGCAGCTTTACCTTAGTCGCCTTTTACGACACCTCGGTAAGAGTGAGGGTGGCCTATTCTACTCTGCCGGGGACCACACGGCTACGACGATCGACACACGACGATCATTTGGCACTCGGCAAAAATGGGAACTAATGAAAAACAGATTAAAAATATCACCGAATGTCACCAGTGTAGCCAGACTTTCCTTCAATTATTTCTACTTAGGACCTAATATTTTAACGAAACATTTCTAATTTAATATTTATAAATCATTTATGAGTTTTAATTAGTCAAAATATGTGTAATAAATAACTGTTTGTCCAGCAGATCTATTGGCTGAAATGATGATGATGATATTATTTACAAAGTCCTTTTTCAGAAAGTTAGATCTACAAAATTAATGATCAACATTTATACAGGTGTAAGGTGACGGGTAGGGCGCACTAGCGACGCCAATCGATTTTATCGGTTCGGTATCGGATTTCGGGGTTATAATCGATCGACAAACAATTATACTATTTATTAAATAACCATGCACAAAGTTGGGTCCGTTTTTGTACGCGAAAAATTGATTCACGCCAAAAGCGTGGCGGTAATCTGAAATTAAAGGTTCAGTCTGGTCACATGTGACTCTGCTAGTGTTGGGGGTGTCCATGGGCAGGGTGACGGGTAGAAAATTCGCACTCGTGGGGTGCGAGTATAGACGCAAATAGTGTGCGAGCGAGAAGTGAATAGATACGCCGCCATTTCTGATCCCATTCTTTATCCGCACAGGTTGTACCTACAGCATCGAATTCCCACGCGGAAGTAACCGCGCAATATAACATTTGGGAATGCGCCGGCTGTTAAAGTTTTATGGCGCCCTGTAATCCAGAGGAACAACTTAATATTTATTTCTTATTGACTTGTTCAAAAATAAAAAACCGGCCAAGTGCGAGTCGGACTCGCCCATGAAGGGCTCCGTAGCAACAAGTAAGATATATGGAAGGTAAATTGCGGTTTACGGTTTATAACGTATTAATAAAAACTACTCACTATATCTAGTTCAAACCAATTTTCGTTGTTAGTTTTCATGATTAATATGTACATCATATATTTTTTTTAGTTTTATAATTCATTTAATATAGAAGTTAGAGGGGGGGGGGGGGATTCACAATTTACCCCTTTGGTAGCATCTCTTGCGCAAAGTATTGTGTTTAGAAAAAAATGATGCTAAAAACTTTAATAAATTACATTTATTTACTAAGTTTGCCGTGTGGTCCCCGGCAGAGTAGAATAGGCCACCCTCACTCTTACCGAGGTGTCGTAAAAGGCGACTAAGGTAAAGCTGCTGGCATGATCATTAGCAACCAGAGAAGGAAAACTCTGCATTTCAAAACCCTCGCCAACCCGTCTGCCAAGCGTGGTGAGTATGGCAATTACCCCTCATGTGATTGAGGGAGGCCCGTGCCCCAGCAGTGGGGACTTAAATGGGCTGATGATGACTAAGTTTAAATAGTATAGTTCTTATAGTTTCGGAGAAAAGTGGCTGTGATACGGACGGACGGACAGACATGACGAATCTATAAGGGTTCCGTTTTTTGCCGTTTGGCTACGGAACCCTAAAAATCAAGGTCGAAATTGGAATTAATAAATAATCATTCGGCCATATTGACCGTCTGGAACATGTCCAACGATACAAGTACACTTGAGATCAATTCACGTATACAAATGCTCTGTATTTATAGTTCTATCAATAATGTTTGTATATTTCCGGTGGCTGCCTCGGTGGCGCAGTGGTTGGAGGGTCGCACTTGAAAGCGACGACTGCGCTTGGGGGTTCGATCCCCGGGTCGGGCCAAAATTTGAACCTGAGTTTTTCTATTAAGGTGACGGGTAGGTCACACTAGCGACGCCTATCGATTTTAATTTTTAGCTACTAAACCGGATCTATTTTAAACAATTTCAAAAATTGATTCACGCCAAAAGCGGCCACTTTTGGCGTGAATCAATTTTTCGCGTACAAAAACTGACCCAAAATTTGTGCGTAGTTATTTAATAAATAGTATAAGTGTTAGCCGAGAGGTTGTAACCGCGGAATTGTTTAAAATAGAAGCGGTTTAGTGGCTAAAAATTAAAATCGATTGGCGTCGCTAGTGTGCCCTACCCGTGTTCCTCTACCCAAAGGTTGTCTGGAAGAAATCGCTACAAGCGATAAGACCGCCTTATTGTATTGTCTGTTGCTGTTGTATCATGCTTGTATTTTATTTTTGTGCAATAAAGAATATCTGTCTATATATCTATCTATGAGGTCAACCCACCACTTCCCATGGCCATACCAACACTATGGTTATACTGGCCGAATCGTGGGCGATGTGCGCGGATATTGCGTGTCCTTGGGTCTCTTGCACTCCACCGCGCACAATTCTTAACTCCCTACAAGTTATGAGTATCTGTCCTTGTCCCTAATTATGGGTTTCTCCCCCTTCTGGAACCGCAGACGTCACATCACAGGTGGCGCCCTCTACCGCCGAGCAGCCCGGGTTGTTTCTCCGTCTGTGCCAGCCATGCGCGAACTCTCGCAGCCTGGCGAAGTTCGCCTCCAAGGACACAAGGTCCGGAATATGAGGGCAATTGATTAGGAAGTGCGCTTGTGTTTGCGCATACACTTGAGCACTTTATTATATCCTGCATTAGTGGCTGATAGTTAAGAGATTGGCAGCCTTAGCCGAAAACGATTAGAGGATATTATTATTACGATATTTATTTCCGGTAGCGATTGAGTTCAAAAGCGATTGGAACTCGAGTGATGACGATTTCCATACAGGGTGTAAACAAAATCAATTTTTCATACACCTTACGTGACTTGGTCATTTTGTATGAAGCTTAGAGTAATAGATACCTAAATACTAGAAATAAACACAAGCTTGCTGTTCCACATCTCAGACTTTATAAGATTGGTAATTCATTTGTAGGAATGAGTATTAAAATATTTAATAAGTTACCACAAAAGCTTATTGATTTCCCAATGCCTAAATTTAAAACACAATATGTTAAAAATTGTTTAGTGGCAAAAACAGTTAATGATTACTTAAATGACAAGAATTTGTGGAAATGATAAACTGTTCGCCTACACCCATGATACTGTACTTAAAAAAATTTTGGCGATTAAAAAGAGTACATAACTGCCGAGTTTCTTGCCGGATCTTCTCGTCAGAATCAACTTTCCGATTCCGGTGGTAGAATCACATTATATTTATTCATTTCTTGGTATATTTTTTGTATCGACATATATGTGTGATTACATGTGTAATATACATAGTTATAATTTATATTTTTCATGTATGACGATTTGTAAGAGCTGTATATAGGTAAGCCTATGCAAATAAAGTACTTTTTAATTATTATTTTTTTAATTTTAGATAATCTATGGTATATGGCATATTGTTTTAAAAAACAATGGCGGAATATTTGTCGAGTTATTTATTTACCGTCTTAAAATTTCATTATTACGAAATGATGTCATATAATTTCATAAGATTTTTCAGACTTATCCTGACTAAGTCGAGAAAACATATTAATTTTAAAAGGAGCTCATAGCACCTTATTACAAAACGCGATCTAAGAAAAGTCCCGGAACTGAACGTGTTCCTGCCCCTTTTGAAATTGCGTGTTGAAAAGTTATAGTATGGGCTTTAGTACGGTACTAACGTTAGATTTTGTAATAAGGTGGATAATGTTTATTACGAAATGTAGGCAGTGTGGTCCCCGACAGAGTAGAATAGGCCACCCTCACTCTTACCGAGGTGTCGTAAAAGGCGACTAAGGTAAAGCTGCTGGCATGATCATCAGAACCCAGAGAAGGAAACTCTGCATTTACATCAAAACCCTCGCCAACCCGTCTGCCAAGCGTGGTGAGTATGGCAATTACCCCTCATGTGATTGAGGGAGGCCCGTGCCCCAGTAGTGGGGACTTAAATGGGCTGATGATGATGATGATGATGAAATGTACCATGTTTTAATTTACAGTTTCTTTTTATCGTGGCTTCGACTTGCGACGCGCTAAACTCTTTTAAATATACGAATTTTTGAAATACGTAAAATAACACACTGCTCTCTGATTGGTCAATGTTCATAGTGGCAATGCCAATCAGATCGCGCGTAGCGTTTGGATATTGCTTACTTATTATTTTGCGAGTGAGGTGAGTTCAGTAAGTTTATCAATGTACGAAAGTGTGGACGTAAAATAATACAATTTATCTCCCGTTTAGAATCCTACGACAGTTCATAAACTTTCTAGTAAATTGATTAACTAACGGATGTTGTAATTTTCCGGGGAGATATACATATAATACTTTTCTTTTGTAAACACATACTTATAATACAAAAATAACACCCAGACCAATACAAACAGATATGTTCATACACACAAATGTTTGTTCTGTGCGGGGATCGTGTGGTCCCCGGCAGAGTAGAATAGGCCACCCTCACTCTTACCGAGGTGTCGCAAAAGGCGACTAAGGTAAAGTTGCTGGCATGATCATCAGCACCCAGAGAAGGAAAACTCTGCATTTATATCAGAACCCTCGCCAACCCGTCTGCCAAGCGTGGTGAGTATGGCAATTTCCCCTCATGTGATTGAGGGAGGCCTGTACCCCAGCAGTGGGGATTTAAATGGGCTGACGATGACAATGAAGTTACGTAAATACAAATCGTTCATTTCACATAATTTGTTACGTATATATTTATGTGGTAGGTACACCAGGAGAAGTAAATGGATGACAAATAGCTTAAAAATGTACGTAAATTTTGTATTTTAATTTTTTGTTAGAGAACAAATGACAACAAAACGAACACCTTAAGGTATTGTGCTAAAAGTGATTGTTGTCAAATGCTCAGATATTTATGCTAAGTTTAAACGCTAATATATTGTTAAAGCTGACTGTATAGTCAACGTCAATGTGATCTTGCGTTCAAACACTATCAAAATAATAACATGTCTGAGTATTAGACAAAAATTACTTTTAGCACAATACCATAAGGTATACTTTCATTTCTTGTCAATTCTTCTCGAACAAAAATTATAAATAAATAATGTAACCTTTATATAAAATGGTTAGCTTAACATTTCATAGTTCTGTGAAAATGCTATCAGGCAACCACCAAACAATGTGTGTCAAAGCAAGCTGTGATTTCCAATAATTGTAGGTGCACAAGAGCATGTATTCTTAGATTTTAAGTTTTATTTTTAAGGTTATGCCACCTGTGTTGGGATCCTAATAAATAAATAAATAAACAACAAATGAAAATGTACCTTCGCACTCACAATAGCGGCGCAATCAAATGGGCGGCAGCAATAGCTTACCATCAGGTGATCCATCTGCTCGTCTGCCCCTTTTCACATAAAAAACATACAGTTGTAATTTGAGACGTGCTCAGATATTTTTGATAATTTTGAACGGTAAGATTACTTTGATGCTGACTGTACCCATGGACGTATTCGCCTTACGTATCAGACAATAAAATCATTCGAGCCTCAGCGATGACTACTAAGGACCACTCTCTGAAAGTGGTTTTCCCATGGGATTTCATTTGGGTGCATGTTTAAACAGGGCACCTAATGAAGAGAAAGTATCCAGGTAAGTAAAGTTAAGGTGACGGGTAGGGCACACTAGCGACGCCAATCGATTTTAATTTTTAGCTACTAAACCGGATCTATTTTAAACAATTTCGGGGTTACAGCCTTTCGGCAAACACTTATACTATTTATTAAGTAACCATGAAAAAATGTTGGGTTTAACGCGTACGCGAAAAATTGGTTCACGCCATAAGCGGCCACTTTTGGCGTCAATCAATTTTTCGCGTATAAAAACGGACCCAACATTTGTGCATGGTTCCTTAATAAATAGTATAAGTGTTGGTTGAGAGGTTGTAACCCCGAAATCCGCACAGGTTGTACTTTCCAATAAAAAAATAATCATCTAAATCGGCGAACAAACAAAAAAATATATATTTACATGTCGAATTGAGAACCTCCTCCTTTTTATGAAGTCGGTTAAAAATAGTGTTTTATTGTGTGCAAAAAAGTAAGGTTATGTTAACAATTTATTAATTTTGGGGGAACTTAAATAAAACTTTTATTCAACACCACCCAGATGCATCATTCCATTCATAGTCCCACGTGCCAGCAAACCATTCATATTATGTTGCAATTTGGCTTTATTGTAACAATGGATGTCACACTTTGCCAAAATTCCCGCGTAAAACAATCTCTGAAATGGCGGCCATTCAATTATCGTGTAAATTTCCCGCGCTCACAACATGGCAGCCGTCCAATATGGCGCCTTCCTGTCATTTGAGCAATGTGATTCAGATTGGAGAGGTTTTTTTGAACTGCCAGGATTTTTAAAGGGTTTTGAAGCCAACTTTGCAACCAACTGCTTTTTTTTATGTGATAGGTGAGCGATTGCCGCCGCCCATGGACACCCGCGACACCAGTGGAGTCTCAAGTGCGCCGCCAACATTTAAACCCCCCCTTTCCCCCGTATTGGGCCTGTACCCTCAATCACGCAGCGAAACACAGCACAGTGTTGTTTCACACCGTTTTTCCGTGAGGCCGTGGTATCAGTGCGGTCGAGCCAGCTTATTCATGCCGAAGCGTGGTTCTGCCACGGTAAAAAAGTCTTGGTATGTACTGGTCACAGATTTAATGTGGTAGTGTTCTGTCCAAATTATCTTATTAACTCAATCCAGCTCAAAAATAAGGTACCTACCTACATGCAAATTAGTCCATGCTACATGGTAGAAATCTCGTAGTCTCCCAGTCTTCTACCGGATTTATTTCGGAGATTGTGCGGAGGTTCTGCCAAATTTGTCGCCCTAAAATCCCCCCTAGCCGATTCCACCACCGGACAACAAGGCGCGGCGAGGGGTTTCATCCATACGTTGTTGGCTTGCCCCATATCCACACGAAGCGATTTGCTTCCACGTTCATAATGCGAACAGCTAAGGAATGGAACTCCTTGCTAAGGTCTGTTTTTCCGGACCACTACAATCTGGACATCTTTAAGGCAAGAGTGAACAGGCGTCTTCTAGGCAAACGCGTTACATCCTAGACCTCATCGTCACTTTCCATCAGGTGAGATTGTGGTCAAGCGTTAGCCTACAGTTCATAAAAAGAAACTATTCTAGCCAATGATTCTAGCGCCTAGATTTGGCGCCAACTCATCAGCGGAATAAACATGAACCTCCCATTTTATTCCTGCAAAGGTTCTTAGTCTTATCAGATGCATTCAAATTGGTGTTATTTTCGCAAAGTTGGCAGCCCCGTTGAATAGAATGACAGTAAAATTTCAAATGACTTGATATCTTGGAAAGAACGGGATTTTTAAAAGAAAACCTTTTTTCGTTTTAAACCTACACAGGGTGTATAGTCCATTTGGCACTCGGCAAAAGTGGGAACTAATGAAAAACAGATTAAAAATATCACCGAATGTCACCAATTGTAGCTAGACTTTCCTCTAAATATTTCTATCTAAAGGACCTACGGTTTTAATGAAACATTTTTAATATAATATCTATTAAATCATTCATAATTATAAAAAAATCAAAATATGTATAATAAATAACTGTATGTCCAGCAGTGGGCGTCTATGGTATAATAATTTACAAAGTTTGTAGGGTATGGGTGAAAAATGAGAGACTACGTCAGGTTGAAAAGAAGCGGTTGATCCGGGGAGCTATGATAATCGGCTTGGAAAATTTGCGCGTGGGTTAAAACAAGATGGCGAATGCAAAGGGCGAATGCGTGGGCTGCTACCGTGCGTGTTTTACGCGGCGACGGTCGGCAGGGCACTGAGGGGGGGACGAATGAACGGCGAGGCGTTAGCGAGTGAGCGGGCTAGAATGAATGATAAGAAGATAGAACGAACGCTGCCTACGTCATAGCTCTTCGGTCGCGCGCTTAAGTTTAATTAGAAACTTATGCATACAAAATAGTGCAATCAACAGCAATACAATTACCAGGTAAGTATTACACAAGTAAGTATTAGGTTTAAGACATTCGTACGTAGTTAATTATACATATTAAGTGTACATATGTAATTTTAGGTTTAACTTAGTATTATGCATTAGTATATAAGTTACAAATAGGTACGTGTGTATGAGTCGCGTGGTGGAAATTACAAAGTCCTTTTTCAGAAAGTTAGATCAACAAATATTCTGAAAAAATCATCTGATCCATACATTAATGCAGAGAAAAAGTTCCATTTTATATAAAACAAATGATAGAAGAACTGTATTTTACTGTCATAATTTCGTAAAAATTAAAATAGGTTTCTCAAATCATCATCATCATCAGCCCATTTAAGTCCCCACTGCTGGGGCACGGGCCTCCCTCAATCACATGAGGGGTAATTGCCATACTCACCACGCTTGGCAGACGGGTTGGCGAGGGTTTTGATCTCGTCTTGATCGTCCGCTGGTTATAGGCTATATGAAGTTTCACAAAATCTAATGTGGCGCCCTCTAGCGGACAAAACATACAGAGTAAAAAAATAAAGTTATGATAAATATGCCGTGTTTGGTATCATTTGAAAGCGCTTGACTTGTACATTTTGAATATATATATATATTACTAGCAATTGGACACCAAAATAGTACAAATAAAATAAAAGTAAAAAAACTAAAACCCAACTACGACAAAAAACGTCGCTGAAAAAGTATAAAACAAGCCTTCGTTGTCAATTTATGCAATATTCACTATGTAGAGATAAAATTTCATGTTTGGAAAGGCGTAGTCACACGTTAAATATACTACCCTTTGACAACGTGTGACTGCGGATTTCCAAACATGAAATTTTATCTCTACATAGTGAATATTGCATAAATTGACAACGAAGGCTTGTTTTATACTTTTTCAGCGACGTTTTTTGTCGTAGTTGGGTTTTAGTTTTTTTACTTTTTAAGCTTGCTAATAGATGGCTAAAGCTTATTGATAGCAAATGTGGACAGTTCATTAAGCATGCTTATATTTGTCATGTTTTTAAGCATGCTACAAATGATGCAAGAAACGCCCTGTTGGTCTAGTGGTTTAAGTACCGGGCCGTGATCTCAGGGTCCTGGGTTCGATTCCCGGGTCGAGCGAAAAGTATGTTTCGAATTTTTCGGACATAGCTCGGGTTTGTGATCACCAATCCGCATTAGGCAAGGGTGATAAGCCTACTCCCATCATAGTAGCGATAACTTGATTTCTATGGTGGAAGCCTTTGCCCTTGCAGTGGAACAGTTT
This sequence comes from Marasmia exigua, assembly GCA_019059595.1. NCBI lineage: Eukaryota > Metazoa > Arthropoda > Insecta > Lepidoptera > Crambidae > Marasmia > Marasmia exigua. The sequence goes on from CM032490.1 coordinate 2,503,730, forward strand.
ACAGGCTGATTTAACAAAAAAATGTTCACAAATACACCCTAATACACTTCAACTTTATGCCAAACATAGATATGGTTTGGTATAAAGTATACTACCATCATTCCTAGTAATGCCTAGGTGGCGGAGTGGGCCGCACTTTAAAGCGACGGCTGCGCAAGAGGTCCCGGGTGCGAACCCCGGGTCAGGCCAATAATTTGTACCTAAGTTTTCGGTAAGAAATTCTCAGTTTCAGCCCGGAGTCTGGAAGTGGGCAGTCTTGCACCCCCGTGCCTGGGAAAGCACGTTAAGCTGTTGGCCCTGCGCCTGATCCCTCTCCGGTCGTGTCACGGTAGTGTCCTATCGGAATATGAGGGTAAGGGAATAGAGTCTTATCTTATCTTATCTGTTAGGGGCCATTTTCATGGGGCACGTCGACCCTAAGGGATCTTTTGTACCTCCCCTATCTTTTGCACTCCTACTCACGAAAGATTCGTTTCATCAGCGTCACGATGTCTTTCCGATTGAAGTGCCTGTAGTCTCCTGGTTTAGGATAAGCGTTATCTAGAAGACACATTCTGCCTCTGGCTAGTGAGTCGCATTCACATAAAAGATGTTCTATGGTTTCCGTCTCCTCCTTGCATGCTCTGCAGTCGCTGTTCGATGTCATGTTAGAGAAGGGTATAGAGAGTGCACTTATGTTTGCGCACACACTTGAGCACTACCTATAATATGTGTTGCGTACGTGGCGGATTGTTGAGTTTGGCCGCTGTAGCCGTAATCGGTTGGAGGATATTATTATTTATACCTTGCACCAGTAATTTAACCTTAAAGTGATCTACAGTAATTATCAAACAAAACGTGAGTATTTCAAGAAAATGCTTCTGTTATCCTACCAATATCTAAACTCACTAGGTACTAAATAACTACCTAGCTAATCTAGGTACTCTAAACCTCATAATCCCCGCATCTGATTTTTTTAGCCAAACTATAACCTCTTTAGATTAACTTGCAAGCTGGCCTGAAAAAAATATATTAATCTAGTCATAATTAGAGGAAACATTTTAATGTCAATAATTTTATTTTTAATTATGAATGATGACGTGTAGCCAAATTTTTTGAGCAAAAACTGACAGTAGCTACGTTTTGATTTATTTTTTATTAACGCTACAAAACTTTTTGTAGATGTTCTATATTTTTTTCTGATTAACTTATCCTTGCTAAGTAAAAAAGTACTTACGCAAGAATAATTTCAATTTTCATTCCTAAGAGGCTGGAGCTTCGAAATTTGTGAAAAAGATATCCGGTTTCGTTTTTTATTATGTGATAGGTGGCAGACGAGCAGACGGATCGCCTGATAATAAGTGATTGCCGCCGCCCATAGACACCCGGGACACCAGTAGAGTCAGAAGTGCGCGCAGCGAAACACAGCACAGTGCTGCTTCACGCCGGTTTTCTGCGAGGCCGTGAGGTTGTTAATAATTTAAATCAATTGGCGTCGCCAGTGTGGTCTACCTACCCGTTACCTTAATAAGTAAGTAACCGCGCCACCAACGAAGTCTCATGAAAAACGCGGATAAGGGGCAGACCAGCAGACGTAACAGCTGATGGTAGGCGCTCAAGGACAGGTGCGCTGTCGCCCTTTTTTAAAGGGATTAGGCGCTTTTCTTGAAGGTTTGCAATAAATTATTTTATTATTGATTGATTGCATTAATGAGAGTTGAAGTCTTCATAAGCGAAGATCACCGACTCTCACCAGCGGGCGATGGGGTCGTCACATTTTTCTTTATGTTTTTTTTATACTAGAGGTTGACAAACGAGCAAGCGACTCACCTGATGGAAAGCAATCATCGCCGCCCATTAACATCCGCGAAATCAGACAGATCGCTAAAGCGTTGCCGGCCTTTTAAAAGGAGTACGCTCTTCTCTTGGGAAATACTCCCGCAGCCAAACCGTTCCACAGAACTGAGGTACGTGGTAGAAAGTTCCGGGAGAAACGCACAGTATTAGACCGCCATCCATCGAGATGATGGGGATGGAATGACAATCGCTTGCGTGTGGTTCGATGTAAGAATTCAGCTGTAGGGAGTAGATCAAACAGTTCCTCAGAGCACTCCCCATGATAGATGTTTTCTGGCTAGTAGTAAACACTCGAACGTCCAACCAGCCAAGCGTGGCGCCAGGGGTATTTCTGTACACTTGTATTTCGAGCTCGTAAACATACATTAGCCTACGTATATTCGTTAAGGTGACGGGTAGTTCACACTAGCAACGCTAATCGATTTTAATTTTTAGCTACTAAACCGGATCTATTTTAAACAATTTCGGGGCTACAACCTCTCGGCAAACACTTTTTTTTTTAATAATGTATCTGTCTTGGCGCAACTTGCCAATGTCAAGTGATTAAAGAGACACGTTTCTTTTCTTTTCGAAATTGGACGGTGATGCGAGTTGGTGTTGATGAATCTCTTTAATTGAGTTTGTTATTATTATTTTAAAAATAAATAAATTTTAATACAGACAGAAACAAACAAAACAGTACAATAGACAACACAGTATATCTTGGGAGATTCTCGGCAAACACTTATTACTATTTATTAAATAACCATGCAAAAATGTTGGGTCCAACGCGTACGCGAAAAATGGATTCAGGCCAAAAGCGGCCACTTTTGGCGGTAATCAATTTTTTGCATACAAAAACGGACCCAACATCAGTGCATGGTTATTTATTCAAACCCAAACTCAAATAATTATTTATTTGCATAGGCTTGTACACAGCACTTACAAATCGTCATACATTTGAATAACTTAAAACTATGTATAAGTACTTATGTATAATTTACATGTTAATACATATATATGTTGATACATAAAATATACTAAAGAAATAAATAAACATAATGCGATTCTACCACCGGCTCGGAAAGTTGTTTCTGGTCGAGAAGATCCGGCAAGAAACTCGCCAGTTACTCTTTTTAATCGCCAAACTTTCATACAATGTTGTGTCATCATCATACCAAGCCATACAGTTTAATTGTTACACAAAATAAAATAAAGGAAATAATAATAAAATAAATATTATGGGGTAAACCGAAGCAGACCAGTCCCCAAAGGTGGCACCTGTTCACAAGTATGACGTATGTGTCAGCCATCATTTCACTCAACCATATTAGAGGGAATGTAATGACCCGCCACATAGCGCCACCACCTTAGTGGTATAAGTGTTTGCCGAGAGATTGTAACCCCTAAATTGTTTAAAATTGATCCAGTTTAGTAGCTAAAAATTAAAATCGATTGGCGTCGCTAGTGTGCCCTACCCGCCACCTTAAATGCAGTGCATAGTGCCACCAGAAGGTATGACCAGGTCTCATCATCGTCGGCCCATTTAAGTCCCCACTGCTGGGGCACGGGCCTCCCTCAATCACATGAGGGGTAATTGCCATACTCACCACGCTTGGCAGACGGGTTGGCGAGGGTTTTAATATAAATGCAGAGTTTTCCTTCTCTGGGTGCTGATGATCATACTAGCAGCTTTACTTTAGTCGCCTGACCCGGTCTATTTGGTTACTATGTCATAATTAGTCACAAAGTGATATGTGTAGATTTATCGCACACAATGGACAATACGACAAAAAAATATTTTCCGAAATGAAAAGTACCATTGATTTTAGATTAGACTCATAGAAATTAGAGAAAAATAATTTCAGAATTTTATACAGATATTTATGGAGGAAAAAATAAAATATAATTATCCTCCTGTGACGTCATCATTCGGCATGACAAATTAATGACGCTTTTGCTTTTGATTAAAAAAAAAGTAAAATGTCTGATCATAAAATGACAAGACGAATGATTGACAAAAATGTACACATTTGATTCGGCGGGTAGGGGCTAAAACAAGCCGCATGGGCTGATGCAATTCAAAGGTTTTAAATTAGTCTCTAGTGGTTTTTTGTGTACGAATTTGGTGTTTATTTGCGCAGTGAAGTGCCGCAAAGTGATCCTAATAATAATAATCGTTGGATTGTATCGTTTTTAACACTGCTATTGTGTGTCGAGTGCGTTGTCTCGTGACAACTTCCTTGGACCTAATAGAGTCTTAAAACCCGCGATTGCTTTTAGAGGATATCCGCTGAATCCGTAGGTCGATAAAACGTAAAACACCGGCGTTTTATTGAGTGACTGTGACTTTGATTGACTTGGACTGTTGACTATCTACTTATTTTCAATAAGTTACTTGACATTGGCGAATTATCTTCGGGTAGAGCCAAAATAAAAAAAAAAGTACACATTAGCATCTGTCAGTTTACTTTGTCCAATTAAAAATCCGACTATACTTTCCATGAATGTTTTGGAAACCCACATGTGAGTTTTCGAAGATTACCCTAGTAAATAAAATAAGCCGCATCCCATAACTTACCCCGCAAACTGAAGCTAATATATTTGTCGTCGCTATTTGTGCAAGACAACTTTGTGCCGTTTTGAAACGGCAATTTACTGGCAATTCCATTAAAACTTGCTTCGGTGAGTGTTGCCAAGACAAAAAAAAGGGTATTTTTTGTGCGAAATGATTTAATAGTTAAGAGGTAGGTACGTAGGTTGGCACAGTGGGTTATGCGTCGCAATTTAAAGCGACGGCTGCGCTTGGGGTCCCGGGTCCGGCCAATTTGTACCTGAGTTTTCATGTTAAGAAATTCTCAGTGTCAGCCCGGAGTCTGGAAGTTGGCGGTCTTTTACCTACCCCCGTGCCTCGGAAAGCACGTTAAGCCGTTGGTCCTGCGCCTAATCCCTGTTCGGTCGTGTTACACTAGTGTCCCATCGAAGTAAGAGGGTATGGGAATAGAGAGTGCACTTGTCTGCGCAAATACTTGTGCACTATAAAATGTCCTGCATCGATGGCTGATCGCTGAGATTGGCCGCTATGACCGAAATATCGGTTTGGAGGACATTATATCCCGACGGCTACGACTTAGGGACCTTCAAGAGGAGAGCGTACTCTTTTTTAAAAAGGCTGGTAACACATTAGCGATCTCTCCGATTTCGCGGATGTTCATGGGTGACGTTGATTACTTTTCATCAGGTAATTCGTTTGTCGCCTGTAGCATATAAAATACGGGTGCGGTAGAGAAAAAAAAGAGACGCTCTTAAAGTGGTAAAATGTATGTCCCCCCCCCCCCCTACCCCCGCTCCCTCTTACTTCTGTAATAAATTAATTATAAAACTAAAAAAAATATATGATGTACAGTGGCGGACACATCAAGCTAAACAAAACTGTCAAATTTCTTCATTCGATTATAAATCGTATATTGTTACACATTGAGTTCGAAATCGATTGAGGAAATTTGACAGTTTTGTATAGCTTGACCTGTCCGCCACTGTACATAATCATGAAAACTAACAACGAAAATTGGTTTGGACTAGATCTAGTAAGTAAGTTTTTTTTTTAATACGTTATAAACCGTAAACCGCAATTTACCTTCCATATATCTTACTTGCTGCTACGGAACCCTTCATGGGCGAGTACGACTAACACTTGGCCGGTTTTTTTTTTCATTTTAGCAAAACATTATATCACGCTTTGTGCAGGCACGCGATGCGGGTAGCTCGACATTTATTACCATCTATTTAACGTCACGTCGTTTAGCCATCGATTTATTGAAACTTTCGACCAGGGTAAATTTTTTTATGTGATAGGTGGCAGACGAGCAGACGGATCACCTGATGGTAAACGATTTACTTAGCATTATTTTTTTTTAGTAATGGAATTCAGCGTTTTTCGGTAGTTGGAGCTTGTAAAAAGCAATCAAGCAGGTGGTTCGGTATTGTTTCGGTAGATGTCACTATGCATTTTTACATCGCGCTAGTACTTAAACAACAACCCCGTTGTTTCGGAAACAACGACCCCAAGCTGCCTGCCTATATACGAGTAAATAATTAACAAACCGGCCAAGTGAGAGTCGGACTCGCCCATGAAGGGTTCCGTAGCAGCAAGTAAGATATATGGAATAAAAAAACTACTTACTAGATCGGACATACGGACGGGACAGACGGACAGACATGACGAATCTATAAGGGTTCCGTTTTATGCCATTGGCTACGGAACCCTAAAAAGTACTGAAAATAACCAGAGATCGGATTTTTATAGAGGCATCAGACGGCAAGCCAGTTCTAGCGCCATCTAGTGGAAAACGACCAATACTCACCGGCTAAGTAGTGCGGCCAACTTCGACAACAGCCCAGTAGCCAGTTCGTAAGAACGATATTTTAAGACGCCAAATAAGTAACTCAAAAAATATTTCGCCATTGTTCTTTTTGGCCCGACCCGGAGAACAATCAAACCCGGGACCTCTTGCGCAGCAGTCGCTTCAACCAATACGCCAGCCGAGGCAGTCTCTACATCGTCGTCAGCCCATTTAAGTCCCCACTGCTGGGGCACGGGCCTCCCTCAATCACATGAGGGGTAATTGCCATACTCACCACGCTTGGCAGACGGGTTGGCGAGGGTTTTGATATAAATGCAGAGTTTTCCTTTTCTGGGTGCTGATGATCATACCAGTAGCTTTACCTTAGTCGCCTTTTACGACACCTCGGTAAGAGTGAGCGTGGCCTATTCTACTCTGCCGGTGACCACACGGCTTGTCTCTACATATCGTAGGCGTTACGTTGCGAATCGCGAATTGTCTCGATCTGATTAAATATTTATCGTGAGTGAATATCGATTCGCAAACATCTGCATGACCTGGTGGAAGGACGAAAGATGGAGAGTTCGATAATGAGCCTATTGGAAAATGCATTATATAATTTGACCGTGGGAGAGACAAGCTTCGGCATGATTGGGCCGGCTCGACCGGAGTGATACCACGGCTCCGTGAGTGAGGGTACCGGAGGCCCAATCCGGGGGAAAAGGGGGTTTAAAGGTTGGAAGCGCACTTGTGACTCCACTGGTGTCGCGGGTGTATATCATCATCAGCCCACGGGCCTCCCTCAATCACATGAGGGGTAAATGGCATACTCACCACGCTTGGCAGACGGGTTGGCGAGGGTTTTGAAATGCAGAGTTTTCCTTCTCTGGGTGCTAATGATCATGCCAGCAGTTTTACTTTAGTCGCCTTTTACGACACCTCGGTAAGAGTGAGGGTGGCCTATTCTACTCTGCCGGGGACCACACGGCTACACGGGTGTATATAGGCGGCGGAAATCGCTTTTGTACCATCGGACGATCCGTCTGCTCGTCTGTTACCTATCACATACAAAAACGGTAAATTATTTGTCGATAATTTCAATAGCATGCTATTTATCGTAAAATAGCAACGTGCGTATTTTTACTATTGCGCAGTTCGACTTCGGTGAAACCTTTTCTCGAGTGTACTGTTATGAAATGTTATTTGAAGTGTATAAAGTGATAAAAATATTTTTTTACACTTTTTAGTTCGTGGTTTTTGAAGGCGGTTTTTTTCGCAGATTTTTTTTTATATACTATCTCATTTTTGGCAGCAATTCAATCAGTCGTTCAAATGAAAGAGCTTTTTAGCACATTTCAACTATGTAATTTTTATTTGATGTGTGGTACGTACAATAATTATTTAAGTATTATAATGTTGGTATGTAGGCACTTAAATAACAAATTCAGCAAGACGTTAAAGGCACCCTAAAACACATTGTAATGTACCAGGTTTGATGTTTACGAAGTTTTTATGGCCTCACGTAGACGCCGGTTTTATGGCCTCATACAAAATTGCAGTTTCGGAGTTAGCTACTAAGTAACCAAGTTTTCGTAACTAATGAATAAATATTTCACAACATCACATACATTGATTTGACTCCGAGATAGGTACTTCAAGCACCTGTGTTACGGATAGATATCAGAATCAACAGTGGGATTACAAATATTTCTATTTTTTGTTTCATCAAACCCATACGTGTGTGGTATCTAGGTATGGATAGGTTTTTAAAAATAATGTTGAGATTTCTAATATAAAAATCGGCCAAGTGCTTAAAATTACCCTGTCACACCACCATATAGAAAATAATATATTTTCTAAATGGTGGTGTGACAGGGTAATTTTAAGCACTTGGCCGATTTTTGAGCCTCTGAATTTTTAGCCAGACTATAGAAATAATGAAAGAAATGCTATTATAATATTAATGAATTTTTATCAGATAAATTTTAATTCTTATTACAAGTTATATTTTAATAATTTTATTGTATGACATAATTAATTACTAATCCATTATTTTATCTGTTGACATGTAATATTTTAAGAACCGTTCTCTATGTTTGATTGCTGGAAATAACATACAGATTAGTGTTACAAACTCGCCTCCTATATTTGTATGCCTGAATGGCGAAACATGTAGACCTTAGCTAAATATTTTTCCAACTTTTGTAATTTACACATGTTTTTGACAAATAAAAATCTTTATCTTTATCTTTAAAGAAATAAAGAAAATAATAATTATTATAGACATCACAACATAGAACTCATAGCAGCTGTAAACAGAACACAATTTGGCACAAACAAATGAATATTATGGTATATAATATATTATAGGTATGTAACCTCTTTAGATTGATTTTCTGGTTGGCCGTAAATAATAAGTTTATCTTGTCAAAATTAGAAGAAACAATATAATGTCAGTTAATTTACTTTTAATTTAAAAAATGGCGTGTACTAATTTTTTTAAGCAAAATTACCAATTCTACCTTTTTGATTAAATTTTATTGATGTTAAAAACTTTTTGTGGATGTAGGTCATAGAGTCGCGCCACCAAAGAAGTCCAGTGAAAACCGCGCTCGAGTCGAGTCGAGATCTATATTCATATTTCATCATGACGCCCCGTTTGGAACAGTGGTAGGGAACGCTGCCTTTGGTCCAAGGGTTGCGGGTTCGATCCCCGCACAGTGCAAACATTTGTGTGCATGAACATGTCTGCTTGTATTGGTTTGGGTGATTGTATGTATTATAAGTATGTATTTACAAAAGAAAAGTATTATACGTATATATTTGTAATTCCGCTGTTGATTCTGATATCCGTAACACAGGTGCTTGAGCTACCTATCTCGGAGTCAGATCAATGTAGGTATGTGATGTTCTGAAATATTTATTATTTATTCAAGCTTTATGTTTATAGATTCACGGATTCTCAAATTTTGGTACCGTGTTTTTCCGTGTATTCGAGCCGGCCATTCATGCCGAAGCGTGGCTCTCCCACTGTCTTAATGGTGTAGGTATCTATCTATATTAAAGCTCGAATTTGTTATATACCTATGTACCAATATAATTGTATATCTGCCACATAGTCCACACATCTTTCAATATATATTATACGTGTATATACTTATAGCTATTTATTTGCTTATACACTCACTCGCAACCAGGTCCCACTAGAATACCAGCGCTGCTGCAGCACCGCAGATAGTGCCGTAGCAGCAAACGCCGAGGTCGGGTCCTGATTGACCACACACAACCACAAATATCAGCTTCTTCCTCTGGATCGTATCCAGCGAAGGGCGGTCAGAATTGTCGACGACCAGGCACTTTCCGACACACTTGATCCTCTGTCATTGCGTAGAGATGTAGCATCACTGTGCATCTTCTATCGCATTTACAATGGGGAATGTTCCGAGGAGCTGTTCGGCCTTATTCCAGATGCAATTTTTTAACACCGCACATCACGTCAGAACGCCAAATTCCATCCACATCATCTGGATGGATTTATATCGACTACAGTGCGTTTCTCACGTCATTTCCTACCACGCACAGTAAAGCTGTGGAACCAGCTGTCATCAGTGGTGTTTCCGAACAGATACGACCTGGGGACCTTCAAGGAAAAGGTTTACTCCTTTCTTAAGAGCCGGCAACGCATATGTGATACCTCAGGTGTTGCAGATGTCCCTGGGCGGCGGTGATCACTTTCCATCAGGTGTGCCGTCTGCTCGTTTGTCCGCTATAATGTAAAAAAAAAAAAAAAACCAACCACACCACCTCTTCTTATAACGCCTCTTCTCTTTGTATCTGTATCGTGTCGTGTTATGCCTATTGTACATATTAACTTTTTCTGTGTTGTGATGGTCAATAAATACGTGAGTCAAAACAATACTCGTGAAATCAAATGAAAAATTAGAATGTCAATCACCCGTTATAAAGTTGCCTATTTCACAGAAATGAATAGAGAATCTAATTGTTTGGGCAGATAACCGCCACGGCTGATCTGGCGCGCCGCCAGCCATGCGGCCTCATACCATTGATTTGTAAATGTATTAGTAACAGCTTGCCGTTAGTTTTATTATCATGTTTAGACCTGTCAGAAACGTATCTTTCAAAAAATATAAATAGGTGTCGAATTGAGAACCTACTCCTTTTTTTTGAAGTCGGTTAAAAAGATTGAACATTTGCATCTGGATCAGTGCAGAGATGCGGAACAGTGAAACGCTTCATTTGGAACATCAGCTCTGAGATAGATCCGTGATTCATTCCGCTTATTCGACTCACTCAGATCATTTAGCTCATTCGGATCATTGGCCTATTCCGCTAATTCAGATCATTCGGCTCACTCGGTTCATTCAGCTCATTCGGATCATTCGGCTCACTTCGGTCATTCAGCGCATTAGGATCATTCGGCTCAATCGGATCATCAGCTCATCCGGATCATTCGGTTCATTGAATGATCATTCGGCTCACTCTGATCATTCTGTTCATTCGGCTCACTCGGATCATTCAGCTCATTCGGCTCACTCCGATCATTCAGCTCATTCGGCTCACTCGGATCATTCAGCTCATTCGGATCATACGGCTCACTCCGATCATTCAGCGCATTCGGATCATTCGGCTCAATCTGATCATCAGATCTTTCGGATCATTCGGCTCACTCGGATCATTTAGCTCATTCAGATCATTCGGCTCACTCGGATTATTCCGCTAATTCAGCTCATTCGGCTCACTCGGATCATTTAGCTCATTCAGATCATTCGGCTCACTCGGATTATTCCGCTAATTCAGATCATTCGGCTCACTCGGATCATTCAGCTCATTCGGATCATACGGCTCACTCGGATCATTCAGCTCATTCGGCTCACTCGGATCATTCAGCTCATTCGGATCATACGGCTCACTCGGATCATTCAGCGCATTCGGATCATTCGGCTCATCGGATCATTCCGCTAAATCATTTGGCTCACTCGGATCATTCAACTCATTCGGAACATTCGGCTCACTCCGATCATTCAGCGCATTCGGATCATTCGGCTCAATCTGATCATCAGATCTTTCGGATCATTCGGCTCACTCGGATCATTTAGCTCATTCAGATCATTCGGCTCACTCGGATTATTCCGCTAATTCAGATCATTCGGCTCACTCGGATTATTCCGCTAATTCAGATCATTCGGCTCACTCCGATCATTCAGCGCATTCGGATCATTCGGCTCAATCTGATCATCAGATCTTTCGGATCATTCGGCTCACTCGGATCATTTAGCTCATTCAGATCATTCGGCTCACTCGGATTATTCCGCTAATTCAGATCATTCGGCTCACTCGGATTATTCCGCTAATTCAGATCATTCGGCTCACTCGGATCATTCAGCGCATTCGGATCATTCGGCTCATCGGATCATTCCGCTAAATCATTTGGCTCACTCGGATCATTCAACTCATTCGGAACATTCGGCTCACTCCGATCATTCAGCTCATTCGGCTCACTCGGATCATTCAGCTCATTCGGATCATACGGCTCACTCCGATCATTCAGCGCATTCGGATCATTCGGCTCAATCTGATCATCAGATCTTTCGGATCATTCGGCTCACTCGGATCATTTAGCTCATTCAGATCATTCGGCTCACTCGGATTATTCCGCTAATTCAGATCATTCGGCTCACTCGGATTATTCCGCTAATTCAGATCATTCGGCTCACTCGGATCATTCAGCGCATTCGGATCATTCGGTTCACTTCGATCATTCAGCGCATTCGGATCATTCGGCTCACTCGGACTCGAGATCTGTTTGAGTCGAATGATACATTCAGAGCGAACATTACAGACTCCAGACTGACACTGGAATTTCTTACCGAAAATTTAGGTACAAATTTGTGACCCGACCCTGGGTTCGACCCCGGGACCTCTTGCGCAGCCGTTGCTTTATAGTTCATCATCATCAGCCTAATCGCAGTCCACTGCTGGACGTAGGCCTCTCCAATTTTTCGCCACTGTGATCTATCCATGGCTTCTCGCATCCAGCTCTTGCCAGCCATCCTGCGCAGATCGTCCTCCCACCTAGCCAGAGGCCGCCCTACATTACGTTTGCCAAGACGCGGTCTCCACTCCAGAACTCGTTTACCCTACGGTTGTCGGTTCTGCGGCTAATATGGCCAGCCCACTGCCACTTAAGCTTGCTAATTCGGTGAGCAATGTCGATAACTTTGGTTCTCTGCCGGATCACCTCATTTCGGATTCGATCTCGGAGAGAGACGCCGAGCATTGCTCGTTCCATAGCCCGCTGAGCAAACTTTATAGTGCGACTTACTAACCACTATGCCACCGAGGCAGTCAATGGCTACTCCATTATTACGGCTTTGGCGGCTCTGGTGCCGTTCGATAATTCAGCCATGTCCGTTGGGAACCGAAACATTTGTCACAAATCAGCCCCACTTACTTCGTCCTTTAATTACAAACCAACCGTCCGCAATGTTCAACTTAGGTGACGGTACACACTAGCGACGTACCTAAATCGATTTTAATTTTTAGCTACTAAACCGGATCTACTCAATTAACTAAGAAATAAACTCAAATCACCAGTCAATGAGCAGTTTTCCAGTAGGTATTTTCGGGTGGTTTCTAAAAGCAACACCAGATGACGCTACTCTCACTATCAATTAAAAGTTCCATTTTTGTCTATGATAGTTATGAAATATTTGATAAACCAACCATCATCATGACATTTACGGTCCTGCCATATTTAACTTTATTTTACCCATAGTAAAATGGAGATAAAAAGTAAACAAGTAAAATACCTACATATTTTACTTGTTTATGAAAAGTTTAGTTTTGAATCACTCTCTGTCATTTAAAATGTAGGTACATAGCACTAAAAATACGCATTAACTGCGAAGTATTAAGATATTTAATGTAAAAAACCTAAAACAATTTTCCCATAAATTAGGGTCCACATGAAATATCATACCACACCTAACATTTACAGGGACTGATTGCGCCATCTAGCGAATCACTGGGAAATTTATAAATACCTACTGAAAAACTGCTCATTCAATTCGTGATAATGTGTCTCTACTCACCTGACATTGGCAGAGTTGACTGCGTCTCCGACGTACAACACTACTAGCCATTAAAAAAAACCGGATCTATTTTAAACAATTTCGGGGTTACAACCTCTCGGTAAACACTCATACTATTAATGAGCAGTTTTCCAGTAGGTATTTATATATTTCCCAGTGATTCGCTAGATGGCGCAATCAGTCCCTGTAAATGTTAGGTGTGGTATGATAATTCATGTGGACCCTATTTATAGAAACATTGTTTTAGGTTTTTTACATTAACTATCTTAATACATCGCAGTTAATATGTATATAGTGCTATGTACATTTAAATGACAGAGAGTGATTCAAAACGAAACTTTTCATAAACAAGTAAAATATGTATTTTACTTGTTTACTTTTTATCTCTATTTTCTTATGGGTAAAATAAAGTTAAATATGGCAGGACCGTAAATATCATGATGATGGTTGGTTTATCAAATATTTCCTATCTATCATAGACAAAAAAGGAACTTTTAATTGATAGTGAGAGTAGCGTCATCTGGTGTTGCTTTTAGAAACCACCCGAAAACACCTACTGGAAAACTGCTCATTAAATAACCATGAAAAATGTTGGGTCCAACGCGTACGCGAAAAACGGACCCAACATTTGTGCAGATAAGGTAAGGTTACTCTAAAGTGTCCTGTAAACTAACCGTAAACCGGCGTGAAGCAGTACTGTGATTGCGAGTGAGGATATCGGAGGCCCAATCCAGGGGAAAGGGAGGTTTAAAGGTTGTGACTCCACTGGTGCCGCGGGTGTCCATGGGCGGCGGCAATCGCTTACCACCCGGTGATCTGTATGCTCGTCTGCCACCTATCACATAAAAAAATGAGTGACTGCTTACCATTAGGTGATCCGTCAGCTCGTCAGACACTCATTGTGATAGGACTAACTCAACTGCCCCGGCAATATTAAGGCCAAAAAACTTGTCCTTTTCCCAACATATCAAGTTGCCATTTAAGCCATCAAACTTGAAAAGAATCTCCAAGGGACATTTTGCATAAAAGATACCGACCTCGCGGACTTTCGGCATTGTTTACGCGAATTTGTGCGCGAATTGCGAAGGCCTACGCTGTTTAATTAATGGCAACCTCTAGTGATGACGTCATTTTTGACATTTAGAGTTCGCGCCACCAAATAAGTCCCTAAGATTGGCGCCATTGCTGTCCCGTCAGCATTCAAGTTTGAACTTTTTTGATAAAATATCCTCCAACCGATTTCGGCTATGGCGACCAATCTCAGTCAGCCACTTACGCAGGATGTTATTATAGTGCTCAAGTGTATCCTCGAACACAAGGGCACTCTCTGTTCCCTTGCCCTCATACTCCGATGGGACACTAGTGTGACACGACCGGGAAGGGATAGGGCGCAGGACCAACGGCTGTAACAAATATTATATTTGTAATTCCTCTGTTGTCTGACAGCCGTAACACAAGTGCTTAAGCTATTTAGTACTGAATCAGGTCAATGTATGAGATGTTGAATGAAGAAAGAGGTAAATCCTATAGTCAGCAGTCACGCTTATAGGTAATCCGAAAACACGAACGCCTTGCGCGATGGAATCGACACCTAGCGCCATCTACTGGTTAAAAATGGAACTATATTTTTGACGACCCGTTTGGAACAATGGTGGTGCCTTTGGTCCAAGGGTTGCGGGTACGATCCCCGCACAGTACCAACATTTGTGTGCATGAACATGTCTGTTTGTATTGGCCTGGGTGTTTGTATGTATTATAAGTATGTATTTACAAAAGAAAAGTATTATATTTATATATTTGTAATTCCACTGTTGATTCTGATATCCGTAACACATGTGCTTAAGCTACCTATCTCGGAGTCAGATCAATGTATGTGATGTTGTGAAATATTTAATTATTTATTTATATCCCCAAAACGAAGTGAGGGCAGGCCACTAGTAAAATATAAAGAAAGATGGCGTTGTTGACAAACATCTGTGGACATAACAAAAGATGACATTAAGTAGTTCGAAACTCAAATAATCGTAGATTACAACTGTCGTATAGTTCTACAAGACACATACAGTACAGAAAGCGTCAGCTGGAATTTCCACCCCGCAGTGCAAAAATAGCACTTCCATCTCAGACATAAGGACGGTTGAAAGGGAGTGAATCCATGTGACGCCGTATGTACGCCCAAATAGGTTTGTTTACATATGAACATAGAACTAGTTTGAGGTTATTTTTCTTCTTGTTTTCTTTTGTCGATATTCCTCGTCCTGCGGCAAAATACGGAACTACAATGTTATGTTCCTTGTGCCTATGAATATAAAGTTCACATTTGAATGTTGTTGGCGAATGAAGCGCGCTTTTCACGGACTTTATGGTCCGTTAAGTTTAACTTGATTAGAATGACAGCTATTGGTGTCACAGATAAACGATCTTTAGGCCTTTAGTAATAAAATTTATGAAATAAAACGTGGTTAAATGGTAAACTTTATTCCCATTGAAATGACGGTCAAGTGACATCTGTCATTCTATTCAAGTTGTATTTTACGCAGTAATAATTAATCATATAGGTAAATGCGACAGTTTGTAATTTAAGGTGACGGGTAGGGCACACTAGCGGCGCTTATTGATTAAAATTGTTAGATACTAAACCTGATATCTTTTTATCAATTTCGAAGCTGCAGCTACTCGGAAAACACTTATACTATTTTTTTTAATACTTATACTTAACTTTGGGTCTGCTTTTGTACTCGATATTTGAATTACCGCCAAAAACAGCCACTTATGGCGTTAATCCTAATTTCGAGTGCGAAAACAGATCAAAAAGTAGTGCACAATTATTAAATAAATAGTATAAATGTTTGCTTAGAGACTCCCGAATTGTTTAAAAAGATCCGTTTAGTAGCCGACAATTTAAATCGATTGGTGTTGCTAAATATGGCTACCCGTTGCCTTAAGGTGACTGGAAGGGCACACTAGCAACGCCAATCGATTTTAAGTTTTAGCTACTAAACCGGATCTATTTTAAACAATGTCGGGGTTACAATCTCTCGGCAAACACTTATACTATTTATTTAATACTTATAGTTAACTTTTTGGTCTGCTTTTGCACTCGAATTATGGATTACCGCCAAAAGTGGCCGCTTTTGGCGTGAATCAATTTTCGGCGTACAAAAACGGACCTAACATTTGGGCATGGTTATTTAATAAATAGTATAAGTGTTTGCCGAGAGATTGTAACCCCGAAATTGTTTAAAATACTTAGATCCGGTTTAGTAGCTAAACATTAAAATCGATTGGCGTTGTTAGTGTGCCCTACCCGTCACCTTAAAGCTACGGGTAGCCACACAAAATATTGGAGGGGCGAAATCTGATTATAGGGTAGCTAAGTACCTAAGTATTCGTGTTTTCGGAATATTTCTCATTCCTATACGATACCGGAAAATTTTCCGATTTTTTGTTTCCGGATTTTTTTATATCCCCTTTCTCTTTTTTTATTTCCCTTTCCCTAGGACCGGGGAACTCCATTTGTGACGCGCGTGTCCAAGGGGGGGGCAATCGCTTACCATCAGGTGATTCGTCTGCTCGTCTGCCGCCTCACATAAAATAAATAATACACTTACAAAAAATTTTCGACAGTACTCGGGTGGGACTCGGACACCACGATTTTTTGCTAACCGGACAGTTGCCTTTGAATGAATGAATGAATCGTTATTTGCATAAATACGGTACATAGTAGGTCTTATGATATTAAAAGAGATCGACATACTTAACCATAACATGGCATTACCATTTACCGACTAAGCTACCTGAGACCTTGGTATGTCGATGAATTTTGTAAGTCAAATGTGGGAGAGCCACGCTTAGGCATGAATGGGCCAGCTCGACCGGAGACCGGACCACTGCCTCACAGAAGACCGGCGTGTAGCAGGGCCTACGCTGTGTTTAGCCGTGTGAGTGAGGTTACCGGAGGCCCAATGGGGGGAAGGTTGGCAGCGCACTTGTGACTCTACTGGTGTTGCGGGTGTCCATGGGCGGCGGAATTGCTTACCATCAGTTGATCCGTCTGCTCGTCTGCCACCTCTCATATAAATAAAAAGTGCTTTTTGCTTCGCCCTGAGCAAAAAGACTCGATTTTTTTTTATATTATTTTACTTAAGAATAAATTGCAAAATATTGCTATACCCCAAAAATTTATATTCATCCTTCGCTTTGTTTATAAGTTGCAATCGCTTCAATGTATTTACCAGACTTGCTTAATATATTTTTAATAATAGGTGGCAGACGAGCAGATGGATCACCTGATGGAAAGCGACTGCCGCCACCCATGGACCCCCGCGACACCAGTGGAGTCACGAGAGCGCTGCCAACCTTCAAACCTCACGCACGCAGCGAAACACAGCACAGTGTTGCTTCACGCTGGTTTTCTGTGAGGCCGTGGTATCACTACGGTCGAGCGGGCCCATTCATGCCGAAGCGCGGCTTTCCCACATTTGACTTACAAAATTCATCGACATACCAAGGTCTCCGGTAGCTTAGTCGGTAAATGGTAATGCCATGTTATGGTTAAGTATGTCGATCTCTTTTAATATCATAAGACCTACTATGTACCGTATTTATGCAAATAAAGATTCATTCATTCATTCAAAGCAGTTGGCCGGTTAGCAAAAGTTCGTGGTGTCCGAGTCAAACCCGAAGATTGTCGAAAAAATTTTGTAAGTGTATTTTTTTTTTATGTGATAGGCGGCAGATGAGCAGACGAATCACCTGATGGTAAGCGATTGCCGCCGCCCTTGGACACGCGCGACACGTGTTTGAGAGAGTTTAAGAATTGCGATCGCTTCAATAATTACCAAGCTTACATAATGTTTCTCATGTACAGACAACCACAGAGCAATGTAAACAAATCTGTAAAATTTTCTCAAACGTTTCCACCACGTTTGTTATTTATTGAAGACGTTATACAGATTGTGGTAGCCAGATGTGTGGCTGTCTGTACTGAGTGTAGGTAAATAGGTATATCTAATAATACCCAAACACTGCAAAGACACGGAATAAAAAGCTGGCCAGATGTTTGAGAAAAAAAACTGAGCTTTACCTATTACAGAAAAAAATTTGGACCATCTTCTTTCAGCGGTCCAAAAAAATTTTCGAGAGACAAGATTAAAAAAAAAAATTTGACCACTTTTTTGGTGCAATTCCATGAGCAATAAATAACACAAAAAAAAGAAAATTGAGAAACAGCATCAACAATGTAAAAATTTTTTTTTTATCGTCGTACTACATAAGATATTTTTTTCACGGACACTACAAAAAAGTATTTAAAAAAAATATTGGATCAATGAAAATGGACCAGTTTAGAAGTAAAACAAAACATTATTAACACTCAAATGTGACATTGTAGTATAAATAAAATGTATTAGAACATATCGATTTAGGATTTTATTTTACCATATAATGTAAGATTGTATTTGGAAAATATAATAATAGACTCGGCAATCTTAGAGTTTCTTTATTAATCAGAATACTTTATTTTATTGAACAAAAACACAAGAAAATTAAGACAATAACTAAGAAATAAAATTAAACTAAAAGTAAATAAAAAGGAAAGTTAAAACAAAGTAGGTCCCCGTGGCAGTGTCCCCAAAATGCTGGCAGCATTACCCCGCTGGATCGCGATGTAAATTCGCTGGGCGAGGTAGCTGCCAGCTTTTGGCTCTCCCGTGACTTCGACTAGACGCTTAGCTAAGTCACGGAAGAGAGAGAGAGCGTCGGAACCCCACGGGCCCAGTGTTTCAACACCGAAAGCTACAAAGTGGTAGGCACCAGATAGAATACTTAATAAAAGTTTTGTTTTAGGTAACTCATATTATTTCTCGTAGAACAGTTCCAATGCAATTTAAAATCAAGTAAATTAATGGTTGTTACACATAATTCTAGCTAGATTTAGAGAAATTCGGGTTTTTTCTAAACCTAGGTTCCAAAAATTTGTGCTCAAACTCCTGCATAGAATACCACCTGTGCGGATAAAGAATGGGATCAGAAATGGCGGCGTATCAATTCACTTCTCAGTCGCACACTATTTGCGTCTATACTCGCACTCGTGGGTGTGCGAGCGGGAAGTGAATAGATGCGCCGCCATTTCTGATCCCATTCTTTATTCGCACAGGAGCCCAATTCTCGTGCTCGTGATATTTATTTTCATACGACATATAACACTAAAACACAGTTTTTTTTGTATGGTTTTCAGGTGATATCCGCCATGTTTTCAAAATATCACGGGGCTTCAGGTTGTACTACTCTTAACTCCTGTCTGTGACATGTCTTTTTTTTATTATGGCTCTACCCGAAGATAATTCGCCAATGTCAAGTAAGTTATTGAGATACTTATTCTTTTTTTTTATAGAAAGGCCAATCAGGATACTAATTTAAAACCTTCGAATTGCATCAGCCCATGCGGCTTGTTTTAGCCTTACCCGCCGAATCCTGTGACATGTCCTCTGGCGGGATTCACAGATGTCAGAAATTTGACATTTGAGAGCCCACTGCTGAGTGGATAACACTTATAGACAAAAATAACAAAAAATACACTTTATTAGTTCGTTAAATTCAACAACATGCAAAATAAAATTATTCAGCAAAACGTAACGTATGCAAAACGCTTGTCAAAGGCTCAATTACACGGCCAGTCCAGATATAATCGTTAAAAACCTGCAATTATGCAAAATAAGTTTGTTAAAAAATAACAAAATGGTTTACGCTGACATAAAAAACCCGCGTAACATACATTACTTACTTATATCCTTGTATAATCTGATTTTTAATTCTGTGGACTAAACTGACAGACGCAAATGTCAAGTTCCTATACATTTTGATATTAGATATACAGCGTGTGTATTTTATACGGGCGAATAATTAATCCAGCTATAATATCTGATCCTACGAATCGTATAAGATAATCATTTCATTAAATTTTGTGGTTAATTAGGTGTAATGATTTTTCTAAAGTGCAACCCAGCAGCAATGTATGCCGTCCAACTTTGTTTGACATGACAAGTGACATGAGTGTCATGACACTCGTATGACGTTTAGATACTTATGTCTACGTTAATTGATGTTATTAACGTTAACTACCAGTGGATGCAATACATTGCGTGCTCAATTATTTTGTATGAAAAAAAAAGTACCTTAATTTCCTAAAGAAATGTATGTAAACAGGTTCCCTAGGTCCGATAGTAATCGCCATTAAAATATTCGCCCGTATCAAATAAACACGCTGTATATTTACGTCTGTCAAAAGTAGCAAAAATATATGGGGATGAATCTGTCAGTTTAGTAGTTAATATTATTATAAATCAGTTTAAATACACTCTGTCAAGTTGACAATAGGTGTATTTTGATCTCTTTTGACCGAAGCAAAATGTCAAAATTTATGGAAACTTCCCAGTCAGTTTGGTTTATCTAATTAAAAATCAGTGTATAAGAACATAAGTACATACATATTCTCCTCATTATTTGGAACTTCAGTGAGAAAAAAAAATCAACATTTGCAAATAAAAATAGTACAAACATTCAAACACAAACAAATCCGCCAGTTGCGTTTGGCAATTTTGTAGGAATGTAAAAACATTCGACGCGATTCTTTATATTTTTCTCGGTCAATTTTTATTCCAATTTACGAGCATAGAAACACGTGCATACAGGATGTGTAACAAGTATTCAATCGACAATTTTGACAAGCAACAAAAAAAATTAAAAAAAAATACAAGCAAAGAAAATCGGAAATAAACATCCATGCAAAAAATAAACAAAATGCATTCCCAAATACTAGCAAAATGATCGCGCTAAAAGCGATAAACATTCTTCAATTGATAAAAATATAATCTATACATACTATAGTTAGAACATCAGGATACAGGAGCGAGATACCACGATTCCCTTGCCCATAACCGAACAATGCCAATTTAAAAAGGCGAAAAACCCTTTTTTTTATCAAATCACTCACTCACGCACCAAGGAGTCTAGTCATAATTTAATTAAAGAAAAAACCTAATTTGCCCAACCTTATCGCACACTCCCTTTCAATCCTTGCAAAGAGGTCCTGGATTTATTAAGCTCCAACTATAATTTCAGCTTTTACGACGACATTTTGTTATTGTTTTACGTTGTTTATTCATGATAAGTGGAATTGTTGGTTGTATTTCGGTCGCGCGGGTTTTTTTAGCGATTTTATAGGCGAGGTCTTGGTGTATGCGCGCGACGCAACCGCCCAGGCCCGGGATGAGCCAGTACTGAGGCAAGAGCTGCCATCTACATTTATCGATGTTTAAATGTCACGTTCGTTTCGTTTCACTGATATGGCGTTTAGCGTCTGTGGGACGGTGGAATTTATTCTTTTGTTTTAGACTGTATAATGTCGATATTGCCTTCTAGGCCGATGGGGATATTTTTGGCTTGAAATTGGAACGAAAAATTGTATTTTTTTTCAGCGTTATCTTCAGATGATAACCTTATCTGCAACCGAGTTAGATTTTGGAATACCTCCAATTAATTTTAAACTGTTTGCTTTGCGTATGTTATTGTGCGATAAAATTGTGTATCTTTTTCTTAAAGATAAGTATAATTATTGTTAAAATTAATTTTGAAAAGCCCAAGAAAATGTTATTGCTGTTTTGTTTCTCATGTAAGTGATTTTTTTTTTTGTAAATCTTTAGAGAAACTAAATATCTCTAAACCTAAACCTTCTTTCTTGGGGGTAGCCGAACGAAATACTATATGCATTTTCTTTATTATTGATTTTAAGTTTTATGTGTAGGATTTACTGAAATGGTATTTGATTTCGACTGCTTCGGTGGCGTAGTGGTTAGCGTGTTGCACTATAAATCGACAGCTGCGCAAGGGGTTCGATCCCCGGGTCGGGCCAAAAATTTGTACCTAAGTTTTCGGTAAGAAATTCTTAGTGGCAGCCCGGAGTCTGGAAGTTGGCGGGCTTGTACCCCCGTGCCTCGGAAAGCACGTTAAGCCGTTGATCCTGCGCCCAATCCCTCTCAGATCGTGTCACGCTGGTGTCCCATCGGAATATGAATGTAAGGGAATAGAGAGTGCACTTGTGTTTGCGCACGCACTTGAGCACTATAATATATCCTGCGTACGTGGCTGATCGTTGAGATTGGCCGCCGCAGCCGTAATCGGTTGGAGGATTAGTACCTATTGACAAAAAAATGCGGATTCCAGCTTGAAGCACGCCTGGTTCCGCTGTAAGATGCGTAGGTTAAATGACAGTGGCTTCATTATTTTCACCAACTCCCCAAAACTTGGAATGATACCGAGATGATGCTGAAGTTAGTCAAGATTGGGCAACGCCTGAAATACTTAACCAATTCTAGCCAAATGCGTTTAGGCTTACAGCCAATCTAATATTAGATTAATTTATTGTCTACTGTTCATTGACACAAGATCTTCACGATGATAAATAAGTAAGGCGTCTAAGGGCGATCTTTTTGATCCGATTATAGTGTAATTAAACTCCTACTTTAGGAAAACTAAATGTTTTTATTTTAAGAATACAGTCAAACTGTCACTACTTGTGAACAACCAAATACCGCCATGATTGAAAAGTATATGACGGCGCATCTAGGTAAATAATGAAATGACAATTTGAAACCATAAATCCAGAGTTATAGAAGCTCTAGCAAAGCGTTGCGTCTGTGGAAGCGGGCTGGCCATCTGTCAATGTCAGATTTTGTCGGAAGCGTACAAAAATCAGGATATACCCCGCCTCTTGCCATCTATACTCCAGAATATAGAAACTTATCAGGAAATCTATAAATATGTCACTACTACATTTCAAGAATTATAATCGCATCTAATTGACAACAATATAATGAAGAAGAACCATTCAAAATTTACATACAAAAATCTTAATAAATTGGCTACACTAAGAAAATGACAGCTTTCACAAAAGATTGGGCTGTATGGTGAAAACCCAAGCCGTGAAACATTTATCAAAAAAAAAATATGTCGGAAGCGCGCCATACGTTCGGCAACGAATTGCTTAGGATTTTGTTATTTTAAATCGTTATTGTTTGACTTCAAACACAATACTACGTTAATTACAACGTCGTCTTTGTTCCGAATAATTAGATACCTATTACAAGAGTTTGTTGAAGATTGCTCAGATCATCCTTTGAAACATTTTTCCCACGCCCATTAGAAACTACTATGGATGCCGGATTAGAAGAAACCGGACATTTCTGATAAAAGTCTAAGCGCCTTTATATATAAAAAAAAAGAATGACATCAATGTTTTTGGGGTACCATTCACTTTATCATAATAAGTACTAAATATTAATATTTATCACAAATTGTCAATTATTTACTTTATAAAATCAATATAAGTGCAAATAATAATTACCTAATCAATCATTATACAAATTACAATCATGATTTTAGATGAATAAATTAACAAGTGACACATCGACGATATTAACGCCAGCAAATGATTTACGTTGACTGTGGCTAATGAGAGACATTTTTAAAAGTGAGCAATGAATACTTAAAGTTGACGAGTAGGGCACACTAGTGACGCCAATTGATTTAAATTGTTAGCAACTAAACCGGATTTCTTTTAATAATTTCGAATATGCAGCCTCTCGGAAAATACTTATAATATTTGTATGTTATAGGTGGCAGACGAGCAGACGGATCACCTGATGATAAGCGATTGCCGCCGCCCATGGACACCCGCGACACCAGTGGAGTCACAAGTGCGCTGCCAACTTTTAAACACCTCCTTCCCCCAAATTGAGTAAGCTCACTCAAGCTGCGAAACACAGCTGAGTTCTGCTTCACACCGGTTTTCTGCGAGACCGTGGTATCACTCCTGTCGAGCTGGCCTATTAATGCCGAAGCGTTCCCACCCACCTTCCCTTGAATTGGGCCTCCGGTACCCTCACTCACGCAGCGAAACATAGCACAATGCTGCTTCACTCCGGTTTTCTGTGAGGACGTGTAGTATTAGTCCGTAGAGTATTACTACGATCGAGCTGGCCCATTCATGCCTAAGCGTGGCTCTCCCACGGTCAACCTACCTACAACCTGTGCGGATAAAGAATGGGATCAGAAATGGCGGCACATCTATTCACGTCTCGCTCGCACACTATTTCGTCTATACTCGCACTCGTGGGGTGCGAGCGAGAAGTGAATAAATGCGCCGCCATTTCTGATCCCATTCTTCGTTACAGTTTGTACAGTTTGTACGTATAAAGCATGTAACTGAGTCATATGTGTATTTTTTTATTATTTTAAAGTTGGTATAACGTGCCAATGCATCCCGCTTAAACTGTTATTAATTTAAACATGCAACTTGTTGATTGCTAATTTATTATGCATCGCTCGCACAAATGCCGCCATATTTCGAACGGTGGCTTTGGTATCCCCGCTGTGTCAAATAAAAAAGAAATTATTTTCATGTGGACCATTTTAAAAGTGTAAATAGCTCTACACCGTTATTTTTACAGGAGCCCAATTCTCGTGCTTGTGATATTTGTAGAACATGGCGGATATAACTTGAAAACCATACAAAATAACTATGTTTTAGTGATATATGTCGTATGAAAATAAATGTCACGAGCACGAGAGTTGGGCTCCAGTGCTTTTTTTTATATTATGGGTCTACCCGAAGATATCTTGCCAATGTCATGTAACTTATTGAGAATAAGTGGGTAGTCAACAGTCAAAGTCATAGTCACTCAACTAAAACGCCGGTGTTTTACATTTTATCGACCTACGGATTCAGCGGATATCACTCTAAACGCAATAATAGGTTTTAAGGTGACGGCTAGGGCACACTAGTGACTTTTTGTACGCGATAAAAATGATTCACGTACGCGTTGGACCCAACATTTGTACATGGTTATTTAATAAATAGCGTAAGTGTTTGCCGAGAGGTTCAAACCCCGAAATTGTTTAAAATAGATCCGGTTCAGTAGCTAAAAATTAAAATCTATTGGCGTTACTAGTGTGCCCTACCCGTCACCTTAAGACTCTATTAGGTCCAAGCAAGTTGTCACCAGACGGTGCGGCGGCCTCCTCGTGTGGCCCTTTCGGTAGTATTTGTGCTCTGTTTGGAGCTTAAATTAACTGCACAAGCTAAGAAGATGTAAGAACGATTGTTTAGCTAAGATTTTTAAATTTTCTTATATTTTCATTTACATTTTTTATTTATTTTTATTTAGAACGAGTTACATAGGACAAATACAAGGTAAATAATTCAATGACGGTACAACAAAAACCATCGTCGGTTTTACCGTGCACCGCAGATTCGACAATCGGTCGCGAATATAATAGGTAACTTGGACTACAACAAATGTAAACATCGCCCGCGCGCGAGCAGGACCCGCTCGGGCCGATCATAGAAAACATGAATGGACAATACGAAAAAAAAAACATTTATATATGTTTTTCGAATAAAGAAAGAAAAACAAGAAGACCCAAACTGTTTAGTTTTCATTAATGTGTGTTTTTTTTAAATATTTTTTTTTATATTAATTAATATGCCAGAAGTGCCGCAGTCCTGAGGCTCCTCAACGTATTGTTATGTGGGTGCTATATGTATAATAAAAAAGATTAGGCGACTAAGATACTTACTGTCACTGTCATTGTTTGACATAAAATTTTTTGGATTGCCTTTTTTTTAAATCAACGTGAGCAAAAGCGTAGGCAATGTAACATTCGTTTCGCAAATAAAGATATTCTGATTTTGATTTTGATAAATTGCCATGACGAGTGTTTACGTCACACGAGCATATTTACATATCATTTTTTATTCATAAATATCTGTTTAAATATTCTGAAATTCTATGAATCTAATCTAGAAATAGTATTTTTCATTTCGGAAAATGTTTTTTTGTCGTAAAATGAACACATTATGGGTATGTAACTACTGGCGTAGGTACTTAACTGTGGATATATCATTACAACAGACTACTCCAACATACCACATATTAAGCATTGTCAAACTCTTTTGATCGCGTGCCAACATAAGAGACATTCGCACTTGTTACTGCAACAGCTGAGACCTAAAGCGGATACGCGGACAGTTTGCACGATTACTTAACTGATTTATTGAGCCAAGATACATACGCAGCTGCGAAACAAGATTATAATGAAAACTAATACCCAGTACTCATTGTATAAGAAATAACAGAATAAATTAAGAACATTTAATAATTCATTATCAATCCTCAACGAAAATTGCGGTGGCCTAATGGTTTAAATACCGGGCCGTGATCTCGGGGTCCTGGGTTCGATTACCGGGTCAAACGAAAAGTATGTTTCGAATTTTTCGAAAATAGCTCGGGTTTGTGATAACCAATTCGCATTTGGCAAGCCGTAGGTGATTAAGCCTAATCCCATCATAGTAGCGATGACTTGATTTCTATGATGGAGGCCTTTGCCCTGCAGTGGGACAGTTTATAGGCTGATACTTGACTTACTTTAATCCTCAACAAGATCAGGAGAATGAGCACAAGTTAGAAGTACAATTGAATGATAAGTAATTTTATTTTTATAAGTTTCACTTATATGGCATTATGTTGGCATTGAAAATCTTACTCAACTGAGTGAGTTAATTAACAGTTATAAATAATGCTGACTAGTAATATTTAGCTTCAGTTTTCAATATAACCCTGTATGAATATCAAGTTTCACATCTTGTGGGGATCTGAAATGTCTCGATACGTTCTGATGGCGCACAACAATGGACGCCAAATTAAGGTTGCACCACGGTGGGCTCCAGATTGATATTGCACCACGTTGGGCGTCAGATAGATGTTGCGCCACGTTGGGCGCCAGATAGATGTTGCGCCACGTTGGGCGCCAGAAAAGTGTTGCGCCACGTTGGGCGTCAGATAGATGTTGCGCCACGGTGGACGCCAGATCGATATTGCACCACGTTGGGCGTCAGGTAGATGTTGCGCCACGGTGGACGCCAGATTGATATTGCACCACGTTGGGCGTCAGATAGATGTTGCGCCACGGTGGACGCCAGATTGATATTGCACCACGCTGGGCGTCAGATAGATGTTGCGCCACGGTGGACGCCAGATTGATATTGCACCACGTTGGGCGTCAGATAGATGTTGCGCCACGTTGGGCGCCAGATTGATATTGCACCACGTTGGGCGTCAGATAGATGTTGCGCCACGGTGGGCGCCAGATTGATATTGCACCACGTTGGGCGTCAGATAGATGTTGCGCCACGTTGGACGCCAGATTGATATTGCACCACGCTGGGCGTCAGATAGATGTTGCGCCACGTTGGGCGCCAGATTGAAGTAGTAATGAGTTGGGCGCCAGATTAGCGTTGCACCAGCTGGGCGCCAGACTATCGTTGCACCACGTTGGGCGCCAGATTGAAGTTGCACAATGTTTGGCACCAGATTGACTTAGCGATGAGTTGGGCGCCAGATTGGCGTTGCACCAGCTAGGCGGCAGATTAGCGTTGCACCACATTGGGTGCCAGGTTGACCTTCCACTACGTTGGGCGCCAGATAGATGTTGTACCATGTTTGGCACCAGATTGACTTAGCAATGAGTTGGGCGCCAGATTGGCGTTGCACCAGCTGGGCGCCAGATTAGCGTTGCACCACATTGGGTGCCAGGTTGACCTTCCACTACGTTGGGCGCCAGATAGATGTTGCACCACGTTGGGCACTAGATTGAACTAGTAATGAGTTGGGCGCCAGATTAGCGTTGCACCAGCTGGGCGTCAGAATAGCGTTGCACCACATTGACTTTCCACCATGTTAGGCGCCATATTGATGTTGTAACATGTTTGGCACCAGATTGACTGAGCAATGAGTTGGGCGCCAAATTGGCTTTGCACCAGCTAGGAGCTAGATTAGCGTTGAACCACATTAGGCGCCAGATTGATGTTGCACCACGTTGGGCGCCAAATTGCACCATGTTTGGCATAAGATTGGCGTTGCACCACATTTGACGCCAGATTGGCCTTGCACCACTTTGGGCGCCTATTTGTCGATGCACCACGTTGGGTGCCAGTTTGTCAAATAGATAGATAGATATACTTTATTGCACAAAAAAAACACAACTTTAAAATCTAGGCATTACAGAAACTTAAATGTACTACATTGGGCGCCAGTTTGGCATTGCACCACATTGGGCGCCAGTTTGTCGATGCACGACGTTTGGCACCGGTTTAGTGATGCCAGTTTGTCAGTCAATGCACCACGTTGGGCGTCAGTTTGTCGATGCACCACATTGGGCGCCAGTTTGGCGATGCCACTTGCACCGATTAGGGATGCCAGTTTGGCGTCATGCACCACGTTGGCACGGTTCGGATTAGTGATGCCAGTTTGTCAGTCAAAGCACCACGTTGGGCGTCAGTTAGGCGATGCACCACATTGGGCGCCAGTTTGGCGATGCACCACATTGGGCGCCAGTTTGGCGATGCACCACGTTTGGCACCGGTTTAGTGATGCCAGTTTGTCAGTCAATGCACCACGTTGGGCGTCAGTTTGTCGATGCACCACATTGGGCGCCAGTTTGGCGATGCACCAGATTGGGCGCCAGTTTGTCGATGCACCACGTTTGGCACCGGTTTAGTGATGCCTGTTTGTCAGTTAATGCACCACGTTGGTCGTTTGTTTGTCGATGCACCACATTAGGCACCAGTTTGGCGATGCACCACGTTGGGCGCCAGGTTTTCGATGCACCACATCGGGCGTCAGATTGACATTGTATTACGATGGGCGCCAGATTATTGCACCACGTTGTCGCTAAATAGACGTTCAGAGATTCAGAAATTAAAATTACTTATTTTTAAGAACAAATATAAACTTTAATATCTTAATAATTGCAGCGAAGGAATGTTTCTGTAACGTAGTGTCCGATGCCAGTCCATACTTTACACCAGCTTGTCATCCTGCATAGAAGAAATTTGCATTCATACAATACGCGCCAAATGTTTCTCTTCACCCATACCATTTCTGGCAAACTAAAACAAAAGCTGACCCCGACACCGTAAGAGCTTAACCTATATCTTAGATTAAATCAAAATAGCGGAAGATAGATGACTCGTCTCTACCGCTTGGACTGCTAAAGGTGACGGGTAGGGCACACTAGCGACGCCAATTGATTTAAATTGTTAGCAACTAAACCAGATATCTTTTTAACAATTTCGAAGCTGCCTCGCGGAAAACACTTATACAATTTATTTAATACTTATACCTAACATTTGGGTGTGCTTTTGTACTCTAAATTTGATTTGCCGCCAAAAACGGCCACTTTATAGCGTTAATCCTAATTTCGAGTGCATGCATGCATGTTTAGTAGCTAACAATTTAAATCGATTGGTATCGCTAGTTAGGCTACTCTTAAGGTAGGGCGACGCCAATAGATTTTATTTTTTAAGCTTCTCAACCAGTTCTATTTTAAATAATTTCAAGGTTACAACCTCTCGGCAAACACTTATATTATTTATTAAATAACCATGCAAAAATGTTGGGTCCAACGCGTACGCGAAAAATTATTTCACGCCCTAAGTGGCCGCTTTTCATCAATTTTTCGTCCGTCTCGTCCTTATTAATATCTTTTCATTAAAAAAAAACTTTTTCTGATAAACTATTCTACATGTTCCTAAATGTTTTCCATTATAGCACAGTTAATTATGGAGTAGCATTAATCGTGCAATCTTTTGCAATTTATTCTTAAGTAAATAACACACTTAAAAATCTTATCTCGCGTTCAGTGATGAGACTATCGACAGCTCATGTCGAATCGAGTACTTACAAATGTTGTCGGCCTATAACACGTTCAGTGGTCTAATTGGTAGAACATTCACCCGGATTGTGGAAGGTGTGGGTTCGAGTCCCGCCTGAAGGCGAGATGAGTTTTTAAGTGTGTTATTTACTTAAATACAACTTCTAATAATATCGCCATACAAAACGGCAATTTCATAGGTAAATACCTAATATCACATCTTTAGCACTACTTTATTCTTTGCAAGGTTTTGTCTATGACATTTTCAGTGTATTTTGATGTAATCTGTGGATTTTTGAAGGTTTTATCCTTGGCCACCATTTTAGAAAAACACAAAATGGCGGATGGTTACCTAAGCCAGGCGCCATAGAATTAAAGCTACCGTTACACATGCTCATTTGTTTTTTCTTTTAAATCAGCCTGTAAACTGTTCCACTGCAGGGCAAAGGCACCATCATAGAAATCAAGTTATCGCTACTATGATGGGATTAGGCTTAATCACCACGCTTGCCAAATGCGGATTGGTGATCACAAACCCGAGCTATGTCCGAAAAAATCCAAACATTACTTTTCGCTCGACCCGGGAATCGAACCCAGAACCCTGAGATCACGGCCCGGTACTTAAACCACTAGACCAACAGGGCATCTTTCTTGCATCATTTGTAGCATGCTTAAAAAACATGACAAATATAAGCATGCTTAATGAACTGTCCACATTTGCTATCAATAAGCATTAGCCATCTATTAGCAAGCTTAAAAATAAGCAAACCAGTTTACACGTGCTAGCTAAAGCACTCCCCCTTCCACCCGCACTGCAGGAAGCATAAAAATAATAAAAATAAAAACGATTTATTCAGAAAAACGCCATTACAAGAAAAAGTATAGGACTGTTCTCACATAAGGTCGCCCTGTGTTGTGAGAGACAGGCTCTTTAAGGTATAATCGTGGCACACAATATACGTGTTTTTAATCCTTATCTAAACTAAACTAAATTTAATTAAATTGGACCATAGGTTGTCTGGCGCGTTGTGTGCGTATGGTGTGTGCGTGTGTGGTGTATGTGTGTGTGTGTGTGTGTGTGTGTGGTGTATGTGTGTGTGTGTGTGTGTGTGTATGCGTGTGCATGTGTGTGGTGGGTGTCTGTAATCAACCGGTGTTCGATTTTAGAGCAAGCTCAAAATTTGCATGCTTATTAATAGCA
The DNA here is from genome assembly GCA_019059595.1 of Marasmia exigua. Taxonomy (NCBI): domain Eukaryota; kingdom Metazoa; phylum Arthropoda; class Insecta; order Lepidoptera; family Crambidae; genus Marasmia; species Marasmia exigua. The sequence continues at coordinate 2,534,971 of CM032490.1, forward strand.
CGTCCATCCACACATGCTACAAAGTAGCACTTGCTCAAAAGTAGCATGCTTTACGCATAAAATTAGCATGTGTAACAGTACCTTTTTTGGTATTCCATTCCAAACCCATTCTTAACTCAAAGATAAGGACAATCACACTTGAATGTATACAATTCTCTTTCTTCTATCGATTCTCGCCCAAATGTCATACACGTTTGGATCAATATCAGTAAATATGTGGCTGTCCGTACACTACTTAGGACAAAATAATAATAAATAAGAAATCCTTTAAGAGTTCATAAGTAAATATATTAATATATGAAAATTACAACATACCGAATCATTACTATAATAATTTGGGCTTCAATTGTACATGAGGTTTTATCATAATTTTTAAACTTTTTACACATACACAAACCTTCAAAGTAATAATTATTTGTTTATTTTTGATTATTATATTTTGTATTTAATTATTATTTGGACTATTTTTGAGGAAAATAAAATCAGATTTACTTTTTATTACTTTTTTTGGTAATGTTTTTTTATAATTAATTCAAAAATATCTTAGCGTCCAAAAATACCAAAATATCGGAGCATTTGACAAAAGACAACTGTATGTCAGGGTATACACTGACATATAGTTGTCATTTGCTGGTGCATTTTAATTTTTTGTTCGAGAACAAATGACAACAAATCTTCCCGAATAACCTGGTTTGCAAATGGAAGCTTAAACACCTTAAGCTATAGTGCTAAGTGACATTTATCAAATTACTCAGATATTTATGCAAGGTTTGAACGCTAATTAATTTTTGAAGCTCATTGTGCCTATCATTCGAATGCATTTTATATTTACTATGAATCAATTTGTTTGTGTTTAGTTAAAATTAAATTTCCAAAACATCAGGCTAATACTTTTTATAAATGATCCATAATCAATATGTAGATAGTCAGTCAAAGTTTATCGTTTATTTTTGCTGACAACACAGCTACAAGATATAATAATCAAATATTTCAACTATTTAGTTAAAATTAATACAGACATTCTCGGAATGACAGATACACACTAGAATTTTTTAAACATTTATTATTTTATGAAGATTCTTTACACAGCGATTACAGGCAAAAAAAGAGATTTTTCTTTTAATTTGCTTTTGAATTAATAAGTTAATAATATGGGGAAAATAATAATAATATTAAGTCAATATACAGATAATTTATTGGACAGGTAATACTTATTATTGCTTACAATTGGTCAGTTTTCGTTTTATTTATTCGTGACTCCCCAAAAGCGCTTATAATAAGGAACAAAAACTTATTATATATTAATATTTTTTCATCTGAAATACTCTCGATTTCGGGGTCCTGGATCCAATTCCCGGGTCGAGCAAAGGTATTTTCGAATTTTTCGATCATAGCTCGGGATTGTGATCACCAATCCGCATTTGGCAAGCGTGGTGATTAAGCCTAATCCCATCATAGTAGCGATGACTTGATTTCTATGATTGCCTTTGCCCTGCTGTGGGACAGTGTATAAGGCTGATACTTACTTACTTAGCTTTCCTCTTGTAATTCAGATGGAAAAATATTATATTTAAATACGGAAAGGGTAATAAAATACATTTATAAGTATCTATGTACAACATCAGTACAGTCTTATAGAAAAGTAGTATTTACAATATTATTAGTAACTAAACTAGCTGACACCCACGGTTGAAACCCATCGCTTTTCTCTCTTTTAGAACGAAACTTATCAAAATTCAAAAGTACTTATTTGCATAGGCTTATATACAGCTCTTGCAAATCGTCATACATGAAAAATATAATAGCTATGTATATTATACATGTAATTAATCATATATGTCGATACAAAAAATATACTAAGAAATGAATAAATTTAATGTGATTCTACCACCGGAATCGGAAAGTTGATTCTGACGAGAAGATCCGGCAAGAAACTCACCAGTTACTCTTTTTAATCGCCAAAATTTTTGTAAGTACAGTATCATGGGTGTAGGCGAACAGTTTATCATTTCCACAAATTCTTGTCATTTAAGTAATCATTAACTGTATAATAGGCTTTTGCCATTAAATAATTTTTAACATGTATTTTAAATTTAGGCATTGGTAAATCAACAAGCTTTTGTGGTAACTTATTAAATATTTTAATACTCATTCCTACAAATGAATTACCAATCTTATGAAGTCTGAGATGTGGAACAGCAAGCTTGTGTCTTGCCTTGTCTTGCTTGTGTCAGCAAGCTTGTGCAATCGATCCTCTAGCAATGATATTTTTTATGGAACAGCTGTTTGTATTTGTTTATTTAGCTTAAACACCGTTTGGGTTTATTCCCGCTGTCCACCCTCTGCTTGTCCACCCCGGGTGGACAGTGAAACAATTGTTAAAAAAATTCCCGCTGTCCACCCCTTTTTGGTTGAAAGAGGGGGTGGACAACGGGAATTTTTTAACAATTGTTTTACTGTCCACCGGGGGTGGACAAGCAGAGGGTGGACAGTGGGAATAAACCTATATTTGTATCATTTACGTCTCGAAAACCACATAAACGGTATCGTGAATAAAGACCATTAAGCATGTTAGATCTACAAAATAAGCGAAAAATGAATCAACAGCTCCATGTAAAATTGAATTTCCACCCGGCCATAATGTATGGAACAGCTGATTTTTTTTTTCGCTTAGATCATTTTGATGCTAACTGTACATAAGGAAATGTACTTAAGGTGCCGGGTCGGGCACACTAGCGCCGCCAATCGATTTTATTTATTTGCTACTAAACCGGATCAATTTTAAACAATTTCATGGTTACAACCTCCGGGCAAACACTTATACTATTTATTAAATAACCATGCACAAATGTTGGGTTCGTTTTTGTGGCCGCTTTTGGCGTGAATCAATTTTTCGCGTACGCGTTGAACCCAACATTTGTGCATGGTTATTTAATAAATAGTATAAGTGTTTGCCGAGAGGTTGTAACCACGAAATTGTTTAAAATTGATCCGGTTTAGTACCCGATACCTTAATAAAGATAAACAAATATAGCAATTTCCGTCCATACTCCAAGCTCTACCATTATGCAAACCCCAAGCGAAACCGCGGGCGTAAGCTAGCTTAACTCATGGCCAGAGGTAGACTATTGGACTTCGACAAGGATCTTTTGGCGCGTGGATAACTTTCACTTACAAAGAATTTAATTTGAAACGGCTTGGGAAAGACTACGCTCGTCTCTTGGTTGCTTATTGTTGGTAAAGTAAAGCTTGATTAGAATGACATATGTCATGGCTGCATGTACGACTGACCGGATGGCGCAATTGGTAGTGACCCTGCCTCTTACGCCAAAGGTCGTGGGTTCGATCCCCACCCTGGACAAACATTCGTGCGATGAACACTTGTGTTTGTTCGGTGTCTGGGTGTAATATATGTATTTAAGTATATATTTGTGTTCCTCTGTTGTCTGATATCTGTAACACAAGTGCTTAAGCTACTTAGTACGGAATCAGGTCAATGTATGAGATGTTATGAGAATTATAGAATTATTATTATTATTATTTAATTCTCACAACATCTCATACGTTGACCTGACCCCGTACTAAGTAGCTTAAGCACTTGTGTTACAGATATCAAACAACAGAGGAACACAAATACATACTTAAATACATATATTACACCCAGACACCGAACAAACACAAATGTTCATCGCACGAATTATTTGACCTTTAAACATAAGGTTTAAGTTAATAACACACTTAAAAATTTCATCTCGTGTTCAGGCGGGACTCGTACCCACACCTTCCACAATCCGGGTGAATGGGTCTACCAATTAGACCACTGAGCGCGTTACTAAGTCGACGAAATTTGTAAGTGCTTGATTCGACATAGTAGAATCCGGCAGAGTAGAATAGGCCACCCTCACTCTTACCGAGGTGTCGTAAAAGGCGACTAAGGTAAAGCTGCTGGCATGATCATCAGCACCCAGAGAAGGAAAACTCTGCATTTATATCAAAACCCTCGCCAACCCGTCTGTTAAGCGTGGTGAGTATGGCAATTACCCCTCATGTGATTGAGGGAGGCCCGTGCCCCAGCAGTGGGGACTCAAATGGGCTGATGATGATGATGATGATTCGACATGAGCTGTCGATAAAATAAGGTATCTGGCGGTACGCCCTGTGGCTAGGGGCGTTTAAGAATACTGCCAAGGTTTTCCCGGCCTGTCGTAAGAGGCGACTAAACGGGCTTTCGGAGTACGTGAGCGCATCCACTGCTGGGGAGTGGCTTGCTCAGCATACGACTTCCGCGGGGGACGACATTACCGGGTGTCCTGGTAGGTCGTACAGCGTTGAAGGGCTGTATTGCGCCAGATCGGTTATTCGGTGAAATCACTATTCGGCGCATCACTATTAAATACCATTTTAATAAAACGTTCGAAATTGCATCCAATGGAGAAACATTCATTAATATCTCCAGGGGTTTGGAGGTTCTTCTCGGCGGCCTGCGCGCTGGCAGGGACCCCTCCTTGGGAGGACGAGGCAAAGGTGCTGGCCGCCGTGTACGACTGGAAGGTGGCCAAAAACCGGGCGAACCCTACTGCTTACAAGAGCGCGAGGCAAAGCGCAAGGAGATGCATATTGACCTCGTCCGCAGATGGTCGGCCAGCCTCGGCAATGCTGAGTTTGGCCGGTGGACCACGGACGCACTAGCCCCGGTCCTGGACCGGTGGATAGAGAGGCCCCATGGGTTCCTCTCGTTTCGTATGTGCCCTGCCCATTGCCACTTGAGGCATGCAATCCTTTGGGCTACGTCTGTGACCTTAGTTCTCCTGCGGATCTCATCATTTCTGATACGATCACGCAGGGAGACTCCGAGCATAGCCCTCTCCATTGCTCTCTGGGTGACTTTGAGCCTCCTTAATCGGCACATTGTAAGCGGCCACGTTTCGGTTCCGTATGTCATCACTGGCAACACACACGCCTGTTATAACTGTGTTAATAGTTAATTTAATTTAACATGTTCATTAAATGGTTATAACTTTTAACGCCCACGACTAGAGTCACGCAATAAAATACCGGCCATGTGCGAGTCCGACTCAAACTGGCCACTTTTTGGGAATGTATGTTAAGGTGACGGGTAGGGCACATTAGCGACGCCAATAGATTTTAATTTTTAGCTACTAAACCGGATCTATTTTAAACAATATCAGGGTTAAAACCTCTCGGCAAACACTTATACTATTTATTAAATAACCATGCACAAATGTTAGTAACGGAGTAATAACTCCGTTTACAAACAAATTAACTCCGAAACGGAGTCTTGCTCTATTAACTCCGTTTACTCCGTTAACGGGCCTCTCTATCCACCGGTCCTGGACCGGTGGATAGAGAGGCCCCATGGGTTCCTCTCCTTTCGTATGGTGCATGTCATGACAGGTCATGGCTGTTTCGGAAAGTTCCTGCACCGTATCGGGTGAGAGGAGACCCCGCGTTGCCATGCTTGCAGGGCAGACGAGCTCAGCTCGGCGCTCCCGGCTGTCCCTATTTCTAAACAGTCAGTAGACCTTCAGTTTTACTGGAGGAGAGCCCGACATAAGATAAGACGGGTATAAGGCGCCGCCGAAAGGTGGCGACGCCGGCCAATTGAACCCCAACGCAAAAAAAAAAGGGGTTTGGAGGTTAAGTATCTAGCTCATTCGCGAAAGGTCACAGACCCCTGGCCATCAGCGGTAGACTAACAAACTCACTGCACTTAAAGTCATTACGTAACACGCACTATCATACCATGTTGCGTCCGTTGTCCCCCGCTATCCTGTTCACCAGCTGTAATGAAAAAAAAAAAGCATTATTTATGATTTAACGCCATCTGTTTGAAATTTACCTGCACTAAGTGAACAGACAAACACAAAAATAAAGTCCTTTACAACAGACTAGTAGTAGCCCGCTTTCACTCCGTTTCGGAGAATTAGTTCCACTTCATACCAATAGATGGCGCTAGGTGTCGATTGCATCGCGCTAGCGTTTCGTGTTTTCTGATTACCTATAAGCGTTGCTGCTGACTATAGGATTTAAAACCTGTGCGGATAAAGAATGGGATCAAATGGCGGCGCATCGATTCACTTCTCGCTCGCACACTATTTGCGTCTATACTCGCACCCCACGAGTGCAAGCAAATGTATATTTTTGTATATTAATAATTTTTTCTTTCTTCTTCTTCTTCTTCTTCTATATTGATACATTTTGGAGATTGCGCCACGGAACTGTACAATGCCATTGGAGCATCTCCGTTCTTCCACTACTCCACCAGGCAGACCCTCAATCGACACCGGCACATGGTAGAAATACCAAAAGTCCGCACAAAGAGGTTTGAATCCTGTTTCCTTATTCGTACTGCGAAACAGTGGAATCAGCTGCCTGAGGAGGTGTTCCCTAGTGGCTACAATTTAGGGGTTTTCAAAGCGCGAGTGAATAGGTATTTTCTAGGTAATCGTGCTACATCTTAGACCATATTATCACTTACCATCAGGTGAAATATGGTCAAACGCTTACCTATCTACAGTAAAAAAAAAAGAAAGATTATCAATACTTTTCGATCGCCCCTCGTACGGACTAAAATCGGCTTACCCCACTTATAACAGGCAGGTTTAGCAGCGTCCCTAACACAGGGACCATTCGTAGGAAGTTCACAGCCGCGGGAAGGAATCCTCTGAAAAATAAATACACAAATTGTTAGTTGAATTTTATGCCCTTTAAGGTGACAGGTAGGGCACACAAGCAACTTTTAACGCCCACCACTAGTGGCACGCAATAAAAAACCGGCCATGTGCGAGTCCGACTCGAACTGGCCACTTTTTGGGAATGTATGTTAAGGTGACGGGTAGGGCACATTAGCAACGCCAATCGATTTTAAGTTTTAGCTACTAAACCGGATCTATTTTATACAATTTCGGGGTTACAACCTCTCGGCTAACTCTTATACTATTTATTAAATAACCATGCACAAATGTTGGGTGCAACGCATACGCGAAAAATTGATTCACGCCAAAAGCGGCCACTTTTGGCGTTGATCAATTTTTCGCGTACAAAAACGGACCCAACATTTGTGCATGGTTATTTAATAAATAGTATAAGTGTTTGCCGAGAGGTTGTAACCCTGATATTGTTTAAAATAGATCCTGTTTCGTAGTTAAACATTAAAATCTATTGGCGTCGCTAATGTGCCCTACCCGTCACCTTAACATACATTCCCAAAAAGTGGCCAGTTCGAGTCGGACTCGCACATGGCCGGTTTTTTATTGCGTGCCACGAGTGGTGGGCGTTAAAAGTTATAACCTAATATAACATGTTAAAATAAATTAACTATTAACACAGTTATAAAAGTGGCCAGCTCGAGTCGGACTCGCACATGGCCGGTTTTTTATTGCGTGCCACTAGTGGTGGAAGTTTAAAGTTATAACCATTAAATTAACATATTAAAATAAATTAACTATTAACACAGTTATAAAAGTGGCCAGTTCGAGTCGGACTCGCACATGGCCGGTTTTTTGTTGCGTGCCACTAGTGGTGGGCGTTAAAAGTTATAGCCATTAAATTAACACGTTAAAATAAATTAACTATCAACACAGTCATAAAAGTGGCCAGTTCGAGTGGGACTCGCACATGGCCGGTTTTTTATTGCGTGCCACTAGTGGTGGGCGTTAAAAGTTAATATAACCGTTAAATAAACATGTTAAAATAAATTAACTATTAACACAGTTATAAAAGTGGCCAGTTCGAGTCGGACTCGCACATGGCCGGTTTTTTATTGCGTGCCACTAGTGGCGGGCGTTAAAAGTTATAACCTAATGTAACATGTTAAAATAAAATTAACTATTAACACAGTTATAAAAGTGGCCAGTTCGAGTCGGACTCGCACATGGCCGGTTTTTTATTGCGTGCCACTAGTGGCGGGCGTTAAAAGTTATAACCTAATGTAACATGTTAAAATAATTTAACTATTAACACAGTTCGAGTCGGACTCGCACATGGCCGCTTTTTTATTGCGTGCCACTGGTGGTGTAAGTTAAAAGTTATAACCATAAAATGAACATGTTAAAATTAGCCACTAGTAGTGGGCGTTAAAAGTTATAAAAATCTTTCTGTTAAAGCTTTCTGTCAGAGCTTCTACACGGGAAACATATGGGTCTCGTACGCCAAAAGGTCGCTAGACGTGCTACGCGTCCAATACAATAAGTCTTCAGAATGCTGTTGGGATTGCGACGCAGGCGACGCTATTGCAGTGCATCGGAGATGTTTGCTGTGCGCCATACTCAATCAATCAATCAATCGAATAATACTTTATTTGCATAACCTTGTACACAGCACTTACAAATCGTCATACATTTGAATGACTTAAAACTATTTATAAGTACCTTATGTATAATTTACATTATATATATATGTTGATACATAAAATATACTAAAGAAATAAATAAACATAATGCGATTCTACCACCGGCTCGGAAAGTTGATTCTGGTCGAGAAGATCCGGCAAGAAACTCGCCAGTTACTATTTTTAATTCCCAAACTAAAACAAATAATTTTTGGGTCACTCTCATGATTATTGTGGTCCCAACCTCAAATTATTTTTTTTTATTATTATTACTATCGTATCGTATCGCTACTAACGTAGCTTCTAAGATCTTTCATATGAGCTACTCGTTTGCTCGAAATAAACAATTTTTATTTTATTTTTATTTTATTTATAACCATTAAATTAACATGTTAAAATAAATGAACTATTAGCACAGTTATATAAGTTAATAAGAAAGGTAGTTATTTTTAACTTGTTATTTTTAAAATTCGTTTTTTGGATGATTCGATGACGAATGACAGGGACGTATGGAAAAGGAAAACATACTGCGCCGACCCCAGATAACCTGGGAAAAGGGCAGGAGGATGATGATGATTTTTAAAATTTGTCCTTTTCAATGTATTTGGTATGTTTTAACGAATTTGTTATTTATATGTATATTATTATCATCTAATTGGGCATTTTTAACAAAGTTTTTGTTTTGAAGACAGTTGTAATTCTTAACATAGGTATTTGTTATTTTCAACGAATTGATTATTTTCCTATATCAAACTCTCCCCCCATATCTCATACTCATCCCCGTTTTTATTGTAATTTACCATAATGCTGCTTTACCATTGACTCACAACAGTAGACCTCACCTGAACAGCAAGAGGAACCCGTACAACTCAGCCACCATGCCTATCATCGGCCACCCCAGTAGCACGATGAAGATGCCACCGAAGAACGACACCGTGGCCTTCACTTTGTGCCGCTGGAAGAAGAAGAAGAATGTCCTCTGGAGCCCTATAACGCATGCTAGGCCACTGATGAATAGAATCTGAAAAAGAAAATTAAATTAAATAAGTTTATTGGTACCATATATAGGTACATACTGCGCCGACCCCAGACAACCTGGGAAAAGGGAAGGAGGAGGATGATGATGATGATGATGATGATGACATATAAGCGGCCACGTGGCAGCTTACAATGAGCCGCTTAAGAAGGTTCAAAGTCACCCAGAGAGCAATGGAGAGGGCTATGCTCGGAGTCTCCCTGCGTGATCGTATCAGAAATGATGAGACCCGCAGGAGAACTAAGGTCACAGACATAGCCCAAAGGATTGCATGCCTCAAGTGGCAATGGGCAGGGCACATAGCGAGGAGAACAGATATTCGAATCCGAGAATGCACCTCGGGTTTTTTCAAATCTAACGCTCGGCAGTGAGGGAAAACATCGTGAGGAAGCCTCCACGTTTCGTATAGTATCTCAAAATTGTGGAGACCTATAATATTTGAGACAATGATTCTAAACGTGTAACCGTGGTCCAGTTGGTCTGGTTCCCCTGTCTAAGGGTTGCGAAAGTCAGACGGCAGTTGTTTCATTATAATTACCAAACTTTTTTGTTTATGGTGGTGATAGGTGGCAGAAGAGCAGACGAATAGCCTGATGGTAAACGATTACTGCCGCCCATAGACACCTACAACACCAATGGTGTCACAAGTGCGCTGCCAACCTTTAAGCCCCCTTTCCCCCGGATTGGGCCTCCGGTACTACCTTCACTCACGCAGCGAAACACAGCACAGTGCTGCTTCACGCCGGTTTCCTGTGAGGCCGTGGTATCACCCTGGTCGAACCGGCCCATTCATGCCGAAGCGTGGCTCTCACACGGTCTGGTTGGTCTTGTTTGGTTTCCCTGTCTAAAGCCTCCAATTGTCAGACGGCAGTCGCTTCATTCTAATTACCAGAATTCCCGAATCCTGAATCATGGTGCAAGCATTCCCCGGGCTCCGAAGCAACAGCTTTAAGGTGAAGAGACAAATCAAGCTTACTAATAAAATGTACTTACATTACCAATAGCTAGTAATCCCTTATCAAATAATAACAGGACGCCAAGGAACAGAAATGTGATGCCGAAGCCGGCCAGGCCAACACCAATTTCTGAAAGTTTTTTTTTTAAAGTGGACTTATTACAGTTTACTGCAAAACTAGTAAATTAACTACCATGAAAAATATAATTTCTTTCAATACTGAAAGTATGATTGGAGTGAAGGGAAATTTAAAGTCCAAGGAACTTGAAAAATCAGCAAGAAAAATTTTCAAGAAAAAATCTGCCTTTAAAAACCACGAATTAAAGTGTAAAATAATATTTTGAACACCTTCATACACTTCACATTACATCTTGAAAATGAAAATATGAAATATGAAAATATATTTATTGCCAATATAACATTTCACAGAATAAGACGAAACTGACCCCCACACTAGGCAATGCCTGTCCTGTGGAGGTTGATTTTACAATTACCAGAAAGAAAATGTGTTCGGCTAACAAATCTAACAAAGTTACAATAAAACTTAAAATGTATAAATTTAAATTTGGAGAATATATTGTGTGTGCGTGTGTGCGTGTGGGTGTGCGTGTGCGTGTGCGTGTGCGTGTGCGTGTGCGTGTGCGTGTGTGTGTGTGTGTATGTGTGTGTATGTGTGCGTCTTATATTAGTACACTCAAAAAGAAAGTGTAACTGATATCGGCGCCCAATATTATCTTGTACTTAATACAACATTCAATATTCAACAGAGATTAGGTGCCGACATGTGCGAGTGTACTGTTATAAAATGTAATGTGAAGTGTATAAGTCAAAAACCACATTATGAAGATGGTATCATTTATCATGAAGAATCTATTTTTGTTTATGGACTCAATCTCGTGCAGTGGAAGTACATGATTCGGCCAGTGACAAGTGATTAGACCGGCACAAAGATTAAAAGATTGACTTGTGGATGGGAAATTATAGAAAGAAAGATACATTTATTCACTAAACATTCACATTTTATTCACCATTGTGTTGTGTGATTACAAAAATAATAAACACAGTTACAAAGTTACACAAAGAATAAGTAATTAAGAATAGGATTAACAGTTGGCCCCTTCAGTGAGACATCTATTACGAAGTGTTTCATAATCTTAATACTTATAATATTTGTTGTGTAGAATACTAGGTATATAGTCTATGTAATGGAAATTTCTTGAGTGAATAAATACACTAAGAACAATCTAAGTTCCACACTAGAACCGTATCTTAAATATATTTCACTGTGATTAGGGAATAATTTTATTACTTCAAATACTTTTTCAATAGTGTGTTGAGTCAGCATAATGATAAATTAGTATGATAATATGATTTAATTTTAATGTCTACAAAATCAATCTCAAACTTAATTCTACGAGATAAGACTTTCTTATCTCATACTAAGACAAGTAAATCATCGAAATATAATGCCAATTACGAGAAAGAATGATATTTATTTCAAAAATACCACGAAATTATGTGAAATATTTATAGACTCGAAACTTTTGAAATACTCACTCTGCGTGTCCGTTATGTCAATCATTTTGTTACAATTTTAACTATGGTGGGTTATTCACTAAATTCAACTAGTTGTTCAATCGCCACTAATTAAAAATAAATTAAACACAAATTCATAACCTATTACTCCACGTCATTTTTGATATCGAATTTTGAACTGTCAAATAAAATAATTTACCGTCGCGTTCTCTTGAATTTGAAAATACTCATTTCACATTTCTCATTTCATAGACTTTGAAAACATAATTTTGATAAAACAACTTATTTAGCGATATTAAGAACTGTGCTCGAATTAATATTTTTATTTATACAATGATTTACAGTTATTTCAATTAGCAATTTGATGTACATTTTATTACGGTGGCAACACTTTGTAAAATTACTCTTAACTCCCTAGTTATACCCCATATCTTCCCGTGGGTGTCGTACAAGGCGACTCAGGGAGCGTGAGCACGGTAGCGATCAATTACCTTGTACCGTGCTCACCAAATCCGCAACATCCATATACTGTGGAATCATAGATTATACATATAAAAAGAGATGTGGAATCATCCAAACTCTCCTCCGGTCGTATCGGTTTCCGTTCCACTGGGTTCAGGAGGGGGAGGACGAGTGTGTGCACTTGCGTTTGCGCGTACGTTTGTGCACCTAAATATATCCTGCGCACTTGACCGCTTTCGAATTACACAAAGTGGTCGCTGTAGCCGAAATCGGCTAGGAAGCCATCATCATTAGCTACCTTTATTTTGGTTATTTATTTTTTGAATGACTTTTATATAGAAAAACGTTAGCTTATAGTTTTTATTAATTCTTTGTCATTTTATTCATCAAAACAAATATAAAAAGAGCTCCAAATTGAATTTTATAAAATGGCAATACTAAACTAACCTTCAAAATCGATGAAAGCCGCCCGCCGGACGCGTCTTTCGTTTTGCCAACAAATAATCTCAAAATAGTTGGAAAATCAAGTTTATAACTGATTAAATTGTTCTAAAAACGTTCTTAAATACTCTACAAAGTGTTATAGTGCATGATTAATTAACTTTTGATTTCCCAAAAGCGAGTGCCGTTGTCATTTGTTTCGCTTGGAAAGTTTCGCGTGAATTCGCAAAAATTAGTGGTATAATGGTACGCGGTGCCGGCAGAGGCGGTCGGGGCATGCCCGGCCGCGGCGGCATGGGCCGTCCGCCGTTCACCAGGCCCAGGATGCTGATGCTTAGGCCTCCATTCGACTTGATATTGGCCGAGCCATCCTTTCCTAGATGCAAACCTGCCCCTGATGATTCTGCGCTAACTCAGGTAAAAACAACATTAATTATAGATTTAACATCTATTTGCAGTATTATTTGGTTATGTAATTCGTTTTAAAAGCATTAAATAAGCATACATAGGTTATGATTGTTTATAAGCCTGGTATCCTTATTGCTTTTGGTATACAATCAATTTCTGTGTGTTTTTTAGATTTTTGAGTTGCATTATAACTATAATTTATCAAAACGGGAATTAACACCATATTTATTATGTGACACAACAACAAGTGATATGTAACGTAGCCGATACGTCAAACAAAATATGTGAGTACACAATGTTGTATCACATAATAAATATTGTTATAATTTCTTTGTGATTGGTATCTTCAATTATGAAGGTCGTGTCCTTGAAAGTGTCTTGTAGCTTCGTGCACTAGCCTCTTCCATTTAGTTCGGTTCTCAGCTGTGCTTAGTGTTTACAATGGGAAGCCCAGTGATTGTCGTTACTTGGTCACATCGCCAACTGGGAGACCAGATGCGGGGTCTCTCCCCCTCCACTTTACCCACCCTATGAAAGTGAAGCCGCATTCAATTTATATGTTCAGAAAATAAAAAATAACTAAAACAGTCAGGTTTATTTTGCATAAACCTTTACCTGAAGGTTGTCTGGTAGAGATCGCTCCCAGCGATAAGACCGCCTAAATTGTACATTGTATCTCTGTATACCTAGCTTTTAAGTTTTGTATGTTGTGCAATAAAGAGTATCTATCTATCTATCTAAACATAGACAGAGAGCTTACAACGAAATGGAATTCACGACTAAAGCTTTATCACTGCCCCTTTCACCTGATGTCTCATTGGATGTAAAAGTGCATCCAAATACTTAATGGCAAGAGCATGGCAGCAACACGCGGCATTGCCAGGACGCAATTGAGCCGCGCTGCTAGTTAGGGCCGTACACACTTGCCACTTAATGTTTGGACTCACCTTGACAGGAACACTGATATAGAATAGAAAGAATAGAATAGAAAATAATTTATTTCCTGACAAAAACATAGAAATATTTATATAAAAAGTACTTATACATAGTGTCAGTGAAAAAGCCCTTCACTCAGCATAATATCGTGTCGTCTACTGACCCCGTGATGCTGGTCTTCCGTGAACACCTCGAGAGACCACTGCGATGCGCACGAGAAACACTGTATTATGCCCAACCAAAAGGTACAACATAGAGTAGAAGCTAAAATTAGAAAATAGTTCAGGTACAATTTTTTATCAAACAACATCAACAACAAATCCAGACTAATTCATGAAATTGGTGTAAATAGAGTAGCCAATGTCAAATCATTATAGGCAAGTAGGTACTTCATATATAGTGAAGCTGGGTTTAAATTTAAAAAAAATTCTTATACAACTGTTTCAGGCCCTTCTCAAAAGACATGCAGAACTCTGCCCGACCCCTGCAGAGCAGTCCGCTGTCCTCAGCCTGGTCACCAAACTGCAGACGGTGCTTGACAACCTGGTGGTGGCACCAGGTGACTTTGCTGCCTGTGTGAGTGTATAATATTTACTATTTGAATTTTATTTTTATTCATTATTCAGGCAGGCAGCTCAGGAACTGATAATTGCCTGTATCCAGTTACATTACACATTATCTTATTTTCCATATTGAAAGTAGTTGCCTATACTCGAAACTGGAATTCAAGACCAAAAAAGCTACGACAGACATGTCAGTGTCAAATCTATAGATGTCATTTATGTCATTGTCAAATCAAGTTTTCAGGTTTGTTCAACCTTTTTGTTGTATGCTTATTTTCTTAGTATAGGCTGGCACAATTCATGATAAGGATTCTCTCAAAAAATAGAAACTTAATTACATCTTCATCTTCACCATCACTAATGTCAGAATGTCTGACTACGGAATCTGAGTCGGTCACTTGTAGGATAAAGTTTTCCACCATTCCAGTAATTAATTCGTCCAGTTTTGCACAAATTTTAGATTTAACGCGTTATTAGGCGAAATAACTCGTAAGGAAAATTGTCAAGTGATATTTTGACAAAGTACCCACTTTCAGTCAAAGTCTCAGTCACTCAATAAAACGAGCGCGTTATCGACTTACGAATTCAGCCGAGACTACTCCAGGTTTCACCTAGCTAGTTGTTGATGTGACAATTAACTCGACACATAATAGCATTGTTTAAAACAATTAAAATTCAGAGATTCCTAATATATATTAATATCCCATTGCGGCACCTCACTGCACGAAACAACAACATATTGTAAGTTCAAATGTTGTACCAAATGTTACTAACACCTGAAGTGACACAAGCTCAATACCAGCTTTTCTACCAAACATTACAGTTGATTAAGATTTTATTAAAGTGTCTTGTATTTATCTAAATATAAGTCAACAAAATTACTTCTTTATATTATAGAATTAAAATTACCAATAAACAAATTATGTCGGCGTGTGTATTTTAAGAAATAGGTATATACTATTGTACGATCATTTTATTACAGTGGCAACATTGTAGTAGATTTTTTGGTCTCGAATTCTAGTTTTAAGTATAGTCTATTCTTAAATATACTTGTGTTTTCGGCTGAGACTACTTCTTGTGGTAAATTGTTCCACAGCTCGACCACTCAATTGCTAAAGAAGTGTTTATGCGGGTTGTTGTTTGACTTCGTTTTTGCCAGCTTAAGGCTGTGCCTTCGCAGTAATGGATTTTTGTTTCGGGTGAACATGTTGTCAAAGCCCTGCACGTCATAATGGTTTGTTAAGAGCACAGTACAAACATTTGTGTGCATGAACATATCTGTTTGTATTGGTCTGGGCGTTATCTATATATTATAAGTATATATTTACAAAAAAATAAGTATTATATGTATATATTTGTAATCCCACTGTTGATTCTGATATCCGTAATACAGGTGCTTGAGATACCTATCTCGGAGTCAGATCAATGTAAGTGATGTTGTGAAATATTTAAGATCCTGTACACTTCGTTCATGTCCCCTCAACTCACTCCTCTTTGCAATCCGAAGGTTGATGCCAATGACTCTGATTTTGACTGTTTCCTGAATCTCTTTAACACCCTAATTTTTATTTTATTGAAAATCACATTGTTAATTTCAAACATTCTTCACCTCTTGTCTTTGAAGGAGGACTGCAGCCGAAATAGCCCAATTAAGTGCTACTTTTTTGTTGATTATAAAAATCCGGACAAGTTCTAAGACTATTGTATGTACTTAGACCTTGTCCTTACTACCTTCTTATAATCATAAACACACATGACATGACAGACAGACAAAATAAAATCATAGAATAATAATTCTCACAACATCTCATACGTTGACCTGATTCCGTACTAATAACTTAAGCACTTGTGTTACAGATATCAGACAACAGAGGAACACAAATATATACTTAAATACATATATTACACCCAGACACCGAACAAACACAAGTATTTATCGCACAATTATCGCACTTGTTTGTCCAGGGTAAAGATCGAACCCACGACCTTTGGCGTAAGAGGCAGGGTCACTACCAATTGTTCGTGTCCCTCCTGAACATGAGATGAAAGTTTTAAGTGTTAAATAACACACTTAAGACTTAAGAATAAATTGCAAAAGATTGCTATAAAAATATCAACTATACATTGACGATCCGTTTGGAACAGTGATAATGAATGCTGCCTTTGGTGCAAGGGTTGCGGGTTCGATCCCCACACGGTACAAACATTTGTGTGTATGAACATGTCTGTTTGTATTTGTCTGGGTGTTTGTATGTATTATAAGTATGTATTTACAAAAGAAAAGTATTAAATGTATATTAAAAAGTATTATAATTCCACTGTTGATTCTGATATCCATAACACACCTGTGTTATCTAAGCACCTGCTTGAGCTACCTATCTCGGAGTCAGATCAATGTATGTGATGTTGTGAAATATTTATTTATTTATACATGGGGGTGTTCCGGGTACACCAAGGGCTGCCCTATCCAAATGTCTATGTAATCAACGGCCTCACAGAAAGCCATCGTGAAGCAGTATGTCTGCTGCTGCTGTGCTATGCTGAGACCCAATCTGGGGGATAGGTGGATTGAATTGCACTGGTGTTGTAGGTGTCCATGAGCGTTGGCAATCGCGTACCATCAGGTGATCCGTCTCGTCTGCCAAAAATCTCATTTTAAACTAGTAGTTGTACTAACAAATGTATCTTGTTAAATAGTTTTTTAGATTTTCGCGTTGCACTATAACTATAATGTATCAATACGGGGATCAACACGATATTTATTAAGATAGGAGTATCTGATCAATAATTGCTTTTACTCACTAAATGAATATTTTGCTGTGTAATAGAGTAAACGTACTTCACTGAGTTTATGTTAATTAACTAGTAGTAGGGATTGCAATTGCTGGATCCAGCATCTTGCAATCCAGCTGGATCCAGCGCTTTTTTGAACATGCTGGATCCAGCACGCAGTGCTGGATCCAGCGATGCGGATCCGCAAACGTATCAATTCCAATTATTTGCTTTTGAATTGCCGCCATTTTCAAAACAGCGCGGAGGGCGACGCGACAGAATCAAAGAACGGCGCCTCTCCGAAGTAACTGGTACGTTAGTGTAATTGAAAAATATAAAAAAGTTTGAAGAAGCGGTTATTTATACCCTGGCTATTATCCTGTACCAAATAAGAATGCGATGCGGCAGGAGATGAAAACTCTGCTACAACGAGTGACTAAACAATAGATTGTAGGGCCGCCGGTGCGAGAAGATATTATGGATTTTATGGAGGAGGGTCTAGATAATGACGCAGAAGTGGCACAACCTTCACCAATGACTTTGGAGCAGGAGCTTGAAATGGAGCTCAAAAAATAGAAAGAAAACTTTAATCAAGCAAAACCTAGTTCACAACTCAGAAACCTTATCTAAAATGTTATATGAGGTTAATATTATATATTAACATATTGAGTTAGTTATTTCATTTTAAGTCGATTCTTTTGATGTAAAATGATTAAAAAAGCAAAGAAAACATTGATAATTATATGATATCACCAAACAAGTGGAATATTTCATAGATTTATCGTAAAAAGTAAAAAATTAATAAAAAAAGGCTCAAAATGGCGTCTTTCTATTTACGTTCCACATTTTGCTGGATCCGCGCTGGATCCAGCTGGATTCAGGTCAATCCAGCAAAAATCCAGCTGGATTGAAAACGCCGCTGGATTGCAATTCCTAACTAGTAGGTAGATACTCAATTCATTCATTCATAAATTATTTAATTAAATTTAAATTACTGATAATAATATGTATTGTATACCATGTTGCTTTACCCTTACAGGGTTATGTGAGAACTTAATTAGTTTGAGACCAAATTGTACCACATTATGCAATAAATAAACATGAATATGAATATTATATGGAACAACATTGTGTACTCACATATTTGGCTCGACGTTTCGGCTACGTTACAGCAGCCGTGGCCACGAGCGGACTGAGGGTCCGTCGACCCGAAAGCTGAAACGTCGAGTCAAATATGTGAGTACACAATGTTGTTCCACATAATAAATATCGTGTTAATCCCCGTATTGATACATTATAGTCATTATACATTTTGCCTTTGTGAGAGGGTAAAGATTTAGTATTCCATTTATTTTATTGTAAATGTCGGGTCCTAGATAACTGTAAAAAATTTTTGCAGTCGCTGTATTCATCAAAGGAACGACACACACTTTATTCTTTCTGCGTTTATCATTGAGCAATTTGTGGATATAGGGTATCTTATCTTATCTTATCTGTTAGGGGTCATTTTCATGGGGCACGTCGACCCTAAGGGATCTTTTGTACCTCCCCTATCTTTTGCGCTCCTACTCACGAAAGATTCGTTTCATCAGCGTCACGATGTCTTTCGGATTGAAGTGCCTGTAGTCTCCTGGTTTAGGATAAGCGTTACCTAGAAGACACATTCTGCCTCTGGCTTGTGAGTCGCATTCACATAAAAGATGTTCATGCGACTCACTAGCCAGAGGCAGAATGTGTCTTCTAGGTAACGGATATAGGGTAACTGGGTGTGTGTTTTGAGAATTGTACGAAGGATAAAGGTTTGGCAAACCTTTAGCAATTCCCAGTTCAAATTTTTATATAATTTTTTCGATGTAACGTTGTCTATTCGTGTTAATCCCCGTATTGATACATTACAGTTAAAATGTATCTTGTTTTAGCAACTAGAGGAGGTGCGTCAAGGTGGGCTCGTACAAGAAGGGTACGATGATGGCTGGCAAGAATGTTGCTGATATTGTGGTCATCATGAAGACGCTGCCTACCAAAGAAGCCGTTGAAGGCCTCTCTAACAAGGTAAACTATGATAATTATTATTACTCAAAACTCAGTATTTTCAGAGCCAAGCTTCGAAGCATTAATGGGCCGACTCGAGTGGAGTTATATCACAGAAAACCGGCGTAAAGTTGTATCGCAATACACAATACACAGTTGTTTATTGCTTTCCAAAAGAAAAGTATTATATGTATATATCTGTAATCCCACTGTTGATTCTGATATCCGTAACACAGGTGCTTGAGCTACCTATCTCGGAGTCAGATCAATGGATGTGATGTTGTGAAATATTTATTTAAAGTATGTAAAGAAATCCAATTAATTTTATTAAAATGTTTCTTCTTAGTAATACAGATATTACTTAAGGTTACGGGTAGGGCACACTAGCGACGCCAATCGATATTAATTTTCAGTTACTAAACCGGATCTATTTTAAACAATTTCGACGTTACACACTCTCGGCAACACTTATACTATTTATTAAATAACCATGGAAAAATGTTCGGTCCAACGCGTACTCGAAAAATTGGCGTGAAGAAATAATTTTTTCGCATACAAAAACGGACCCAACATTTGTGCATGGTTATTTAATAAATAGTACAAGTGTTTGTTGAGAGGTTGTAACGCCGTGTAGTCCCCGGCAGAGTAGAATAGGCCACCCTCACTCTTACCGAGGTGTCGTAAAAGGCGACTAAGGTAAAGCTGCTGGCATGATCATCAGCACCCAGAGAAGGAAAACTCTGCATTTATATCAAAACTCTCGCCAACCCGTCTGCCAAGCGTGGTGAGTATGGCAATTACCCCTCATGTGATTGAGGGAGGCCCGTGCCCCAGCAGTGGGGACTTAAATGGGCTGACGATGATGACATACTTTTAAATTACCGTACCCGTCACCTTAAGAGCTGGTCACTTGTTCATTATAATTTCGTTTTCCAGGTGAATGAGGAGTTGAATAAGCTGATGCGGGCCGAAGGTTCAGGGTCTGTGGTGTGCGCGTGCCACGAGCGCGGCTTCACGGTGACGGCCGCGGCCGCCGCCGTCAGGGTGCTGGTCACTACTCTGCATCAGAACCTGAGGAAACTGGAGCCCGAGGTGAGTCCACCAATATCGTCATTATCATACATCATACATTTCATAGCTTTAACACGCGAAATAAACATAGGCTTGCTGTCCCAAATCTAAGACTTCATAAAACTGGAAATTCATTTGTAGGATTGAGCATTAGAATGTTTAATAAGTTACCTCAAAATATCATTGATTTACCTGTACATAAGTTGCATGTAAAAAACTGCCTAATGCAGAAAGGCTACTATAAAGTAGATGATTATTTGAATGATAAGGATTCTTGGACATGTTGATCTCTTCGCCTGTCCTCTAATGTATAATTCATTTCATAATTTTTCTTTGACGATTTATCTAAACGATATTGATTTTAAGCATTGTATTATCATACTGTCACTGTAATCATAATTTGTATAAGAATGAATATTGTAATTACCATATTATTTGAAAAGAGTAACTACTGAGTTTCTTGCTGATTCTTCTCGGTAGAAATTGACATTCCGAATCAGCGGTAGATTACGTAATATTTGACATTCATAAATGTTCTGTATGGACTTAACACATTTTGATTTTTTTTTTATTTTTGACATCCAAAATAGGACCACTACTCAAAGGTTGTGGGTTCGATCCCCACCCTGGACAAACATTCGTGTGATTGAACACTTGTATTTTTCAGCTGTCGGGGTGTAATACTATGTATTTAAGTATATATTTGTGTTCCTCTTGTTATCTGTAACACAAAGTGCTTAAGCTACTTAGTACGGAATCAGGTCAACGTTATGAGATGTGAGAATAATTATTATTATTAATACATCCAAAATACGACTACTACTGTAAAACACACCGTGTTACGTACGCGTCAAAAACTATATCCGTTTAAGCGATAAGACCGCTGAAATTGTACACTAACCGCCTTATTACAAATCGTGAACTAAGGATAATCCCGGAACAAAATTCGTGCAGTCCCTTTTAAATTGCCGTTGGGGGGGGGGGGGGTTGCTTTGATAATTTAGGATGACATGGGGGGGGGGGTCTAGCTAGGTTATGTCTAGGTGACGTCATCGACAGTTATTTTCTTTTTAACATAGTGTTGCCGAGCTGTGACAAAAAATTGAAAAATGTTTACGTGAGCATGGGGGGGAGGGGTTAAGAGCTTTGCTTACTTTTGCTGACAAGGGGGCAGGGGGGATAAATAACTGTAATAAATCTGCTTACGTCGTACTTGGACGTCCCCTAAACCGGATATAATTAAATTAATTTCGGGGTTACAACTTCTCGGCAAACACTTATACTTATTTATTATAAACCATGCACAAATGTTGGGTTCGTTTTTGTATGCGAAAAATTGATTCACGCTAAAATTGGTGGCTTTTGGCGGTAATCCATTTTTCGCGTACAAAAACGGACCCAACATTTGTGCATGGTTATTTAATAAATAGTTTGCCGAGAGGTTGTAACCCCGAAATTGTCTAAAATAAATCCCGTGTATTAGCTAAAAATTAAAATCGATTATCGGTCGTCGCTAGTGTGCCTATCCCTCACCTTAACAACAACTCGGGTACAAATTTTGACCCGACCCAGGGAGATCGAACCCGGAACCAACAAGTGTCAGTCCGTCGCTTTAATTAGGCGAAGCACTCCCTCTGCTCAACAGGCATTCAAGTTGGTATGACTTAAGGGTCAAAAAACCTTTTATTTTATTGTTAATTTTTTCTTGATATGTAGGGGGAGGTGGGAGAGGTTTGAATTTACCTTTCAAATATTTAAAGTTTTTTTTTTTAATAAATATAGAGGGCAGACAGCAGGAGACTAGAAATCGGATCACCTATGTAAGCAATTCTTGTCGCCATGACACCCGCAACATCCACGTGGAGTCACAAATAGCGCTGCCACCTTTTCCCCTTCTCCCCCATTGGGCTTCCAGTAACCTCACCTCACACGGGAGCGAAACAAACATCGCGCCCTGCTTCTAACCGGTCTTCTGTGAGGCAGTGGTATCACTCCGGTCGAGTCGGCCCATTCATGCCTAAGCGTGGCTCTCCCACATTTATGTCCATGCAATTACAGGTACACCTGGAGTACAAGGTCATCAGCAGCCACTTGGCCGCCATCAGGCACAGCCGCTGGTTCGAGGAGAATGCTCACCATTCCTCCATCAAGGTATGTTTGAGTTCTTATGAATTTGTTCGCCTTAGATAAACAATCATGGTAAATTTATCCCTTTTACAGTTGAGTGGCACCATTATCATCATCATCATTATCAGCAACCCACACTCGTCCACTGCTGGACATAGGTCTCCCCTAATGCACGCCACTGCTTCCGATTTTCGGCCACTCTCATCCAGCCCACACCAGCCAGCCTTCGAATGTCATCATCCCATCTTGTCGCAGGGCGTCCTACACTACGCTTACTGAGTCGCGGTCTCCACTCAAGGACTTTACGGCTCCAACGGAGCTATGGAAAGGGCTATGCTCGGAGTATCTCTAAAGGACCGCATCAGAAATGATGTAATCCGACAGAGAACCAGAGTCACCGACATAGCACACCGAATTAGCAAACTGAAGTGGCAGTGGGCGGGTCATATTAGCCGCAGAACTGGCGCCATCAACAGATTTTATTTACTCTTGAACCACAAACAAGTTTACAATTCATTTAAAGTTTACAAGGCACTTTGTAGGTAAAACCTGCTTTTTGTCTAATCAGACACTGGCAATATTTTGACACTGATTTGAATTTAATGTATGTACTTTGTTTATAACTATATATCATGTTTGACTGTCTCCATGTGACCAAGATACTTAAACCTATTAAATACAACTAGGTAATTATTTGGATACTCTCATCATCATCATTATCATCGTCAGCCCATTTAAGTCCCCACTGCTGGGGCACGGGCCTCCCTCAATCACTTGAGAGGTTATTGCCATACTCACCACGCTTGGCAGACGGGTTGGCGAGGGTATTGATATAAATGCAGAGTTTTCCTTCTCTGGGTGCTGATGATCATGCCAGCAGCTTTACCTTAGTCGCCTTTTACGACACCTCGGTAAGAGTGAGGGTGGCCTATTCTACTCTGCCGGGGACCACACGGCTTTGGATACTCTAGCGGCTATTATTCCGGCTTTTTTCCACTGCGTCCTTCCTCTGCATCAGAACACTTTAACTAGGTTAATTTATATTATTGTAAACCCAACAGCAATTGTTACATATTATTTTTAAAACATAAATTAGTTTTACTAAACGAATAATATTTGTCCAGTAAAACTCAATACTACAAATTTCTATTCTATTTCAATGTCACATATTATGTAACATTAAAACAAAACAAAACCCCGCAGGCGAGTTACTAACTGAGATAATGATTTTAAGGTGACAGGTAGGGCACACTAGCGATGTTGTAAGAATTATGTAGGTATATGTGTATATGTATATGATGTATTGTATAGTTTTTTTTTTGTTTTGTTCTCCACGTTCGCGTAACCTTCTTTCGCCGCATCATTATCCTTTCTGTAGAGAATGCCTGTTGTCATTAAGTTCGCCTATTGTATAAACTTTTTGTGCAATAAAGTTTTAAATAAAAAATAATTACTTGATAGGTGCTGATCCGTCTCCTGCGCGACATGTGCGCGCGTCACTCCGGCCTGGAGCCGCTGACTCCGTGGATGGTCGACCTTCTGGCTCACCACTCCATCATGAACAACCCCGCCAGGCAGGCCTTGCCCATCAACGTGGCCTTCAGGTGAGCGGTCACCTTGTCTGCCATGTAACACTCCGGCTGGAGCCGCTGACGCCGTGGATGGTCGACCTTCTGGCTCACCACTCCATCATGAACAACCCCGCCAGGCAGGCCTTGCCCATCAACGTGGCCTTCAGGTGAGGCGGTCACCTTGTCTGCCATGTAACACTCCGCCTGGAGCCGCTGACGCCGTGGATGGTCGACCTTCTGGCTCACCACTCCATCATGAACAACCCCGCCAGGCAGGCCTTGCCCATCAACGTGGCCTTCAGGTGAGCGGTCACCTTGTCTGCCATGTAACACTCCGCCTGGAGCCGCTGACGCCGTGGATGGTCGACCTTCTGGCTCACCACTCCATCATGAACAACCCCGCCAGGCAGGCCTTGCCCATCAACGTGGCCTTCAGGTGAGCGGTCACCTTGTCTGCCATGTAACACTCCGCTGGAGCCGCTGACGCCGTGGATGGTCGACCTTCTGGCTCACCACTCCATCATGAACAACCCCGCCAGGCAGGCCTTGCCCATCAACGTGGCCTTCAGGTGAGCGGTCACCTTGTCTGCCATGTAACACTCCGCCTGGAGCCGCTGACGCCGTGGATGGTCGACCTTCTGGCTCACCACTCCATCATGAACAACCCCGCCAGGCAGGCCTTGCCCATCAACGTGGCCTTCAGGTGAGCGGTCACCTTGTCTGCCATGTAACACTCCGCCTGGAGCCGCTGACGCCGTGGATGGTCGACCTTCTGGCTCACCACTCCATCATGAACAACCCCGCCAGGCAGGCCTTGCCCATCAACGTGGCCTTCAGGTGAGCGGTCACCTTGTCTGCCATGTAACACTCCGCCTGGAGCCGCTGACGCCGTGGATGGTCGACCTTCTGGCTCACCACTCCATCATGAACAACCCCGCCAGGCAGGCCTTGCCCCATCAACGTGGCCTTCAGGTGAGCGGTCACCTTGTCTGCCATGTAACACTCCGGCTGGAGCCGCTGACTCCGTGGATGGTCGACCTTCTGGCTCACCACTCCATCATGAACAACCCCGCCAGGCAGGCCTTGCCCATCAACGTGGCCTTCAGGTGAGCGGTCACCTTGTCTGCCATGTAACACTCCGCCTGGAGCCGCTGACGCCGTGGATGGTCGACCTTCTGGCTCACCACTCCATCATGAACAACCCCGCCAGGCAGGCCTTGCCCATCAACGTGGCCTTCAGGTGAGCGGTCACCTTGTCTGCCATGTAACACTCCGCCTGGAGCCGCTGACGCCGTGGATGGTCGACCTTCTGGCTCACCACTCCATCATGAACAACCCCGCCAGGCAGGCCTTGCCCCATCAACGTGGCCTTCAGGTGAGCGGTCACCTTGTCTGCCATGTAACACTCCGGCTGGAGCCGCTGACTCCGTGGATGGTCGACCTTCTGGCTCACCACTCCATCATGAACAACCCCGCCAGGCAGGCCTTGCCCATCAACGTGGCCTTCAGGTGAGCGGTCACGTTGTCTGCCATGTAACACTCCGGTTCTGCCGTCTGTTATTATTTTTCTGGCGTAGGTACTAACGTTCAGAAATGAATTACAAATAAAAAAGCAGTGGTAAAAGGAATATAGGCTATTAATTCTATAATAATCCATCATCGCCCGGCTGCCGGCAATCACACCACATCGGACGCCAACATCTCCCGGCAGCCTGCAACCACTTTGTCCCCTGGCTCCTTCTGCGCCCTGCGCCCAGCACTCCTTACGATGTTCTCACAGCACGCACGACCGTATTGTCTTTTTTTTTTCATATTATTCACTCAGTTTTAATTCACATATATTTGTCATAATACGGTATTTGACTATTTTTTTTTCATTTTTGTAATCAAAAGACCTCTTAATGATAGAAACATCGTTGAAAGAATCACTTGATTCTCATTTAAACTACCTGAGATATCACAACTTTAAAATCACATTATTTTGGGCAAACCCAAAACGCTCCATACAAATGGCTACTGAGATGTGACGTCACACGACAGTATTTTGTATGCATCTCATTTGAATGTTGTATGGTAGCTATATCATATGTTTCGTTTATGTCAATGGTTCCATTATAATAGTTGGTGTAAATTACATGGGTTATTCAATGGTTTAATTATTTATTAATAATTTCATACTTTTAAAATGGACTTGCCCATGAATCTTTGAATGACCATAAAACCGGCTAGACGTTATATTTTTAATTGAGAATTTTTACTATTGGCACATATTTACCTATATTTTGATAAAATATTTTTATTTTGTAAAATCTCGAGCTTAGTCTAATACCCTATTGTCTTTTTCCACAACAATATTTACATTAAGTTTGTTCAAATTAAAATTCTATTTTTCACAAAAAAATCAAACCCGAAATTTAACTTGACATGTGCCCGTGCGCAGCGCCGCCATAGGCAGCACTGGCAGGGTCGCCATGCAATGACGGAGATTCGGGACGTGTAATTAAAACAAGTGATGCGTTATGACTGTCTGTTTAATACATACTAATTAACTTAGGGAGCGTTCAAGTATTACGTAACTTAATTTGGGGGGGAGGGGGGGGGGGGTCTCTCGTAAAACGTTACGATGCGTTACAGGGACGGGAGGGGGTCTTTCTCACTACACGTATTACGTAACGTTGTTTCCTTCTTTGAATAAAAAATTAGGGAATCAAAACACCCAAATTGGCAACCCTTTTCGTTTACGTTTTACGGGGAATCCCTCGATTAGCGGTACCTATTAGTCTGGTCTTCTTCTGATCACTTGTGTGTTACGTGACGTTTAGGAAGGGGGGGGGGGGAGGGGGATTTACAGAAAAACGTTACGGTGCGTTACAGGGGGGGTGGGGGGGTCAAAAAATCTTCAAAATTGCGTTACGTAATACTTGAACGCTCCCTTATATACTAGCCTAACCTAAGGGCGAGGTGCGTCACATACTACAAATCATTTTTTGATATGTCGTAATTATGAGAGTAATAAATACCACAGTAGATAAATACGCTAAAGCAGTATCGACACTCCGCCATTTTGGACAGAAAGTTACCTACCGTATAGGGTTGTCCTCTTATTTTTGTAAAATATTATTCTTACCTTGGGACTACTGGTTTAAGTGCCGGGCCGTGATCGCGGCGTCCTAGGTGCAACAAGGATCATCTGGTGCGTGTTAAATTAGAACTAATGATATTTCTTAAGAAATAAGCATAATACTAGCATACAATATTCGTGCACAAAGGTACACAAAATGATTCCTAAAGTTGCAAAAAGCTACGCAAAGATACATAAAATAAAACATACTTTTCATAACGTTTTGTTTCGTTACTTGGAAACCACGTTAAGGTATTGGTCATGCACCCGATCGCTCGGGCCAAGACATTTATTATTTGATAGAAATGGGGTGAGCCCTGCGTCTCATAGCCACTGCGACCAGTAGATGATCTATTGTGGCAGCCCCGTAACCTATTACAGCACCTCATGCAGCTCCAGTTCCAGGATAAACCCGAGAATGGAGCTGATGGGGGAGCTCTTGATCTCGTCAGCCGAGATCATGAATGCTCCCAGGTGCCGGCTTCTGCAGCGGTGCAGCGCTATGCACTCGCCGAGGACGTGGATAATCGTTTCCTCGTCCTCGCGACAGAACCTGCAGATTTTGGTATCTGTAAGGCCCATGTTGTGCAGGTGCTTGTTTAATTTGCAGTGCCCTGTGAGGGTCCGAGTGAGTGCCCTAACATGTCCTCTACTCAGTTTTGTTATCTCTACAGCTCGTCTCAGATCGAACGCCTGTATCAACGCCTTAGACTGTTCTAGTCGAGGTAGTCTTTTCCAGAATTCAGTGCTTTGTTTTTTCTCCCAATCTTTTAACTCGAACCTGACCATGCAGGCTGGAACGGCCAAGACATAGTGAGGTCTATGTTTTGGCCCGAGCGATCGGGTGCTTGATAGTAGTCTATTAACTTTCATAATTGTATTTTTATTTTCTCTTCTCAATTGAAACTCTGTAACATCATCAATATTTGAAAAGAGTAACTACTGAGTTTCTTGCTGGTGTCTTCTCAGTTGAAATCGACATTCCGAACCAGCGGTAGATATTATGTACCTATTTTGACATTCATAAGTGTTATGTGTGGACCTAAATTGAATAAAGAATTTTTTATCTTTATCTTTAAGAATTAGTTTTTCGGTCTCATCATAGTTGAGAGATTTTAATAATTTAGAAACAACCATTTTACATCCTGCCTTTGTGAGAGGGTAAAGATTTGATGTTCCATTTATTTTATTGTAAATGTAGGGTCCTAGATAACTGTAGAAGTTTTTTGCAGTCGCTGTATTCATCAAAGGAACGACACACACTTTATTCTTTCTGCGTTTATCATTGAGCAATTTGTGATTTGAGAATTTTACGAAAGATAAAGGTTTGGCGAACCTTTAGCAATGGGCTACGGGAACAAATTTTTAAGTATGGTTTTGATATTTTTTTTCCAATGCCTTTTACTATTTTAAGTAACTAATTTAAATATTTTTGTAAAATAGTCGATAGTTATTTATTTATTAATTTTCAAGCATTTTGATTACGAAGCGTATTTGTGACGTCATAAATACGCTTAGTGTTCTCATATTTCATTTTTCCCAATTTACGACAACATACTTTTAAAAATGCCTTTTGATCGGGGAAATTTTAAATCACTATCTGGTAACATAACGGTAAAGTCTTAGTTTTGGCGTCACTCTGCAAAAAACGTGAAACTAGCGCCATCTGTTACTTGGTCCGGGTGAACAAGTCACTGAGACATTGTTGTCACCACGAAGTTATACTAAATGTAATCTTCTGAATACAACACAACTAGCGCCATCTGTTACTTGGTCCGGGCGAATAAGTCACTGAGACATTGTTGTCACCACGAAGTTATACTAAATGTAGTCTTCTGAATACAACACAACTAGCGCCATCTGTTTACTTGGTCCGGGTGAATAAGTCACTGAGACATTGTTGTCACCACGAAGTTATACTAAATGTAATCTTCTGAATACAACACAACTAGCGCCATCTGTTACTTGGTCCGGGCGAATAAGTCACTGAGACATTGTTGTCACCACGAAGTTATACTAAATGTAGTCTTCTGAATACAACACAACTAGCGCCATCTGTTACTTGGTCCGGGTGAATAAGTCACTGAGACATTGTTGTCACCACGAAGTTATACTAAATGTAATCTTCTGAATACAACACAACTAGCGCCATCTGTTACTTGGTCCGGGTGAATAAGTCACTGAGACATTGTTGTCACCACGAAGTTATACTAAATGTAATCTTCTGAATACAACACAACTAGCGCCATCTGTTACTTGGTCCGGGTGAATAAGTCACTGAGACATTGTTGTCACCTTTCTGAATACAACCTGTCTGAATAGCTAGGGTATCTAGGCTCAAATGAAGGTCAACGCTATTTTATGGAAAATATCCTTGATCTAGTAGTTTTAAATTTAAAAAATATTAAAATATGTTATAAAATACAAATGCCTCGAAACGGTTTTCGGATTAGAACCTGTTTAATTTTTTTTCCCATACTTCATTCCCAATTCTAATTTTTATATATTTTTTTCGATGTAACGTTGTCCATTCGGTTTACATGTGTGTTGTTTTATTTATTTATTTATTTATTTATTATTCAGACACCTTACAAGCTAACAGAAATTAATCCAAAACGCAGTATAAGGTTAGGATACATTATTACATTGCATTCATGTTCATTAGTCACTCACGGATAATTTACAATAAAAAAGCAGAAGAATACAATCCTTGTCAAATTAATAATTAATTACAACTAAAAAAAAAGAAATAAAAATAAGCGCGACAGATAATACAAATTGTCAGTATCTGAGTCAAAAGAAGCAAATTAAAATACACAATAGAACAGTAAAATCAATCAATCAATTTAAAATATATTATATATATTGTATGTATTAGTATATTCATATTTTATTTATGTATTTGCATTTAAACTTTCTGTGTAAGTAAATAAATATTTAAGATTGCACCGCCCTACACCTTCATCAAGTGTCCTTTATCCAAAGGTTGCCTGGAAGAGATCATCATCATCATCGTCAGCCCATTTAAGTCCCCACTGCTGGGGCACGGGCCTCACTCAATCACATGAGGGGTAATTGCCATACTCACCACGCTTGGCAGACGAGTTGGCGAGGGTTTTGATATAAATGCAGAGTTTTCCTTCTCTGGGTGCTGATGATCATGCCAGCAGCTTTACCTTAGTCGCCTTTTACGACACCTCGGTAAGAGTGAGGGTGGCCTATTCTACTCTGCCGGGGACCACACGGCTGATGGCAATGGAAGAGATCGCTTATAGTGATAAGGCCGCCTTCGTTGTACACAACCTGTCATATCTAGTTTTAAGTTTTCATACTTTATTTTGAGTGCAATAAAATTATATTCATTCATTCATTCATTCATTCAATTTGTTATTCCCAGGCGAGCCCTATCGCTGGTGGCGGGGGGCCTGTTCCTGCCGGGCTGCGCAGGGCTCCCCGACCCGTGCGAGGCTGCGCATGCGCGCGCGCACACCGCGCTGGACCTGCCGGCGCAGGACCTCGCCGCCGCCACTGCGCAGACGTGAGCCAATGTTCTATCTATATACAGGATGTAAAAAGACCCTTCACTATACAGGATGTAAAAAGACCCTTCACTATACAGGATGTAAAAAGACCCTTCACTATACAGGATGTAAAAAGACCCTTCACTATACAGGATGTAAAAAGACCCTTCACTATACAGGATGTAAAAAGACCCTTCACTATACAGGATGTAAAAAAACCCTTAAGGAAACCGGCGTCTACGCACTCAGACCATTAAAAGGGTGATTCTCCTTCCGGTTTATTGCTGTCTAATTTCCATTTCATCATCATCATCATCATTTCAGCCAATAGACGTCCACCGCTGAACATAGGCCTCCCCCAATGTTCTCCACACAGATCGGTCCTGTGCCTCCCGCATCCAATGGATTCCCGCGATCTTCACCAGATCGTCGGTCCACCTTGTAGGAGGCCTGCCACGGCTGCGAGTTCCTGTACGTGGCCTCCACTCGAAGACCTTTCCGCTCCAACGCTTCTTCGCGTCTAATTTTCATTCGCTCAAAAATATTGTTAAAATTAGAAGTTTATATTGAAACCAGAAAAAGCTTAAATTGAAAGAATCTTTACGTGTTCTTATTTCAATTTAAAATTATAATTTGAACAATATTTTTGAGCGAATGGAAATTAGACGCGAAGAAATTGGAAGGTCAAATTTCGGAGAATCCCAAAACAAGTCCCAGAACAAAAAATTATTGATAGGAAACGAAGTTGATTTTTTGGTGTCAATTTTAATCCTATAAACGGAACGAACGAAACGCAATGAACAGCGTACACCGCCCCGCTCTCAAACATTACATTGCGGGCTGTACGTTTTGAATTCATTTTTCCCTAGGAATTACTTAAAATTTTGAACAAGTTTCTTTGGACAAAAATTAGGTAATAATGTTTAAAATTTATTTACATCAAAATCTTGAGATTTTTTAATTTGACTTTGACCATCAATAACTTGGAAAGTATTGAGTTCCCAGGTATGGTCTAGAAGGAAAAAATGATCCTGATGTGCTGAATACGTAGGTTTCGGCTTCGTTAAGGGTCTTTTTACGCCCTGCATATATAAACATTTTCGACGAGTTCCACTCAGCGACAGATACGAATTCGAAATGGCGATTAATCGCGCCTATCTAGTTTTAATAAATGTAATGTATGTTTTAATAAACTTTGGCAGAGGGGAACGCGTCCACACGCCACGTCCCGTGTTAAATCGTCTGAGCGAATTTAAAGAAATAAATATTTTAACCGAGACTTCCCAATTTATCCTCGACTACATTATGTAAGTACGTAAGAACTTGCACACTTTTCCAAAAAAGTCCGATAGTCATAGTCTTAACACCAGAAATAAACATAGGCTTGCCGTCCGGGTCCTCAGACTTCATAAAATCGGTAATTCGTTTGTTGGCTTAAGTATTAAGATATTTAATAAGCTACCACAAAATGTCATTAACCTATCACTGGATAAGTTTAAGTCTTATATTAAAACCTGCCTAATGAAGAAAGGTTACTATAGTGTACAAGACTATTTAAATGATAAGGATTCTTGGTCATGTTAATTGATTAATATTTTGAGTTGTTATTCATAGTAGTCTATTAACTTTCATAATTGTATTTTTTTTTCTCGATTGAAACTCTGTAACATCATCAATATTTGAAAAGAGTAACTACTGAGTTTCTTGCTGGTGTCTTTTCAGTAGAAATGGACATTCCGAACCAGCGGTAGATATTATGTACCTATTTTGACATTCATAAGTATTTTGTGTGGACCTAAATTGAATAAAGAATTTTTTATCATCATCTTCCTGCCCTTTTCCCAGGTTATCTGGGGTCGGCGCAGTATTTTTTCCTTTTCCATACGTCCCTGTCATTCGTCATCGAATCATCCACCTCTTTTTCCATCATGTCATTCTTCACACAACCCATCCATCTCTTTTTCGGCCGTCCTCTGTTCCTCCACCCACTTACGTTTAAACTCATCACTTTTTTGGCAACATGTTCTTCCCCTCTTCTCCTTACATGGCCATACCAGGAAAGACGATTTGCCTTCAATTTATCAATGATGGGGGCCACTTTCACACTTCCTCTAATATATTCACGTACCTCAGTTCTGTGGAACGGTTTGGCTGCAGGAGTATTTCCGGACGGCTACGACTTAGGGATCTTCAAGAGAAGAGCGTACTCTTTTTTTTAAAAAAGGCTACAACACATTAGCGATCTCTCTGATTTCGCAGATGTTCATGGGCGGCGATGATTACTTTCCATCAGGTGACTCGCTTGCTCGTTTGTCCGCCTCTAGCATAAAAAAAAATATATATTCATTCCTTATCTTGTCCATTCTCGTCACTCCACACATCCATCTTAACATTCTCATCTCTGTCGCATGCAATCGTCTTTCATCCGTCTTCTTAACGGCGCAATAGACAACATTTCAAAATTGCTAAGCTCTGAAACAAAAAATACCATTTCTTTATTTACTTTTCCGCTGCGCGAATATATATTTATTAATTTTTTATATTGCTTATTTACTGAGAAAAAAATTAAAAACTAAAAAACGTAAGATGACGTCATCGGACGGCAGAATGTAAAATATTTCTTTGCCTAGCACATTATAGTTTTAAATTTACGAAATGCCAAACCCATGACATGCAACTGTCAAAAAAAAGACAACTTGTCAACGTTGAAAGAATGAATGACGTTGACAATGTTGACACTAGTATTATTTACCTTTGACAGTAGTACCTTTTTTTTATTAAAACAATGATAAGCAAAGGAATATCGCTGTATTCAGCCGTCCGATGACGTCATTTGGCGCTTACGTCTATTTAGAATATAAAGAATTTCAATAATTATTTTATGCATGAAAATGGACAAATTTTGAAAAAAGAAAAAATATGGGTCTGTTCATTTTATATCTATTTTCATATAAAAAAACAATATGGACATGTTAAAAATATGAAATAATAAATAATAAATAAATAAATAATAAATATTTCACAACATCA
This sequence comes from Marasmia exigua, assembly GCA_019059595.1. NCBI lineage: Eukaryota > Metazoa > Arthropoda > Insecta > Lepidoptera > Crambidae > Marasmia > Marasmia exigua. The sequence goes on from CM032490.1 coordinate 2,568,902, forward strand.
CATACATTGATCTGACTCCGAGATAGGTAGCTCAAGCACCTGTGTTACGGATATCAGAATCAACAGTGGGATTACAAATATATACATATAATACTTTTCTTTTGTAAATACATACTTATAATACATAGCAAACACCCAGACCAATACAAACAAACATGTTCATGCACACAAATGTTTGTAATGTGCGGGGATCGAACCCGCAACCCTTGTATCAGAGGCAGCGTTCACTACCACTGTTCCAATCGGGTCGGAAATGTTGTCCATTAAAGATTTTTTTATCTTTATCGTTATCTTCAGCCTGTTGTATATTGTTAGGCTCCTCCGCGTGGTAGCGCGCGGCGGGCACCGCTACGTGCTGGGGCTGCAGGCCTTCGAGGGCGGTAAGGACATCTCCACGGAGATCACGGTGTGGGACGGCGTGGTGGTGTCGCCGCTGGCGCCCGCCTACCACGAGACGCCCGAGCCCATGGACACCGACGAGAAAGGTATTTAGTTAGCGTGTAAGTTGACCCTATTTTCCTCCCCCTCTAATACCAAAATGTGCTTTAAAATAAGTAGTAGGATTGATATTGGAACTAACTGAAGAACTGGAATAAACATAACTAAATAAATAAATAAATATTTTTCACAACGTCACATACATTGATCTGACTCCGAGATAGGTAGCTCAAGCACCTGTGTAGGATTACAAATATATACATATAATACTTTTCTTTTGTAAATACATACTTATAATACATAGAAAACACCCAGACCAATACAAACAGACATGTTCATGCACACAAATGTTTGTACTGTGCGGGGATCCAACCCGCAACCCTTGGACCAAAGGCGGCGTTCACGACCACTGTTCCAAACGGGTCGCCACATTTTGTTCTTTCTTTCTTTTCTAGAGCCTGTTGCATCACTAACAAATGTCAAAATTCTAAAGTTTATGATAATAATAATATTTAATTGATAGATAGATAGATATACTTTATTGCACAAAAAAACACAACTTTAAAAGGCATTATAGAAACTTAATTGTACAATTTCGGCGGTCTTATCGCTGGAAGCGATTTCTACGAGACAACCTTGTTTAAAATAGATCCGGTTTAGTAACTGAAAATTAATATCGATTGGCGTCGCTAGTGTGCCCTACCCGTCACCTTAAGTAATATCTGTATGTATACTAAGAAGAAACATGTTTATAAAATTAATTGGATTTCTTTACATAGTTTAAATAAATATTTCACAACATCACATACATTGATCTGACTCCGAGATAGGTAGCTCAAGCACCTGTGTTACAGATATCAGAATCAACAGTGGGATTACAAATATATACATATAATACTTTTCTTTTGTAAATACATACTTATAATACATAGAAAACACCCAGACCAATACAAACAGACATGTTCATGCACACAAATGTTTGTACTGTACGGGGATCGAACCCGCAGCCCTTGGACCAAAGGCAGCGTTCACTACCACTGTTCCAAACTAAGAAAACGAAGTTTACAAAACTATACTCGAAACTGGAATTCAAGACCAAAAAAGCTACTACAATGTTGCCACTGCAATAAAATGATCGTACAATAGTATATACCTATTTTCTAAAAACATACGCTGACGTAATTTATTTATTGGTAATTTTAATTCTATAATTTAAAGAAGTAATTTTATTTACTTATTTTTACATAAATACAAGACGCTTTAATAAAAACTTAACCATCCGTAATGTAGAAAGGCTGGTATTCAGCTTGTCTCATTTCAGGTATTAATAACATTTGGTACAACATTTGAAGTTACATGTTGTTGTTTCATGCAGTGAGGTGCCGCCAAGTGATATTAATATAAGAATATTTTTTAACACTGCTATTGTGTGAGTTGACACGTGAATAACTTGCTAGGACCGGAGCGAGTCTTAAAACCTGCGATTTTGTTAAGCGTAGTCTCGACAGAATCCATAGATCGCTAAACACCCCCGTTTTATTGAGTGACTGAGACTTTGACTGACTTCGTCTGTTGACTATCCACTTTGTCAAAATATCACTTGACCATTTTCCTTACGAGTTATTTCACTTATTAACGCCTAATATCTAAAACATGTGCAAAACTGGACGAATTAATTACTGAAGTGGTGGAAACCTAATCATGAATTGTGCCAACTTATACTAAGAAAAGAAGTAGGTATATAACGAAAAGGGCTAGCAAATCCTGAAAACTTGATTTGACAATGACATAAGTGACATTGAAAGATTTGAATTGTGACGTATATTTCGTAGTTTTTTTGGTCTTGAATTCCAGTTTCGGGTATAGTAACATAACTAAGAAATCTGCAGACTTGGATATCTTTATCTCAAAAAGTTTTTCAAAATTCATTGTCTAGGCTGCTTGGCCCCCTCGACTCCCACAGTAATTAAATTAAAAAAACAAAAAATGACTTATAATTGCTTATAATGATTAAAACTAATAAGCAGTTTTCCAGTAAGTATTTTCGGGTGCTTTCTAAAAGCAACACCAGATGACGCTACTCTCACTATCAATTAAAAGTTCCTTTTTTGTCTATGATAGTACAGAAATATTTGATAAACCAACCATCATCATGACATTTACGGTCCCGCCATATTTAACTTTATTTTACCCATAAGAAAATAGAGATAAAAAGTAAACAAGTAAAATACATATTTTACTTGTTTATGAAAAGTTTAGTTTTGAATCACTCTCTGTCATTTAAAATGTACATAGCACTAAAATACACATTAACTGCGAAGTATTAAAATATTTAATGTAAAAAACCTAAAACAATTTTCCCATAAATTAGGGTCCACATGAAATATCATACCACACCTAACATTTACAGGGACTGATTGCGCCATCTAGCGAATCACTAGGAAATGTATAAATACTACTTCTTATGATTCTATGTTGTCTACTTTTTATAATAATGTTGTGAATGCTTGTAAAGGCTATATATATGTATTCACATGTAAATTATACATAAGTACTAAGTAATAAATAGTTTCAAGTAATTCAAATAGAAGGCCATTTTGTATGTGCTGTGTACAAGCCTATGCAAATAAAGAATTATTTGACTTTGACTTTGTATGGAAGTCCGTCATATTGATGATAGGAAAATGAAAAATTGTATATATAAGTACAATTCAAATAAAAATAACCGTGTGGTCCCCGGCAGAGTAGAATAGGCCACCCTCACTCTTACCGAGGTGTCGTGAAAGGCGACTAAGGTAAAGCTGCTGGCATGATCATCAGCACCCAGAGAAGGAAAACTCTGCATTTATATCAAAACCCTCGCCAACCCGTCTGCCAAGCGTGGTGAGTATGGCAATTACCCCTCATGTGATTGAGAGAGGCCCGTGCCCCCACAGTGGGGACTTAAATGGGCTGATGATGATGATGATGATGATTATAGTTTAAAAGTTAGAATTTTTGAATTTTCAAAAGTCACTTTTTTATTCAAAACCGGTTTTTTGGGTAGTTGCGCGGGTTTGAAGGTTGAATGGAGACTTTTGTAAGACTAAAACTATGTGAGTAACGACGCGGGCGCAGTCTAGTTGTTAATGTAAATAAATAAATAATTACATTTTGTTTTGTTCCAGATGATGACACGCAAGACGGAGTGGCTGCGTAGTTCTACGCTTCTAAGTTAACTAAGTGATTTCTACTTTAAGTGGACTCTCATAGCGATGGATGGCTATGTAACTTTATCTTTAACTCAAATAAATTTGTAATATTACTTATCAATTTGAATTTTTATTTACCTTACCAAAAATATGCAATGAAATAAACACACAAATTATTCTATTACAAAACGCGATCTGGTGACGGGTAGGGCACACTAGCGACGCCAATTGATTTTAATTTTTAGCTACTTAACCGGATCTGTTTTAAACTATTTCGGGGTAACTATTACAACCTCTCGGCAAACACTTATACTATTTATTAAATAGCCATGCACGAATGTTGGGTTGTAACCCCGAAATTGCTTAAAATAGATCCGGTTTAGAAGCTAAAAATTAAAATCGATGGGCGTCGCTAGTGTGCCCTTCCCGTCACCTTAAGTGGACTCTCATAGCGATGGATGGCTATGTAACTTTATCTTTAACTCAAATAAATTTGTAATTTTTCTTACCAATTTGAGTTTTTATTTAGGTACCTAACCAAATATATGCAATGAAATAAACACACACAAACAAATTCTTGTATTACAAAAAAACGCGATCTTAAGGGACCTTTGGCGGCGCCTCTTTGGTTCGTCTGTCGCCTCTATCATGAAAAAAACAATAAAGGCGGATCCACTGATGTGATAAGTGGCAGACGGATCACCTGATAGTAAGCGATTACCGCCGCACATGGACACCCGAGACACGAGTGGAGTCACAAATGCGCTGCCAACCTTTAAACGCCTCACAGACCGGCGTGAAGCAGCACTGTGCTGGGTTTCGCTGCGTGAGTGAAGAAAGATTAGCGGTGCACTTCTGAGTCCACTGGTGGCGCGGGTGTCCACCTTAAATAACGAATATGTTTTTCTTTTGAAAGTACCTAACCCTGTATTAGCTTGACGGCGCGTCGAAAATAGAGTCCACCAAATTGTAATTTTTAATCTGACAGCACGTCAGGAATCGAGTCCAACAAAATGTGATTTTTAATCGATGTTCTAGTATCGATGTAAAGGTGATTTCCGAACGTAACAGAGTTGTCACTCTGACGTAACGCCGACCACTGGAGGGGCGGCCATATTGGATTGGAGAACCTATTAAGTAATCTGCTAATCTGTGATTGACTACTCTTTTTGGGAGAGAGCATTCAATTTTCGAGCGGCGGTGAGTGCGCACGCATCCACGTGCTCGGCGGACGTCATAGTTTCAATCGGAAATTATCTAATCAATCCTTCATGATTTTCTTAATGTAATTGTATGAAAATTAATCATTATAGCGGAGTAATTATAAAGTGGTCGTATTTTATTGGAAAATACCCTCCTCGCCCGATAATCCACGCCATACCCTAATTGACTACTAGGGCAGTAAAGAAAAATGGAAAACCACTCTGATAAGGGCCAAGTCCCTTCAAGCTATTTTTCACTTTTATTATAATCATAATAATGACTTGACGATGTGACATTTTTTTGTTGATTTTCTGTAATCTTTTATATCAATGTTGGTACCAAATAAACATATATTTCACAACATCACATTCATTGATTTCGACGACCCGTTTGGAACAGTGGCAGTGAACGCTGCCTTTGGTCCAAGGGTTGCGGGTTCGATCCCCGCACAGTACAAACATTTGTGTGTATGAACATGTCTGTTTGTATTGGTCTAGGTGTTTGTATGTATTTACAAAAGAAAAGTATTATATGTATATATTTGTAATTCCGCTGTTGATTCTTATATCCGTAACACAGGTGCTTGAGCTACCTATCTCGGAGTCAGATCAATGTATGTGATGTTGTGAAATATTTATTTATTTATATTAAAATATTTGATCTAACTTCAAGATAGGTAGCTCAAGCACCTGTGTTACGGATATAGAATCAACAGTGGGATTACGAATATATACATAGAATACTTTTCTTTTGTAAATACATACTTATAATAAATAGGAAACACCCAGACCAATACAAACAGACATGTTCATGCACACAAATGTTTGCACTGTGCGGGGATCGAACCCGCAACCCTTGGACCTAAGGCGGCGTTCACGACCACTGTTCCAAACTGGTCGCCACATTTTGTTCTTTCTTTCTTTTCTAGAGCGTGTTGCATCACTAACAAATATCATAATTCTAAAATTTATGATAATAATAATATTCAATTGAATATGGCATCATCAATTTTTAATTTAATTAGATATAATAAAATTATGATATTAAGATGATAATAATTAGCCATTATTGTACCTACTTTCAATGACATGACTCGGTGTCTATGGTGCGCCACGTGTACAACCTGTACACGTGGCGCGTGGCGCACGTCATTATCCGCATGAATGGGATCAGAAATGGCGGCGCATCTATTCACTTCTCGCTCGCACACTATTTGCGTCTATACTCGCACCCCACGAGAGCGAGTATAGACGCAAATAGTGTGCGAACGAGAAGTGAATAGATGCGCCGCCATTTCTGATCCCATTCTTTATCGGCACAGGTTGTACTCTCAGGGCTTAAGCTGAAAATCAGTGTTTTGTTCTTTGACTGTGTCTTTGAACAAAAACTCCACTGAGCTTTGGCCCACTTGCACTGCTGCGGCACACATGCAGAAAACTTAGGAAAGGGTTCCACACTCTTCAATTTACAAGGCATTTTCATTTCAATATTTAAAATTTTGTATACGCATATGTGTCCTTTGATGCAATAAATTAATTAATTATCTATCTAAATAAAACAAAATATTTCAAAAAACCTTTATTTAGACGATCAATTCAGGCATCTACCATCCATCTTACCAAGAACAGCCGCAAACTTGAAGTTACTCTTTTTATCAACCGCCAACCTCGCTCTTCTGACTCTCTTGGACAGGATGTCGTGCCCCGGGTACATCCCCGACACTCGCGTAGTCACAGAGAATTTGCTCAATTTGTCACTTAAAGTTTTTCCGCTGTCGTCGGCTGTGTAAACAGAGTAAAATTTTTTGTTATATAGTCCCACTGCAGGGCAAATGCCTCCATCATAGAAATCAAGTCATCGCTACTATGATGCGATTAGGTTTAATCACCACGCTTGCCTAATGCGGATTGGTGATCACAAATCCGATCTATGTTCGAAAAATTCGAAACATACTTTTTGCTCGACCCGGGAATCGAATCCAGGACCTCGAGATCACGGTCCGGTACTTAAACCACTAGACCAAAAAGGCGATTGGATTGCTATTTATTAGGGTTCCGTACCTCAAAAGGAAAAAACGGAACCCTTATAGGATCACTTTGTTGTCCGTCCGTCCGTCCGTCTGTCAAGACCCTTTTTCTCAGGAACGCGTGGAGGTATGAAGCTGAAATTTATATCAATTACTCAGATCTACTGTCCCTTGAAGCTGTGAAAAAATCAAACTTCTAAGCCAACGCAATCAAAAGATACAGCCGATTATATCGATATTTTCATCAAATTTTTGACACTCGCAAAGGAATCAAAACCTACAGGGTACTTCCCGTAAACTCAGAATCTTGAAATTTGGCATGAAGCATTGTCATATAATGCAAATATAGGAAAAATTGCGAAAATCACATTTTTTTAGTTATATAAAATAATAAAAATATTTTAATAAAATGAAATTTACTACTTTATTTCTCACGAACGAATAAAGGTATCAAATTGAAATTTATACCAAATACCTAGGTCAACTGTCCCTTTAAGCTGTGAAAAAATTAAACAAAAGTTAACGCAATCAAAAGATACCGGCGGAACCCTCGGTGCGCGAGTCAGACTCGCACTTGGCCGGTTTTTTTAAGTAAATAATGCTATGAAAAATGTATCGATAGTATTCGGGCGAAACGAAACACCACGCTAACCGGGCATATTATGCTCTTAAGGTGACGGGTAGGGCACAGTAGCGACGCCAATCGATTTTAATTGTTAGCAACTAAACCGGATCTATTTTAACAATTTCGGGGTTACTACCTCTAGGCAAACACTTTTTTGTGACAAAAGGAAAATGCTTTGCGCCCCGTCCCGTCATTCAGGTCAGGGGTCCCCTAGGATGAAGCTAAAATTTTGCCGCCCCCAACCTAGAGTGCTGCCCCCCCCCCCCCTCCCCTCCTTATGGTGACGGGTAGGACATACAAGCGACGCCAATCGATTTTAATTTTTAGCTACTAAACCGGATCTATTTTAAGCAATTTCGGGGTTACAATCTCTCGGCAAACACTTATACTATTTATTAAACAGCCATGCACAAATGTTGGGTCCGTTTTTGTACGCGAAATATTGATTCACGCTAATAGTGGCCGCTTTTGGCGGTTATCAATTTTTCACGTACAAATGTTGGACCCGCATTTGTGCATGGTTATTTAATAAATAGTATAAGTGTTTACCGGGAGGTTGTAGCCCCGAAATTGCTTAAAATAGATCCGGTTTAGTAGCTATCAATAAAAATCGATTGGCGTCGCTAGTGTGCCCTACACGTCACCTTAAAAAGTTATCATCGCTGAACGGTTAAATAACCACCGCCCCCTAGGATGAAGGCGAGATTTTCACGGCCCGTGACTGTCATCATCATCAGCCCATTTAAGTCCCCACTGCTGGGGCACGGGCCTCCCTCAATCACTTGAGGGGTAATTGCCATACTCACCACGCTTGGCAGACGGGTTGGCGAGGGTTTTGATATAAATGCAGAGTTTTCCTTCTCTGGGTGCTGATGATCATGCCAGCAGCTTTACCTTAGTCGCCTTTTACGACACCTCGGTAAGAGTGAGGGTGGCCTATTCTACTCTGCCGGGGATCACACGGCCGACCACACGGCCCGTGACTGTGTCGCGCACTTTCCCGGCAATTTCATAGATAAACAGATAAAGAAAGACCTATGATTTACTTGTGTTGAAGCGTCTCCCGGATGATGACACGGAGGAGACGGCCATGGTGTCGTCTCTTGACCCTTTGTATTTGGACGGCTCCGCGTAGCTGGAGCGGGATTTGCCGTAAAGGTCGATATGCTGGATGACGTTCAGGAGCTCGCATCGTCTGTACCTGAGAATTCAAAGATATACCTACCATAGAGTGATGGTAGCTCCGTTCGAGCGTGGACTGCTGTTGCCGAATAATCGACAATTGATTATTTTCACCCCATAGTATCATCCTATAACTGTCCCACTGCAGGGCAAAGGCCTCCATCATAGAAATCAAGTCATCGCTACTATGATGAGATTAGGCTTGATCACCACGCTTGCCTAATACGGATTTGTGATCACAAACCTGGGCAATGTTCGAAAAATTCGAAACACTTTTTGCTCGACCCGGGAATCCAACCCAGGAGCCCGTAATCACGGCCCGGCACTTAAACCACTAGCCCAACAGGGCGTCTTTTTTTTATATAAAAATTCGCTGATTTTCACCCTTTGCATCATTCAATCAATTTTCATCTTGACGATACTATCGTTTAAATCGATACTCGATTGGCGTCGCTAGTGTGCCCTACCCGTCACCTTAATCCAGGTGACAGGTAGGGGACACTAGCGACGCCACTCGATTTAATTTTTAACTGCTAAACCGGATCTATTTTAAACAATTTCAGGGCTACACTCTCTCGGCAAACACTTATACTATTTATTTAAATAACCATGCACAACAGTTGGGTCCATTTTTGTTCCGTAAAAATTGATTCACACCGCTTTTGGTTAGCGGGTCGCACTTTAAAGCGACGGCTGCGCAAGAGTTCCTGGGTTCAATACCGGGACCCCAATTCTCGTGCTCGTGATATTTATTTTCATACGACATATATCACTAAAACATAGTTTTTTTTAATGGTTCCCGAGTGATATGGTACCTAAGTTACCATACCTATTTTGTACTATGTAAGAATTACAATAGAATTGTGTAAGATTATGGTGAGAAATAAAGTATTATTATTATTATTATATCCGCCATGTTTTCAAAATGTCACGAGCACGAGAATTGGGCTCCAGGAGTCGTGCCAAAATTCTGTAACCTATCTTCGGTATGAAATCCTGGAAGTTGTCGGTCTTGTACCCCCATGCCTCGGAAACCACATTAAGCTGTTTGTCCTGCGGCCCATCCCTCTCTAGTCGTGTCACAGTAGTGTCCCATCAGAATACCAGGGTAAGGGAATAGAGAGTACACTTGTGTTTGCGCACATACTTGAGCACTATATAATATATCTTGCGTACGTGGCTGATCGTTACCATCGGCCGCCGTGACTGTAATCGGTTGGAGGATCATCGTCAGCCCATTTAAGTCCCCTCTGCTGGGGCACGGGCCTCCCTCAATCACATGAGGGGTAATTGCCATGCTAACCACGCTTGGCAGACGGGTTGGCGACGGTTTTGATATAAATGCAGAGTTTTCCTTCTCTGGGTGCTGATGATCATGACAGCAGCTTTACCTTAGTCGCCTTTTACGACACCTCGGTAAGAGTGAGGGTGACCACACGGCGGTTGGAGGATATTATTATTAAATACATTGATGTGTGGCTGTCCGTAGGTAGGTACGATACAGAGAATAGAAAGGTTCGTCATCTTAAGGTAAATTTTCGGTTACAACCTGTGCGGATAAAGAATGGGATCAGAAATGGCGGCGCATCTATTCACTTCTCGCTCGCACACTATTTCTATACTCGCACTCGTGGGTGTGCGAGCGAGAAGTGAATAGATGCGCCGCCATTTCTGATTCCATTCTTTATCCGCACAGGTTGTACACGGCAAGAGACAGTTATACCAACATACCGTTTAAAACAGATCTACCAATCTTCTTTAAATTTTCTTTACATCAAAAGGAATCAATGTTACTACAAGCAAATCTGAACTTTCTGATCTAACAGTTAAGGTGACGGGTCTATTTTAAACAATTTCGGGAATACAACCTCTGGGCAATCACTTATACTTATTTACTAAATAACCATGCACCAATATTGGGTCCGTTTTTTTAAAAAAAATCTATTACCGCCAATAGCAGCCACTTTTAGCGTGAATAAATTTTTCACGTACAAAACGGACCCAATATTTGTGCATGGTTATTTAATAAATAAGTGTTTGCCGAAAGGTTGTAGCCCCGAAATTGTTTAAAATAGATCCGGTTTAGTAGCAAAAAATGAAAATCGATTGGCCTCGCTAGTGTGCCCTACCCGTCACCTAAAATACATTGATGTGTGGCTGTCCGTAGGCAGATTAAAAAGGTTCGTCACCTTTCGGTTACACGGCAAGAATCAGTTATACCAACATACCGTTTTAAAATGATCTGCCAACCTTCTTGAAATTTTCTTTACATCAAAAGGAATCAATGCTGCTACAAGCAAATCTAAACTTTCTGGTATAACAGTTAAGCATAATTTTCTGTGCAACAGGTATTTACCTACTCTGACAAAAATTACGAAAGGTAATAAGTGCTCATAGCATATCAAACGAATCAATTTGAAAACTGACGAACCTTTTTGTTCTTTGACTGTTTAAATGGATGTTCCTGACCTGTCCTCAACGGTTTCCTCATATTCATCAGTCACAGTGCCCATGTCTCGCGTCGCACGGTTCATGCTACATTGCCACACGCAAGACTTGGTGATTTACCCTCATTTTTGTCCAAAGGGCTCCCAAACGAATGTATTTAGTATCTTGCTGCAGAACCGAAATTTCACATAGTCCGCCCAAGTATTTTTTCTGCTAAAATGACCACAGATAACTATATGTAGCAAGCTACAAAAGTCAAAACAAATGTCAGAGTGAGTGATAGATAAATTAAGTACAGACCATAGACATTTCTTTTGGTTGAATTCTTCCTTTGAAGGAAAGGCAAAGGGACAGAGCCTATAACCATAAAGCCATCGTCTGTGATGTCAGACCATACACAAGCACCCTAACAAGACTGCCTTTTTATAGAAAGCCATACTTGAAAAACCGCGCGAGCTCTTTAGTACTGAGGTGAGGTGCTGGGCGACGTTCTTTCTCTACGGCACCCGGATAGAGATGCATTAAGGCTGCGTTAGGGATCGGTTCGATCTCTTTCCGAAAATGGCACATTCCTTGCCAGTCCTAGTTCCATGGTCCAATCGTGGTTATTTTATGGAAGTAGAAAACGCGTGGATTATTGGCACGCGGTGGCAAAAGTCGGAATCGGAACTACATACTGACTAAGATCAGAAGGCACTTAGTTCAGCGCTATTGGGGGCGATGTACAATATTTTTTTCTATGGGAAAAGCCCTGGCCCACTGAGCAAGTAATCACTCATGTTACTCTATGGTAATCACTATGCACTGGCCCAGGACAGGACACATTGTGTCGCTTGCTGCAGCGTTATTTCTGACTTTCGCCACGTGCCAAAACCGCGATCGGACTGTAATGTCAAGGATTATTCTTTTACACTGTTTAAATAACAAAAAAAGAGGAAGTTACCTACATACGAAGTTCTATTTTTTTTTAATGAAATAAGGGGCAGACGAGGAGATTGATCACCTAATGGCAAGTGATTTCCTACGTCCATGAACGTCCAACAACAATGCAGTCACACGGGCGCTGCCAACCTTTAAACTTTAAACCGTTCTTTCCCCCGGATAAGATTTCCTGTATTCTAACACACGCAGCGAAACAGCAGACACTGCTTCACGCCGGTTTTCTTTGAGGCCATGGTATCACTCCGGTCGAGCCGGTCCATTCATGCCGAAGCATAGCTCTCTCATGGTCTAAACATTCTGTAGATTAAAGGGTTTACTGGTGAAATGATTTTATTGGCGAAACGTTTCAGAACCAGAGAGAATCGTTGGATTGTATCGTTTTTAACACTGCTATTGTGTGTCGAGTGAGTTGTCTCGTGACAACTTGCTTGGACCAAATAGTCTTAAAATCTGCGATTGCTTTTAGAGTGATAGCCGCTGAATCCGTAGGTCGATAAAACGTAAAACATCGGAGTTTTATTGAGTGACTGACTTTGACTGTTGACTACCTACTTATTCTCAATAAGTTACTTGACATTGGCGAATTATCTTCGGGTAGAGCCATAATAAAAAAAAACAATGGCTTTCAGACGTATCTCCGCGGCGAATCCGTTGCGCATCCGCGGCCTGAACGCTGCGCGTCCGCGACGTGAACGCTAGTGTGGCAACATTTAAAAGGACATTTTACAGGAAAATAAAATAAAACGCAGAAGTACAAAGTAAGTTCTTTATATCTTGAAAGGTTTTAACAATAATTTACTTTTTAATCCATATAGACAAAATTAACATTAAACTGTGTATGGCTATCGTGTTCTTATCTAAAATATAACAAATACTGCGGTAAATTTAATCTCAGTTAAAAAAAATATTTAAAAATGCACTAAGTAGAAAATATTTAATTTTAAGTTTATTTACAAATATCTTTCAAAAAAGATAATTAAAAATAATAATAATTAATCATTTCATTGACTACATAATCAACAGATGCTATAATTTTCTAAATATTAGAATATTTTGTGTGGAACTTTTTATTTTACAATGATTTGGGGAATACCATGATAAAAATACATTAATGACGGGACGGTATTCAACATTTTATTCATTAAACACTGCAGTATTTATAAACACAAGTACTTACATACATACTCAATTTAAAATAAGTACCCAGAATTTACGTTACTCAAACGATTTTAGATGCCCAAAAATATCAGCTAGATGGCACTCCGGAATTTCGGATGAATTTTACAAAATAACCTACCCAAATCGGTCAATATTTCTCCAATATTAAACGGTATTTGAAACTTGGTTGAGTGAATTCATTCTTTACATTTTTATTTTTTATGCCACCTAAAAGATATTTTGTAGATACATAATTAGATTAGAATTACTTTTTCTGTATTTAGTGGATTCCCGCCATTGATTAAGTAAAAATAATAAAAATAATTAAAAAAGAACGATTAAACATTCGATATGTTTTAAAGTACGGGCGGCCATTGCTAAAATTCAATACCAAATACAGGCATTAAACAAACCTATATTAATGTTAATGGAAATTAAATACAATATTCATTATTATAATAATTACGTAAATAAAATGGATACTGTCATTTGAAAACATGTATAAAAACTGCAATGGCCGCTTTTTCCAATGATATTTATTAAAATATGTTATCTTATTTAAAAATTAACAAAACTTATGTTACGTTACTTCATTGTGGCTTAATTTATGAATTAAAATGAAAAGGTTACATTTAAAACTATATTTTACTTTAAAAAATCAGCCCGATGATATAGACTAGTGATTTTTGATTGAAAGAAATAAAAAAATAACGTCAGGATTTACATCGCTCTTTGGTTTACCATGCAGAGTTAAGATTATGGCAGGGAGTGGAGAAGAATAGGATGTAATTACTAGTCATTAACAAAATACATGAATAATGTCAAAGCTGTCAGTGTAATAGAAAGATTTTTTTTATATTTCATTAAACTTCAATCAAATCGGAGGGTCTACAACTAAACCGTCCCGTAACGAACGAGAATAAACCTGTCGCATCCATGCAAGAGATGCACAGCGCGTGCGAAAGGGACGGGGTTAAAGATACGTGATTTTCGTTTCGTTGTAGGGCCTCAGGACTAGATAACTGGTCAGAGCATAAAAACCGGATGTGAACTGCAATCGGCATATTTTTACCCATTATTCTTTGCGTTTTCCTTTATGAGATAAAGTTGTAGCTACCTTTCTAAATATTGTGAGAAGTTATCTAGTTCCATATAGATGATCGAAAGTGATAAGATCCTTTTCATGAGATTGAAACAAATGAGCAAGCAAGTTGCCTGATCGTAACACCAGACCGTAAATTCATAGCCAATCTTAGTGAACGATATAAGTAATTTCATTTTGTGACATATTGTATAAGGATTAAAAAAAACAATGTTAATTTTAATACCACTGACAGCAATTACTGCAACCATATTTGCAAAAATCAATTTATGGGGGGTAAATCTTTATTTTACTGAGACAAAATGTAATTAAGTTATAATTTTAAAGTAAAAAAATTTTTTTTTTATTAATATCTCTACATGGATATTATTGAGATTTAAAAATTAATACAAAGCAAAATTGAAGAAGATTTACCCATAAACTGATATATAACTTAAGTAGGCACATGTACTTATCAAAATTAATTTCTGTACATGAAAAAATACCATTTTTCATTAATATCTACATACATCAGTCACCTATTATGTATTAGTTGACTAAGTTTCGTATAATTATGCGACAGACTGCGCGCGAGCTCCGACAAATCATTAGGAATGTTGACATAAAACAACCATCGACATGAAATTATTTCACCTAAAACGTTTATTTGAATAACATGCCAGAGTCAAAAGCTACATAATTTTTTTTTAAATGGTTTGCTACAAATCCCCATTATTAACTGTGTTAGCATTAGGGATTTGTAGACAAAACATTTCATAAATCCCCATCATTTTTTAATGGTTTAATTTTAAAGGCTTTAAAAATTAAAGTACCAGGCGAACATAGGTTCTTCGAAGTTTTTAACCAGATTCGAAGAGTCGTGTCTTCGTATGGTATCAAAATATTATGCCATCTTGAGGACAATACAAACATCTACTGAACTAAAATTTTAAGGGAAATATATTTTGCACACTAACAGTTTCTCACAAATATCGAAAAATAATGTAAACCTACTGTCAGACAGCAAAAACCCATATTTTTCCCGATTTCCGATATCTCGAAGCTCGCAAGCAGTGCAGCCCTTATGTACAAATATACATTATTTTTGCTTCTGACTCCTTGACTATAATTAAGTAGGTGATCGACCTTACTATACAAATCCTTTTGTTTGTCTACACATATGATTATACTGGATGTTTACTTGAATAAAAGAAGACAAAAATGTATCAATTGAAACTTGACAGAAATATTAGAGACTCCAATAAATTATTTTGTAAGAAAAGCGTATATCGCAAGAGGTTCTTGCTCAGGGGCGTCTTTAGGTATAGTGCACCCGGGCGCCGGAAGTTAGAGGGCGCCGAGAGCCCTTCGCTACACATAAGCATCCACTCTAACGCTCCGCAAGGATCGGGCGCGAGTACTGGAGCTCTATTTTCGATTCACTCGTATGACTTAGCGTCGTCGCATGCGACATAAGTCACATTCGCCTTCTAAGTCGCATGAAGCAGATTTTCCCTATTTTTGAATCATTCGATTTCGATGTTGCTAATATAATACGGTAAATTGACATTCTAACCCTTCCATGCAGAATTTTATAAAAACCGGTAACTTCCGCATTGCAAACGGAACGCAAAAACCATAGATTATTGGCTGAATATAAAAATCTTTGCTTTTTTGTCACCAAAAACTATGAATGTCTGTTATATGTTTTGAAATTCATCATATTTGTTTATGCTTGTTGCTATTGACAACTATTTTGACGTTGCTTCTACCGCTCGCTTTAAGGCACTCGACCAACGAGTGAGTGGAGTCACTCGTTGCAGACGAATGATTCAAAAATGCGGAATTTCGTATGTCGAAGGAAAATCAGTAGAAATCGTGCACTCGTCACGATGCTAAGTCATACGAGTAAAACAAAAAATCAGGTCTCCAGATCGTTCTCCTCATCTTAGCGTGTGAATCCCAGTAGCGTCCAATGCTGTCGCTTGGAAACCCGGCGTCCGCTTGGACCATGATACAGAATTCGGTATGTCTGTCAATTACAATAAAGCGACTGCCCATAGGTGTTGTAAATATTCCATTTTGTTCGCGCATTTTGAAACAAGAGGGCGTTAGGTTATGGATTGCACCTGGGCGCTTCTTGGGCTAGAGCCGGCCCTGTTCTTGCTACTATTCATATAATTAATTATTGTGCTGTTGAACTTGCGCGATGCAAACTACACTCACCGCCATCTATTGGTAAAATTTGGAACAAATAGAAAAATTGATTCCCGAAAGGAAATCGAGTTCGGACCACTAATTTGAAATAAGTTTCAAAATCTCATACATTTCTCTCAAGTTTACTATGTTCTCTGGCAAATGGTTTTGCGCTCAAGAAATAAAAAAATTAAAAGAGTAGGTACCTACTCACCCTTTCCATCTTAATACAAATCAAGATCGTAAGTTATTACCGTACTCAAGCTCATGTGTTGGGCTAGAACGAATTTAGTTCCGGAACTATTCAAAGATCACGTTTTGTATTAAGGGGGTGTTTAAATCCTTTGCAGGCAGAAATTACCCTTGGACATTAATTCTATGGTTTATTTTTTGTAGTGTTTTCAGAACAGCAGACATTGATTTTGATCATGATTTTGTCTAATGTGGAATGTATGTAGGTTGTGAATTGAGTTTCTTGAGCGCTTGTCTTTTGTTTTGGGTCGATTTTCCTGCCAAAAATTCTAGGATTCATTTTTAATTTCCGACCCTTTATTAATTTTAAAAAAACCTCTAATTTTTAATTCGGCGAACTAAACTGACAGCTGCAAACGTCAAGCTCCCATACATTTCGACACTTTTCATCTGTCAAAAGTAGCAAAAATGTATGGGAATGACACATTGACACCTGTCAGATTAGTTCGCCGAATTAAAAATCAGAGTTTAATTGCTTTTATGACGACAAATGCATCTATTTGGAGTGGGTATAGGAAAAATCCTACGGGGACGATTTTATATTCCGCACCACGAAGAAGGTCCCACGGATAAACACGGAACTAAATTCCTTGTACCTATGAACATAATATACACATATGGGCCGTGTGGTCCCCGGCAGAGTAGAATAGGCCACCCTCACTCTTACCGAGGTGTCGTAAAAGTCGACTAAGGTAAAGCTGCTGGCATGATCATCAGCACCTAGAGAAGGAAAACTCTGCATTTATATCAAAACCCTCGCCAACCCGTCTGCCAAGCGTGGTGAGTATGGCAATTACCTCTCATGTGATTGAGGGAGGCCCGTGCCCCAGCAGTGGGGACTTAAATGGGCTGATGATGATGATGATGATGATGAACATAAGGCTCAAATTTGAATGTGGCGCGGACTCTACGTTGATATTTTTAAACAAAAGTAGCCAAGGCATTTTTGGCTCCACCATATTAGCACACCTTTACTGCCAACCGCAAAACACTAACGGGTCGTTCTTCTTTTTTATCGACAATGAGCCAAACTTACAAATCAACATTTAACTTTTATATAACAGACTACAAATGATAAATAGTATGTCCTAAATATTCGTTAATGTACTACTTTACATATGGACTAATACATGATGTAAAATCTAATTGATAAAGAATACTTTTTGATTGAAATGAACACCTCCGTCACGTCCCCCGAAATTAGTGCCATTTACACCTCTGTCACGCTTTACATATATTTTTACAAAGTTAAATCATGCTTAAGTATCTACGAGGTGATAAAACAATATCATTATTTCATGGTAAATTAGGAATATCTTGATGGTGTAACTTATATTTTTTTATATAATTAATTACTTCATAGGTTACTGAGGACGGGCTCATTGTCGATAAAAAAGAAGAACGACCCTAACCTCATTTCTTTCCGCGCATCAAAGCATTCCTTACATGACAAACTTTTCTTATCACGCATACTAAGCTAGGCACCTCTAAAAATTACAATCCTAAGCACCGAATTGGTGTTAAAAATTGACCAGTCTCTCGTGCTGAGCGAAAACGCCGAAAATTGCTTACATTTCACTCAATAAAGCACCTTTTAATATTAATCTTCAATTCCTTTACACATGTTAAGGTCTTTTATAATACACACTGCACTAGCTTGTGACGTCGTAATTTATGCTCAAAAGACAAGAGTCCAGAGCTATCATGTATGTTTTTATAAAAAAAATGTGACGTCACAGACTAAAACTTTACAATATTCAAAACAATGCCAAGCGCATTTTATTCAATTCTTATCTTAAATAGGCCATTACTTAAAAAAGCTTTTTTTAATATTAATTTTATTTCGATTTCGAAATCGCATTTTTATGATTATAAAAAGTGCATTTTCAAATATAATGTGCAGTCTGCAGTTGTCTTGTCACAACCATTTCTCAACGAAGCCAAGCTAGAATTTAATACCTATCAAATTTTTACCCTCTCCCATAGTAAAATTAGAAGAGTATGTTTCAATTATAAATAAATGCGCCAATTACCTATCTACAGATGTCTTTCCTCTAATGCTTATTTCGTTAATCTAACTACAACAAAACTTGAGACGATACTTTACAGTTACTTATTAGCACAGACCTCAAAAGAGGTAAAGATGTCATACTATTCTTACTTTACTATGTCCCTTTTATGGCGCCAGCCATACCATCGAGATTCTCAGCCCCCCATGCCGTAAAATATTCGAAAAAACTCAACATATACCGATTTGGCACTTTTCTTATACGTTCTTACGTTCAAAATTGTATACCGTCTAATTTCAAATCCCTACATTGAAGTCATTTTACGTATTACATAAAATACATTTTTCATATCTTATTCAAAGGTTCATATTATCGCCTAACGTAACTCAAGACTTTACCAATCTGTGGTTAACAAACGTCAAAATAATGGCGGCAATTTTGACAGTTTGTTTTTTTTACAACAGATATACAGCCTTGGTTATCATCATTTACGGCAAGTGTTTATTTTTTAATAAGCCGTGTTTACATTAGTAAATTTAGAAGCTAAGACCTGTTAATCATAATGGCTGGAAGCGAGACTAGTCCTGGAGGAGTGCAGCGTAGAGCTGTGTTGCGGCATGTTGGTGGGGGGAGGGGCGGGGAGGCGCGCGTTGGCAGCCAGCCTTTCCTGTTCTTCCAGTTGGCTCATGAACTCCTCCTCCAAAGCCTGTGATAGGAAAAGAAATGGTTGAGTTTCTTGAAAATCATTTACATACCTTTGCAAGAAAGCATTTTTTTTTGTCATAGGTGGCAAACGAGCAGACGGATCACCAGATGGTAAACGACTGCCGCCGCCCATGGAAACCCGCGACACCAGTGGAGTCACAAGTGAGCTGCCAACCTTTAAACCCCCCTTGGATTTGTAACATACGCAAAAGTATGTATGTTAAGTGCTGTGTACAAGCCAAATTAAGAGGTTTTTGATAGAACGCATCAAATTCACATTTGTTTGTATAAAAATGTATACGTAAATATACGGTACAGAGAATAAAAAGGTACGTCATCTTAAGGTAAATTTTCGCTTGCACGGCCAGAATCAGTTATACCAACATACCGTTTTAAAAAGACCTGCCAACCTTCTTTAAATTTTCTTTCTTTACATCAAACGGAATCAATGTTGCTACAAGCATATCTGTACTTTCTGGTAATAGCATAATTTTCTGTGCAACAAGTATTAATCTGACAAATTTACGAAAGGTAATAAGTGCTCATAGCATATCAAACGAATCAATTTGAAAACTGACGAACCTTTTCTTTCTTTAACTGTACATTTAATCATAGAATTATTTAATAATTCAATGCTTTTAATAATAATGATGGTTGAAAAATATAATTCGATTTTTCTCGTCGGTTAAAAGTTGGATATGGAAACTTAAAATAAAAACAGGGAGACAATTGTGTCAAAATTAGTTCAAATTAAAAAAAAAAGAAGTGCATAGAGAAAAGACCACATACCATGCTGCTCCGGCTCGTTTCCGTTTCCGGTTAGTTGCGACTTCAGGCGATTGTTAGAAGCTCATGCAAATCACTTGAACCATGCTCGCTAGAACCTTTAGGCTTTATTCATAAATGTTCTATAAACCTTTCTTAGCTAAAACGGTGTTTTAGAGCAGTTTTGACGTTTAAAATAAAAAAATGTTTATACAAAATTTTCGAAAAAATAATGAACACTAAAACACCGTTTTACGGTCGCACTCAGAGACGTCATTTAAGGTAACGGATAGGGCACACTAGCGAGGCAATCTATTTTAATTTTTAGTTACTAAACCGGATCTATTTTTAACAATTTAGGGGTTACAACCTCTCGGCAAACACTTTGTTATGTATCCAGGGAATAGTGTGGCGGGAGCGACGTCAGTTAAACCAGCTAGTTTTTTAACAATTTAGGGGTTACAACCTCTCGGCAAACACTTTGTTATGTATCCAGGGAATAGTGTGGCGGGAGCGACGTCAGTTAAACCAGCTAGTCAGTTGCACACTGTTTTATTTTAAAAGATAACCTACCGTCGGAACGCAGACTGACTACCCCCACATATTCACAATAAGTATGACATACATAACACACTTATCATCATCATCAGCCCATTTAAGTCCCCACTGCTGGGGCACGGGCCTCCCTCAATCACATGAGGGGTAATTGCCATACTCACCACGCTTGGCAGACGTGTTGGTGAGGCGTGTAACACACTTATACTATTTATTAAATAACCATGCACAAATGTTTGGTCCGTTTTCGTACGCGAAAAATTGATTAACGGTAAAAGCAGCCACTTTTAGCGAGAATCAATTTTTCGCGTGAATCATTTGCTAAAACTTAAAATAGATTGGCGTCGCTAGTGTGCCCTACCCGTCACCTTAAGCTAATGTTCATTAACTTTAGTATCGGTTAGTATGCGTATCAAAATAAGTGTCAATATATTTTCATAAGTAGCCAACTAAGTTATTCAACGACTCTGCGTGTGGCAGTTAATCGTAGATTAATACAAAATAGCGGAGGATACGGCACGTCTCTTCAATTAGACATCTGAAAACGGACTTGACGCACAACTCACAGCTCTGACACATTTCTTTAAAATTGTACGATATTGGAAGACAGAGACAAACCTATTTTTTTACATAAGCGTGAGTGAGTCAAGCATGCTATGCGCAGCTACGCTTCAGAGTCGAGTCCTGTCAATACGACTTAACTCGTCACACATTAATATATCGTATATTTCTATCTCGCTCTGCAAAATGGCCAGCCAAAACATTAATGAATTTAGAAATATCATGAGAAATTCAAACTTTTCTTCTATTTATGAGTAAAATGTAATTCCATGAGATTTGTTATTTCTTTTTGAATAATTTGTACAACGCGTAAAAGTGCACGAAGGCGTTTTGGTAACCTTTATCCCAATTAAAACAAAGAATATTTTTGTGTGACTCGACCACTTGTCAGACTTGCCAATTTGCGACTGCGTGCAATTAGGCGACGGGGACCAATCCACGCGGTTGAGACGAGTCACCTAACCTGTGCGGATAAAGAATGGGATCAGAAAACACCCCACGAGTGCGAGTATAGACGCAAATAGTGTGCGAGCGAGAAGTGAATAGATGCGCCGCTATTTGTGATCCCATTCTTTATCCGCACAGGTTGTATATTCCGCTATTTTGATTTAATCTAAGGTTTTGCTTCACAAAGGTTTAAACAACGATTATGAATGAATAATACCTTACTCATTATATTACGCCTTTAGAAGGCTAAGAACTTATGGAGCGAATATTTGCCGCGACTTTTATGCCCGGCAGTCACCCGGGTTTATGGTTTATGGACATTATGGTTGGGTGAGATAAAGGTGAGAACCTTAGACAATAGGTGAGAACCAATTTGACAGAAAAACAGTCTCTACAAGTGTGACAGAAACCGCTCCATGACTTCTTAGTCTTAAAACTTAGTTTAAATTAACGATTGATAAAAATATTAGAGCAATATGAAGAAATTGTAAAACAGCGCCATCTATGGTGACAGCTGTAAAAATAATGTTAAAATAAAACAGTATTTTACATACTAAACGTGTTAAACAGCGCCATCTGCTGAGATAAATTAGAGATAACTGTTTTATCGATACCGTTATGTATGTAATGGTTTTTTTCACTGATATCAGCTTGAAAAAAAATCTTAAAAGCAATTGGTAATATGAAGATGTAAAGAGGGTTTTTACAAATGAAAATCCGATAGATGGAGTTATGTAAGCGCGAGGTCAAACTCGACGCCATTGGTTGTTTTGTGAAAACGTCAATAAAATATAACCAATCCACCTTTAGTGGACTTCACCGTACATTATGACTCAATCGGATTTTTTTCGTTTCTGAAAACCCTCATCAGGGGGCTATATAATATACACTCACGATAAACTAAATCGACTCAAGACCTAATTTTCATACAAACATACTAACTTTAGAGGCCTGAAAGATTTTTTTTTTATTTGTTCAAAAATGATTTAAGTACATAGCATAAAATTACATTCTGCCAAACTGTGGAACAGTTTGTCGGCAGTAGTTCTAGTGGGCACTTAATACTAACACAATTTAATTATATACTACAAATATAGATTAAGATTAAACAAGCGACACATAGCGTTTATTTATGTTTAATGTTATGTAATTATATATTAATTCAGTTATATTATGTATGCACTTATTGTATATTTATTTTTTGAATGAAAGTATATATGCTGCTTTAGTAATAATTTTAATGTAATGTCAAAAATGTTTTTCTTTTACTTGATTAAAAAGCCTCAAGAAACATGCCAATTTTCTTAAAATTAATATTAAGCAAGTTCTTTGTCTTCCTCCATGCAAAATTATGATGAGAAAAACAAAAATAATTTCCTTTTTTTATGAAATCGGCACGTTTCTGTAATCTGTTAAAATAATTAATTAAAACTTGAACACTTTTGAAATATATTTACAATAAAATTATCACTAAAGCACGGACACTTAATAATTTATAACAATAATAATAATTCTCACAACATCTCATACGTTGACCTGATTTCGCACTAAGTAGCGTAAGCACTTGTGTTACAGATATCAGATAACAGAGGAACACAAATATATACTTAAATACATATATTACACCCAGACACCGAACAAACACAAGTGTTCATCGCACGAATGTTTGTCCAGGGTGGGGATCGAACCCACGACCTTTGGCGTAAGAGGCAGGGTCACTACCAATTGCGCCATCCGGTCAGTCTTCACTTTAGTCAGTCACTTTCATATTTATAGGCCTCTGAAATTAGTATGTTTGTAAGAAAATTAGGTCCTGAGTCAATTTGTTTGCTCGCGACTGTATATCAATGTATGTCCTAATAAACCCAGTATTGTTGGGTTCCCTTCAAATTTAATGTTCAATCAAACTGTAAGATATACAGGGTGTATCTGTGAACATTTACATCCCTTTAACCACATGATCTATCAACCATTCTGAACAACATTTGTTAAATGACTTTTCGAAATTCGTCGAAATATTTTTCGACTCCCCATACAAAATGACCAAGTCACGTGACCGACTTTGTATGAAAAGTTGACTTTTTTATGCGAATTTCGAAAAAACAAATGTTGTTATGTGGGACTTGAGATTAAAAAAAGGATTTCAGGGTCTTCAAGATCTTTATTTTATAAAATCGCAGAGCAAGCCTATTCGCGTCTTTCGTCGTCTCACACCCACAGATAACTCAATCATTCCCTCCGTTCACTCGTTCTCTGTTCACTCTTACTCCGTTCCATTCTACTCGTCTTCCATTCCGTTTCACTCTCTCATAATCCCACGTTCAGAATGGTTAGTAGAACACGCGGTTGAGGGATGTAAATGTTCACAGATACATTATGTATTATATAATATAAATAACCAAAACTGTAAGATATATATAATAATATACCAGTCAATTTTTCTGATAGGCTCCAGCCTATTAGAAAAATGTTAACACTATTTTGCAAAATTATGATCATCATTTTTGTAAGTGGGAATCGAACCCACGACCAATTCTGTTTAAAAAGAAGCGAAAAGATTACCATCACCAAAGAAAATAAAAGCAAAAAATATAAACGTAACTTTTTTATTTACATATTTTAAATATATCTTCATACATTTCACGACGGTCTAAAGGAAATTGATATACGTTTTATATATCTATACATTTCTACAAAAATGTTGGCGTATAATGAAACTATGTTATTAAGTATTAGTAAATTATAAAATAATGAAAAAAAGTATATTACTTAATTATTTTAAAATGTTTGCCGTCCCTATGTTTTGTAAATTAATTTTACTTAAGTATTTATTTTTAAAATTTTCTTTAAATATTCTTCTATGAATCATATATGATTCATAGATATCTAGTACATAACTGCGTGAGTCAAATATGATACACAAGACGGCGGAACACTTACAGGTATTTTTCTTAACTAGCCAAAAGGTGGTTAAAAATTTAGCGATATTTTTTGTGAAGTGTTTTTATAATGCAAATGCTTAACTTAAAAATTATTTTCTAAAATTTTCTTTAAATATTCTTCTATGAATCATATATGATTCATAGATATCTAGTACATAACTGCGTGAGTCAAATATGATACACAAGACGGCGGTACACTTACAGGTATTTTTCTTAACTAGCCAAAAGGTGGTTAAAAATTTAGCGATATTTTTTGTGAAGTGTTTTTATAATGCAAATGCCTAGTGGTAGCGTCATGACATTCGTACAAAATAAGGTTGTCTCTCTAGGAACTACAATATTTATTCTTTAATAACAATATCGATGATTAAGGTGACGCATCCACAAAACTAGCGCCGCCAGTAGATTTATGTTAAATTATTTTATTTATTTATTTATTACGCAATGTTAAAATGAGCTGGGACGAATTTTGTTCCGGGACTATCCTTAGTTCAAGATTTGTAATAAGAGGGGCAAGTGTCAGCAGCAACCACTATTACATTTTTAACCCAACATTATTGTGACTACGGTGACACATCACGTCATTAGAGCCGCTAGTAAATTTGTATTAATGGGCCATGGGAACAAATTTTTAAGTATGGTTTTAATATTTTTTCCAATGCCTATTACTATTTTAAGTAACTAATTTGAATATTTTTGTAAAATAGCAGGTAGTTATTTGTTAATTGATTTTCAAATCTTTCGAATTCGAAGCGTATTTGTGACGTTGTAAATACGCTTAGTGTTCCCATATGTCATTTTCCCCAATTCACGGGAAATATATCGTATGAAAAAAATGACATACTTCTAAAAATGCCTTTTGATCGGGGAGATTTTAAATCACTATCTGGTAACATTACGGTAAAACAAAATAAAAACAGCCCATTGTCTCAGTTTTGGTGTCACTCTGCAAATAAACGTCAAACTAGTGCCATCTGTTACTTGGAGCCCAATTATCGTGCTCGTGACATTTATTATCATACGACATATATCACTAAAACATAGTTTTTTTGTATGGTTTTCAGGTGATATCCGCCATGTTTTTTTCATATCGAAATCCCGAGAATTGGGCTCTTGGTCTGGGTGAATAAGTCACTGAGACATTGTTATCCCCAAAATGTAATCTTCTAAATGCAACACAATAAGAATTATGGTTACTCGTACGAAGATAATATTACATAAGTACACTAAAAACAATCTTAGTCTTTTATGGATTCACCGTTGTACTTTTTAAAAAATGTCACATAATCGCCACAGTGAATATAAATCTACTCGCGGCGTTTTTTACATCGATGCGTCACCTTTTAAATACACATAGGAAACTCAAACATAGATTAAGTAAATAATTCTCTATTGATGGATAACATGGATACTTATTATGACTTTCCGCTTCACAAGATATGCACAAAAATTCGGAAATCTATCATTTAAGTTGACGGGTAGGACACACTAGCGACGCCAATCGAATTTAATTTTTAGCTACTAAAACGGATCTATTTTAACCAATTTCGGGGTTACAAACTCTCGGCAAACACTTACACTATTTATTAAATACTTAGACTTAACTTTTGGGTCTGCTTTTATATTCGAAATTTGAATTACCGCCAAAAGCGGCCACTTTTGGCGTGAATCAATTTTTCGCGTACGAAAACGGACCCAAAATTTGTGCATGGTATATTTAATAAGTAGTATAAGCGTTTGCCGAGAGATTGTAACCCCGAAATCGTTTAAAATAGATCCGGTTTTGTAGCTAAAAATTAAAATCGATTTTCATCGCTGTCACCTTAACAGTAAAATCCGTGACAACAATTAAAATATTTTTTGAAGTAATTAATTTCGTTGTGATGTCGTCTTAGAAACTAATATAATTTTAAAAATATAAATATTAAATTGTATTCCCTATTAATACTCAACGTAATAATATTTATTATGTCTCTAGTTAATCCTGACGCTTAATTGGGTGATAGATACATTGAAATTAATTAATGATTAAATAATTAATATAAAAATTAATGATGTGAATTGACAAGATAATAATGGCGTCAAGTGACTAATGTCTATATGGTAAATATATATCTGTATTAATTAAAAATGGAATCTATCACCTAACGGTCAAACCATATATTAATCTGTGTTAGAAATGTGTCTTTGTTTACACGACAAAATAGTTTTAAATAATTGAACAAAGAGTTCCATTAAGGCGACGGGTATCCATAACTAGCGGCACCAATCGATTTGGATTGTAAACTACTAAACCGGATCCATTTTAAACAATATCGGAGCGGGAGTCTCTAAGCAAACATTTATACTAATTATTTAATAATTGTGCACTACTCTTCGATCTGATTTTGCATTCGAATTTTTATTAAAGCCATAAGTGGCCGTTTTTGGCGGTAATTCCAATTTCGAGTACAAAAGTAGACCCAAAAGTTGAGTATAAGTATTAAATAAAGAGTATAAGTGTTTTCCAAGAGGCTGCAGCTTTGGAATTGTTAAAAAGATATCCGGTTTAGTTGCTAACAATTTAAATCAATTGGCGTCGCTAGTGTGTCCTACCCGTCACCTTAAAAGAACGAGATATATATTTTAATACCAATTTAAAGATTTTTGTTGTTGCTTTCGTGTCTTTTTATAGCTTATTAAAATAAGGAGGAATGACGTCTCAAAATATTTTTTTTATTCAGTTATTATACTGATTGTAAATTATTACAAAAAAAATACAAATCTTTAATCAAAGACACATAGTTAAGACCGATCAAAGTTATTAACATTAAAATATCAATATTTGACGTCTTAATTTAATAATTATTATTTATTTCTAAACTAACACGTAAGGCTTTGGGTATAGGCACATCGAACGTAGCGATGGACAGGGTCAGTGGGAACAGGGTATTTAATTTTTTAAATATACTTGTAAACTTTTAATACATACTTATTTATTAATACTTAATACTTCGTTGTTAGTATTGTTTACACTTCTGGAAAGGTAAGGAGACTGATAGTCAAGAAAAGTACGAGTCGCACATAATAGTTATGAATGCATAGTCGTATTATGAATGAATGAATGAATGAATATATTTATTTCAGATTAATGCATCATAATTATCTGTGTGTGTATAAAACAGACACAGATAATTATATTTTACCGACACAATGATGACTCATAAAGATATAGTTCAGTTCATTCATAATAAAAAGGACAGATCCTTTTTTTCGGTCCAAGTGTCGGTCCGAAACATATTTTTTTGCTGTATTCTGTAGGAATTGCCCCCCATTGTATTTATTACTATGGCACCAAAGCTGTTACGTCATTCTCATTATTATCCTTGGTTTTATATAAAATATATAATATAAAAATCAACATCTTCATACATTTTCACTCACAAAAACATTTTCTTTTTCATATGCAAAATTTTGACATTTGAACATCAGGAGGACAAATCTCGTAATTTTTTATATGATAGGTGGCAGCAGACAAGCAGACGGCTCACCTGATCGTAACCGATTGCCGATGCCCATGGACACACGCGACACCAGTCGAGTCACAAGTGCTCTGCCAACCTTTAAACCCCCCCTTTACCCGGATCTGGCCTCCGGTACTCTTACACAAGCAACGAAACACAGCACAGTGCGTCCTCACGCCGGTTTTCTGTGAGGCCGTGGTATCACTCCGGTCGAACCGACCCATTCATGCCGAAGCGTGGCTCTCCCACGGTCTACATAATACAGCAACATTTTTTTGGCCGTCCATTTTTATATTTGGTCCAAAAATATATTCAAAGTCCGAGGATCTCCTTTATCTGACATGATGTGTATTACTTTTAATGTCGTTTTGACTTCCAACGATACTTGTTACCCAGTTTCAATTGACCCTAACCATCTCTATTACTATAAATTAAATAATATATATTTAATCTAACATAGCCTAGATTTGCTTAATAAGCGAAATAAGCGAGATAAAGGTCATATTGTCTTTGTCAATATGACCTTTATCGGCCAACCTTTTGCACCCCACATAAAATCATCTATTTCCGAGTAAATCCACAGTGTACAGGATGATCAAATCATACTTAATTTCGGCCAACCACTACAAATAAGTAGAAATTCGTTATTAAAAAGTCACGGCATCAGATTTTCAATTCACGAGGGGAATATATCAAGCATCTTTACATTTATTGAAAGCAATTGAAACCCTGTAACATCGTCAATATTTGAAAAGAGAGTTTCTTACTAGTGTCTTTTGAGTGGAAATCGACATTCCGAACCAGCGGTAGATTATAATATGTGTACCTATTTTTACATTCATAAGTGAACACTTATTTAATTAATGCTATGCTATTTGCTATTTTTCTTCTAATAATAGCCGTCATAATAACCCAATGCTTTATAAAAAAGGATTCCAATCTTCAAGGCTGAAGGATTTGTATCATCACACAAAATGTATAGAAAGTCTATGCATTCTCTATACACCACGTTTTATACACATAAGATTGCGTGTATCATTTTTGATACACGATGCTAAATCCAGCCTAAGTAAAAATAATACATAGGCACTGAGGGTGTTATTTTGGACACTATTTTAAAAATCATTCTGATTACTGTGTTATATCCAATGATCGGAGTACATAGAGCTATTTTTGGTTGGTTTTGATTTTTTAAAATAATATGGACATGCCTGGAATCCCGGGATTAAAAATATACTTTATACTGTTAACAGTCATTTTCGTTTATACATACAAGCATTAACATCAGAACATATTCATAACCGCTTTGTGATACCAAGTTAATTAAAAAAGTTCTATTTGTTCTTTCGAAATTCAAGATACGTACGTTAGAAAGAAAGGAACAAACTGCAAGTAAGTATGGTATACTCCATACTTTTCAGTCCAAAATCACCGTCTTACCTTCGGGAGCGTTTCCAGTTTCTGCAGCCTACGCGGGGTCATATGCGATCATCCAAACATCTCCACCTTAGATTTCCTCCCCATTCCACTCATTCTTAAACTCAATCCTTTACAGTCCAGTCAATTCGCCTATGGAACTCCCTACCCCTACCAATTAGACAGTCCCCATCCCTGCCCATCTTTAAGGCTTAGGTCAAAGCACACTTCCTTGAAAACTGAAACCCTCTCCCCAACTGATTCTTTTTTAGTAACCTGTCTTCCTTTCCTGTCATTGACGCTCGTTGTCGTTAGTCCTCTCCCAGGTCCATCCATATATTGTAGGTATAAAATATATCTTCTCTATTATAACCTTATAGTAGTATATTTTATATAATTTTATATAATTTGTGTAGGTTATATTGTATTATAGTAAGGTAACATTCGTATGTATTAGTGTATGATAACGTGTTTATTTATTATCTAGATATATGTATTTATACTATTAGTTAAATGTTCAAAATCAAAAGGATTGCACCACCCTCATCGCAGCAGCAGATCGCTCCCAGCGATAAGACCGCCTAAATTGTACATTGTATCTCTGTATACCTAGCTTTTAAGTTTTGTATGTTGTGCAATAAAGAGTATCTATCTATCTATCTTAGTCAGAATCCCGGGGAACATACATGTTAATATGGACATGCCATATTAACATCTGTTTGAGTTTACTGAACCCAAATAGCTCTACCTACTCCGATCATTGGTTATATCATCTCCCGATCGTCTGATTTACCTATATGAGTTTATAAAATTCTTGTAGAAACCTGCATAAGCTTAAGGTGACGCATAAACGAAACTAGCACCGTCTATACATTAGTTACGTCGATGTGTCACCTTTAGAATACATTCTAAAGCTTGTGTGAAGTCATCAATTTAATCCATTCTTAATATTCTCTCACATTCCTGACTAATTTTAAGCCCCCCGGTCCTACTATCCTAATTTTTTTAAAGGCAAGTTTCGCATTATCCTATCTTAGTGTTGCCATGTACCAGGCTACCCAATAAATGCATTTGCAGTCATCAATTATGCCTAAAAAGGTTTAATAATGCAAAATTTTACCGTCACCCAAATTACACGCAGACTTAAGGTAACATTTTTTATGTGGTTTAGGCAGTCGAGCAGACGGACGACCTGATGGTAAGCCAATGCCGCCGCTTGATTTTATAACAACCACATCTTATGCCTTATAAAATGTATGGGGTGTTATTTTCCCTTTGTTCCCCTAAAGCAACCCCCTAAAATTTTGATTTAAATGGAAGCTCAAAACTACTAAATCTAGTGGAAAACATAGTTGGCAACACCGTTCCTAATTAAAAAAATAATAGAATGTGACTTTCGAATTTCTTTTAATTACAATTTAAATGCGATTTTAATACTGCGTTTGGAAACTTAAAATTGCCGTCATTTAGGCATTTTTGTAAAATTTATCTTAATTCGTTGATTTTGTGACTAATTTACAATTGAAATAAGTTCATTAAAATACTTTTGTTATCATTGTAATATTAAAATCATTCAAGTTTTTAATTATAGTATCAGAGAGAGGACACCTCCCTTGGACATGGTCAAATCAAATTAAATAGAAGAATATTCTCAAAATGAGACATTTTGACAATATACCACTATTGAATTCAATGTGGAGAAATATAAATCAAGTGCTTAGCGAAAATATTTTTCTGTCCACAGCAGTTCAAGAGTAATACATTATTCAATTAAATTCTCCATTTTTTCAACGTGTGTGAAAAATTCGCTAGATGGCGTACTGTAGGAGCAAAGTTCAACGGGGACGAAATAACCAATCAAATTGTATATGGACTCTAAGGACCGATTCGATCAATCTTATTCCAAAACTAAATCCATGGTATATGGCTGTCATTGTATACAAATTTGACGTTATAACATCGATTTATCAACGGATAAAAATTGATCGATTCCAGTCTAACGGTCTTATTCATAAATAATTGTTAAACCTTTCCGTGTTGTGTAAACCGGTGTTACAAAGCAGTTTTCATTCTATTTTCGATTGTTTTTTTTTGTTTCAAACGTCAAAACTGCTACATTACACCGTTTTTGCTAACAGAGGTTTATTGAAAATTTATGAATAAAGCCCTTTAAGTATTAGAAATCTTCTACTCCAAGGATGAACCTCAGTCCCTTTAAAGTCCGCGCCACCAAAGAAATTCAGTGAAAAGCGCGCTACAGTCAACATTCAAATTGGAGCCTTGTGTCCACAGAAACAAGAAATCTAAAATTTCAATTCCATGTTTTGTCACAGGACTTCTTTGTTAACCCGTACTTTAGCGGACTTTTGATACGCGTTAGCCCCCATTGAACGCGCAATACAATCATTGTTATATTAACCAATCAGACATTAGAATCCGTCGGTCCATCCTTCTTCTCCGTTTGTATTGTCTTCAAATTCAACGTCGAAAGTTGACTCACAGGCACATGGCTATGATCTGAGTAACTATTCGATCCTCTGACGGGTCCCCATCTGCTGAAATACTTGTTTTCCACGTCATCTGTCTCACTGCCGTCCTGGGACACTGTCCCATATGTACTGTTGCTCTTAATTGTATTATATCGGCTGCTTTCTAAAGACGGCATGTCGATCATAACAGCTTCCATTGCAATGTCTTGCTTTAGACTCAGCTGTGATATACTCCTCTTCATGCATGGTTCCTTTTCTTCATTCAATTGTTTGAATAGATTGTCAGATAGGCTCTGCCTATTTAGTTTTCTATTAGCACTTGCGATTTTCTCCACTGGCTTCGCTCTTTCGATACTACGTCTCGGCTGCTCCTCTGTCTCTCTAGGAACATCACCGTATGCCATAATAGGATTTCTCTTTATATCTTCAGCGCCGCTGAAGACTGAGAAACCTGATATTTTCTCGGAAACCAATTTGAGATTTGACGTCGATCCGTATTTTTGTAATTTCGCCAACTTGTCGCGTTTCTGAGTATTATAAGCGCTAGTGACCGCTGATTTAGTGCCTCTATGATTCTTTGGACTTATGCTTCTACGTCGGTCCATATTAGGAGTATTAGCGGCGGACAAGAAGTTCAAGCTGGTTCGGGATCTTGAGAGAGATCCGATGAAGGAGGTCCGTTGGTGGTAAGCGCTGAGTACGTGCTGCAAAACGTTCTTCGGCCAAGGCGCGTCCAAGTACAAGCTTCTGTCTTGTATGGGCTTGCCGAATTTCTTCTCGTGGTCGTCCAGATGTTTGGCAAAGAGTCCGATGAGGTTCTGCGCGACAGAATGCCGTGTTAGTGCGACGGGTCGCGGGACGGCACAGACATGAAACCTGCTTGTATAACCCCTGTATGTTGGTTGAAACGCGTCGTAGGCTGAGCCTATGACTTACTGTGTCAAAGGCTATTGCGAAAACCGTGCCTAGCTGACCTATTATATCACTCGTAAATAAAAGACAATTTACGCTAAATCTGACGCATATTATATAGCCTACCAAATAAAATTGGATTTACTTATACCCGAATATTCAAACGCTAAACTTTGGTACTTTCTCCAACAATATGCTATCCCTTTCAAAATGAACATTATGAGAGACAATCACATGTTTGAGCAGCACAAGTTAAAAAGTATTTGGGTATTCGGTCGTAAGATATACAACCACGATGCGACGCTATGTAAAAATTAAACTTGTTTCGAATAAGGGCCCCGATTTTTAAGGAAATTTTACTAAACCAAAATAAGAAAAAATAAATTTCTAGGTTTCTACTAATAGCACACGGAAAAACACACACGATTCTTCTTTTCAACATGCTACATGCTTTAAAAATCATTGAAACAGTATATCAATATATCAAACGTGTCTACAAAGTGATGTAAAAAGAGATACAATTTTAGAAATTGAAGCATAACAAAAGTTATTACATACCTACCATTGTTTCAAACAGTTAACCTTCTACTCCTTACAACGAGCTCCCGTGTGTGTCAAATGAATACTACAAAGATTAACTGTATTTTTCAGTTGTTATCCCGTCTAAATGGCAACTTTACTACAAAATCAGGGTCGTTTAATTTGGTTTCAGTGATTACAACCAATGGTAGCGAAGCGTGTTCGTGTCGTTCGATCGTCGCTTGAAAATTGATAATCATACTACAGTATAACACAAACATTTTATCATTTACAGGTAATTTTCATAGCGAAACCTCTAAACATTGTAAAATTTTGTTAGTGTAACTTGTTACTAAACACACGAGTAAACGAATCAGAGTAGAGCTTTCTACATCATAAACCACGTCTAAAAGTGGATTTCTTATAATTCAAAGCGTGTACAGCCGTAGCCTCGTCGCGTTTCAACCATGGCCACCACCGATTAACACCAAGCAGAAAAGCATGCTTGCCACCGTTAGTGCATGCTGACAGTCCGAGCATGCGACGGCAAAAGGTGAAGAATTGTGATTTTCATCAAGCTTTCAATAAATTCACTATAAAAATCTGAACAATGTAATCAAATTACTAAGACAATCTACCCACATACGTTCAAGTGTCGTAAATTTTTAAACTACTCAGTAAAAAGCATATCTAAAAACCAAATTATCATATAATATTAATTGCCATTCAAAATTCTATAAAAATCTGACTGCATTTTTAGAAAGAATGAGAAAACAATGCAACTCTTTACCATTTGCCGAATTTAGTATATTGAAAAGTAAAATATGATACAAAAAGATATAGACAAACATGCATACATCACGCAAAACTGTACATACTTTGATGTAGTCAATAATAAATCTTCTTTTATTAAAAATATGTGAACAATCACATTATTATTAACCATCATCAAAATAATAAATTAACTGTAGGGGAATCCTATTTTTTCTCAAAATGCATTCTAATTATGAGAAACTTTGAAAACTTAGAACAACAAATTAATCTTTTCAGGAAATTCAACAAGGAAGCACATCTTCCTGTTTCCTCAAATTATTTAAAATAAATAAGACTTCCATTTTAAGATACGAAGGAGTACATATTTGAAAGTTCATTCCTCGTTCCACCACTATTCAAATCAATACTATCAGTTACAGGTGTATCCCAAGGCACCACCATGGGTCCATTATTATAAAACATCTATTATATAGGTGTACCCCAAGGAACTATCAAGATCCTTTATTACAAAATATGTATTCATACTCCAAGGCTCCATCATGGGTCCATTGATATAAAACATCACTCACCAGTTTCCTGTCCCCGAGGGTAGACCTCCACTCCTTGAGCTCGGCGGAGTACCGCTCCTCAACGGCCTTCATCTTGTTGCCCTCGTGGTTCATCAGCGCCTTGCGCTTCTCGTTCTGGTACTGCTCCAGTTCGCGGAGTAATGCCTGTAAAGGAAACGAATCTTGTGAATAGTGCTGTTGAATAGTCTAACTGTTTAATATTCACACTTAAAAGTCACGGCTGTGATCGGCTTCCCGGGTTTGTCCCGAGGACGGGTCAAATTTGTACAAGATTTTTTTATTAGAGAAAGTTTCAGTGTTTGCCCGAAGTCTGGAAGATGGCGGTCTTTTACCGCCGTGCTTGGAAAAACACGTCAAACAGTTGTCGTAGTTAAACAATCATCATCATCGATATTTGAAAAGAGTAACTACTGAGTTTCTTGCTGGTGTCTTCTCAGTCAAAGTACAAGGTTTTTTTATTAGAGAAAGTTTCAGTGTTTGCCCGAAGTCTGGAAGATGGCGGTCTTTTACCGCCGTGCTTGGAAAAACACTTTAAACAGTTGTCCTAGTTAAACAATCATCATCATCGATATTTGAAAATAGTAACTACTGAAGTTTCTTGCTGGTGTCTTCTCAGTCAAAGTACAAGGTTTTTTTATTAGAGAAAGTCTCAATGTTTGCCCGAAGTCTGGAAGATGGCGTTCTTTTACCACCGTGCTTGGAAAAACACGTTAAACAGTTGTCGTACTTAAACAATCATCATCATCGATATTTGAAAAGAGTAACTACTGAGTTTCTTGCTGGTGTCTTCTCAGTAGAAATCGACATTCCGAACCAGCGGTAGATATTATGTACCTATTTTGACATTCATAAGTGTTCTGTGTGGACCTAAATTGAATAAAGATATTTTTTCTTTTTAATTTTGTTTTTACCTCTTCGGTCGTGTCACACTAGGTCCGATCGAATAGTTTATGAAATACGAAGATGAGTTCGAACCGCTGGAATGACATGTTATGTGATTACTATAACTTGAATGACATGTTATGTGATTACTAAAAAGAACTTTGAAGCAACTTTTAAGAACGAAATCATCATCAGCCCATTTAAGTCCCCACTGCTAAGGCACGGGCCTCCCTCAATCACATGAGGGGTAATTGCCATACTCACCACGCTTGGCAGACGGGTTGGCGAGGGTTTTGATATAAATGCAGAGTTTTCCTTCTCTGGGTGCTGATGATCATGCCAGCAGCTTTACCTTAGTCGCCTTTTACGACACCTCGGTAAGAGTGAGGGTGGCCTATTCTACTCTGCCGGGACCGGGCTATTAAACTAAGAATATTAAATTAAGAACGAAATAAAGTATTAACATTATCTTACTTTTTGAGAGAATACATTTTCCACGTTTTTTTGCTGATTAATTCGGAACTATAATAATAATTATATCTCCCCACCGATTACGGCTACGGCGGCCAAACTCAACCATCAGCTATATAACGCAGGATACATTATAGTGATAAGGTTGCCTGGAATGAATCGCTACAAGCGATAAGACCGCCTTATTGTACTGTCTGTTGTTGTTGTATCATGCGTGTATTTTCTTTTTTTTTTTTTACATTATAGCAGACAAACGAGCAGACGGCCCACCTGATGGAAAGTGATCACCGCCGCCCATGGACATCTGCAACACCAGAGGTATCACATATGCGTTGCCGGCTCTTAAGAAAGGAGTAAACCCTTTTCTTGAAGGTCACCAGGTCGTGTATCTGTTCGGAAACAACACGGATGACAGCTGGTTCCACAGTTTTACTGTGCGTGGTAGGAAGCGACGTTAGAAACGCACTGTAGTCGATATAAATCCATCCAGGTGAATAAGGTCTTTTTTTGCAATAAAGAATATCTATCTACAACCTGTGCGGATAAATAATGGGATCAAAAATGGCGGCGCATCTATTCACTTCTCGCTCGCACACTATTTGCGTCTATACTCGCACTCGGAGTGCGAGTATAGACGCAAATAGTGTGCGAGCGAGAAGTTCTGATTCCATTTTTTATTCGCACAGGTTGTATCTATCTATAGTGCTCAAGTGTGTGCGCAAACAAAAGTGCATTCTCTATTCCCTTACCCTCATATTCCAATGGGATACGCCCGGAGAGGGATTGGGCTCAGGACCAACAAACTTTTAACGTGCTTTTCGAGGCACGGGGGGTACATGATCGCCGTCTTCCAGACTATTGCAATGAAATGCCAGATACTGACCTCTCCCGCGGCCTTCAGCTCCTCCCTCGCTTTGGTGTGTTTCGTCATCAGACGCTGCTGCTCCGCTCTGTACCTTCGCTTTTCGTTTTCTTGAAACTGCAACAAATAACAAATTATTTATTATACTTCACGCAAAAACTTTCAGCATACGGTTAGGGTAACTCCGCAACGACTCTCGGAACATCTTCTCGCGCGCCTTTTTTTTTTTTTTTTATAGAAAGTCCAATCAGGATGACCTCACTCCGCCTGATGGTGAGCGGCCGTGAAATCCAAAAATGAGGTTGACAGGCACAAAAGAACTAACAAAGTACCCATTGTGTCTGCCATCCTCAGCCTAATGGCCTGCTGAGATGCCGTTTCACGCCCCGCCTAAAAGACCCCGGATTGTATGAAGGAGGAAACACATGAGCTGGGAGGGCATTCCATGCCTTGATGGCTCGGGGCAGGATCGAGGAGCAAAACCTCTTGGTGCGCGCCGCCATTGTCTAGATGGTATGCGGATGGCAACGCTGTCCAGCACGTGTTGTTCGGAAGTGGAAAGGGGAGGATGGGATAAGTTGAAATAACTCATCAGAGCATTCCCCGTTATAGAGGCTCCACTCGGATCCGTTAGGGCGATCGCTTCCCTTATAACTCGCCTATTACCCAAAACCTGTCTATTCAAAGGGCTTCTTTGAGCAGACAAGCTTCTCCTATATAGGTATCCCTCAAGGATATCATGAGCCCATTTGAGTCCCCACTGCTGGGGCACGGGCCTCCCTCAATCACATGAGGGGTAATTGCCATACTCACCACGCTTGGCAGACGGGTTGGCGAGGGTTTTGATGTAAATGCAGAGTTTTCCTTCTCTGGGTGCTGATGATCATGCCAGCAGCTTTACCTTAGTCGCCTTTTACGACACCTCGGTAAGAGTGAGGGTGGCCTATTCTACTCTGCCGGGACCACACGGCTGGATATGCCACAGGGCTATCCCTCAAGGATATGCCACAGGGCTACCTCAGGGAGGTGACTTTGTTCCGTTACTTACCTGGTGTCCCCCCAAGGAGGTAGTCTGGGTTCCCAATTATTCCCAACTACTTCCCCAAGGAGGCAACCAGGGTCCTTCATTATTCTTATAACAGTTCTTTACCTTCTTCAGCCTCTCCCTATCGTCCTCGTGGTTGGGCGCGGCGGATGAGATCCGCAACGACTCGCGGAACATCATCTCGCGCGCTTTCTGCTCCGCGCGGATCCGTTTCGGCAGAGATCGCTTCTCTAACGCTTGGCATTTAGCTAGCTCCTCTTCTTTGCGGGCGTTTTTCCTGTACATTAAGAATAAATATTAGACAACGGTACACGGTAACGGAACTCTGGGTCCTAAACTATTCCTTGTAGCTTTCACAGGAGTACCCCAAGGAGTTAGCTTAGGACCAAAATTGTTCCTAATATCTTTTTAGGGGTATTTCGTATGTTGATGGGTAATCATACCTTACCCATCAACCTAACCCCAACATAAGTAGCTTAAGCACTTTTGTTATGGGTATCAAAATAAAGGAATAAATGAGAAATAAATAAATAAATTCATTCAAAATCTCATACATATATCTGAATTCACATCAAGTAGCATGTAAGCACTTGTGTTAAAAATATATAACTACACCCAGACACTGAACAAGCACAAGTATTCGTCATTACGAATGTTTGTCCTGAGTGAGAATTGAATCCACGACCTTTGGCGTATGAGGCAGACGCAGTAGGTATGTGTACTAGTTTCACAATGATAAGTTATAATGTATTTGAATTAAATGAAACACTTAAGTCATTTCATTTAAATTGACTTATGGTTACTTAAGAAAAAATATTGACAATTATTTCAATACGCCAACTCAAGTTCATAACTCAGTCTAATTCAAAGAACTTAAGACTCGAAAGGCCTCTGAAGACTCAAAAGACTCGGAACTCATGTGACTAACGAGACCTAGTCTTGAAAAAAGACTTAAGTCATTTTATTTATCTATTCCCCCCGAACAAATCCCCGGCAGATTAAAATAGGCCACCCTCACTCTTACCAAGGTGTCGTAAAAGGCGACTAAGGTAAGGCTGATGGCATTATCATCAGCACCCAGAGAAGGAAAACTCTGCATTTATATCAAAACCCTCGCCAACCCGTCTGCCAAGCGTGGTGAGTATGGCAATTACCCCTCATGTGATTGAGGGAGGCCCGTGCCCCAGCAGTGGGGACTTAAATGGGCTGATGATGATGATTTATTTATTCACACAAGACAGATTACAACCATTACAAAAGTATGATAATTATAAAAATAAACAGTTTTGATCTGGATGGCAAATTACACTATTTTTTTCTATGGGAAGATGTCTTTTAGTAACTTGAGTTTTTTACAACACTAGTACACCTTGTCATGGCGCAACAGCATCTAATGTAGCAGCAGCAGTAACTCGTCCTTGAGATATACCCTATAGCTTTTACAGGAGTTTCTAAGGATGAACTCTGGGTCCTAAACTATTCCTTGTAGCTTTCACAGGTATACCCAAAGGAAGAAATCTGAGTCCTAAACTATTCCTTTCATAGCTTTAACAAGGAAGCTCCCTGGGACTTCAACTATTCTATATACCAAAACTTTCACAGGGGTAACCCAAGGAGTTAGCATAGGACCAAAATTGTTCCTAATATCTTTTTAGGGGTATTTCGTATGTTGATGGGTGATCATACCTCTTGATCTGGTCGAGCTCCTTGTCGTGTCGCACCAGCATCTGATGCCGCCGCAGCAGGAACTCGTCCTTGAGCTGTCTCTTTGCAAGTTGATGCCTTTCGTGTATCTGTTTCTCTTCCAACTCCCATAGGGCCGCTTCTCTTGTTCTCATTATCTGTGGAAGAGTAATATTTTTTAACCGACTTGTAGGGGTATACCTCTACACAGTTCTATTTTGACATTAAAAATAAGACGCTCGTTTTAACCGAACCGATGGTTTTAAGAATCGAGAATATTTTCTTTACACGCAATAAATCACAAATAATTAAATAATATGCATCTTATTCATTATATCTGAAAAATAACAAAACTCGCTTAACGTGTCAGAACCACCTTTGTCACCAAAAGAAATTTCCAGTTCCTGGTCTTTAAAGCAATCTATGCGGACATATTTTGCACGAGACAATAATCGTGATTCGATGGTAAGATGGCCGACATACCGATTACTGATTTATTGCGATTGTTTGTGTCAATCCCTATGAACAAAAATTCCGATTACCGCATTATGCAATACATAAGATATTTTTTACAAATTTTATTGGTAATTATTACTTTAAGTTCTTATTCAGATTAATTGACAAAGATTAATTACTAGTTATTTTGGAAGAATGAGAACAAAAAAAAAATATTTTTTACAGCTTAATATTTTTATGTGTAACGCCCTGTTGGTCTATTGGTTTAAGTACCGGGCCGTGATCTCAGGGTCCTGAGTTCGATTCCTGGGTCGAGCGAAAAGTATGTTTCGAATTTTTCGGACGGGGATATAACAGATAGCGGGGGCCGTTACTGAATCGCGTTTGCATCGAGACAGAAGCGCGAAAGTATCGCGTCTGAATCTGAGCCACACAGCTAGCGGCCGCTTCGCGGCTGTATCGATGCGGACGCGCGACATCATCGCTACAAAAAGCCTACGGCTGCTCGGATTGTCTCTCAACTATACCCGAAACTGGCATTCAAGACCAAAAAAACTACGACAGATATGTCACTGTCAAATCTTTTAATGTCACTTATGTCATTGTCATATCAAGTTCTCAGGTTTTGCTAACCTTTTTGTTATAATACTTCTTTTCTTAGTATAAGCTGCCACAATTCATGATTAGGTTTCCACCACTCCAGTAATTAATTCGTCCAGTTTTGCAAATGTTTTAGATATTAAACGTAACTATAAGTGAAATAACTCGTAAGGAAAATGGTCAAGTGATATTTTAACAAAGTAGATAGTCAACAGACGAAGTCAGTCAAAGTCTCGGTCACTCAATAAAAAGGGGGGTGTTTAGCGTTTTATCGATCTATGGATTCTGTCGAGACTACTCTTAACAAAATCGCAGGTTTTAAAACTCTCTTAGGTCCTAGCAAGTTATTCACGTGACAACTCACACAATAGCAGTGTTAAAAAGATTCTTATATTAATATCACTTGGCGGCACCTCACTGCACGAAACAACAACATGTAACTTCAAATGTTGTACCAAATGTTATTAACACCTGAAATGAGTCAAGCTCAATACCAGCCTTTTTACCAAACATTACGAATGATTAAGTTTTTATTAAAGCGTCTTGCATTTATGTAAAAATAAGTAAATAAAATTACTTCTATATATAGAATACGGTATTTGACTATTTTTATTTTATTTTTGTAATCAAAAGACCTCTCAATAATAGAAATATCGTTGAAAGAATCACTTGATTCTCATTTAAACTACCTGAGATATCACCACTTTAAAATCACATTATTTTGGGCAAACCCAAAACGCTCCATACAAATGGCTACTGAGATGTGACGTCACACGACAGTATTTTGTATGCATTTCATTTGAATGTTGTATGGCAGCTATATCAAATGTTTCGTTTATGTCAATGGTTCCATTATAATAGTTGGTGTAAATTATATGGGTTATTCAATGGTATAATTGTTTATTAATAATTTCATACTTTTAAAATGGACTTGCCCATGAATCTTTGAATGACCATAAAACCGGCTAGACGTTATATTTTTAATTGAGAATTTTTGCCATTGGCACATATTGACCTATATTTTGATAAAATATTTTTATTTTGTAAAATCTCGAGCTTAGTCAAATACCCTATTAAAATTACCAATAAATAAATTACGTCAGCGTATTTTTTTAGAAAATAGGTACATACTATTGTACGCTCATTTTATTGCAGTGGCAACATTGTAGTAGCTTTTTTGGTCTTGAATTCCAGTTTTGAGTATAGACGACGACTTACCTGATGCCTTTGCTGCAGGTACTGGCGGTCGGCGAGCGCCTGCCGCTCGCGGTGGTGTTCGTGGATCCTCCGCAGCACCGTGTCCTGAACACAACATCATAATAAACACTTTATAATGTCAGATGACTTGATTAATTTGAATGTTTCTTCTTTTGGGAGTAGATAGATAGATAGATAGATAGATACTCTTTATTGCACAACATACAAAACTTAAAAGCTAGGTATACAGAGATACAATGTACAATTTAGGCGGTCTTATCGCTGGGAGCGATCTCTACCAGACAACCTTCAGGTAAAGGACATTAGATAGAAGAGGGGAGGGTGGTGCAATCCTTTTGATTTTGAATATTGATTAAGTAAATTTATAGTATAAATACATATATCTAGATAATAAATAAATAAATAAACACGTTATCATACACTAATATATACGAATGTTAACTTACTATAATACAATATAACCTACACAAATTATACAAAATTATATAAAATATACTACTATAAGGTTATAATAGAGAAGATATATTTTATACCTACAATATATGGATGGATCTGGGAGAGGACTAACGACCACAGAGGGTTTCAGTTTTCAAGGAAGTGTGCTTTGACCCGAGCCTTAAAGATGGGCAGGGATGGGGACTGTCTAATTGGTAGGGGTAGGGATTGAGTATATGAATGAGTGGAATGGGGAGGAAATCTAAGGTGGAGATGTTTGGATGATCAAATACGTTGGAGTAGCAAATACGTTGTTCGTTTTGTTTGTAATTTAGTAACTTTTTGTTTTTTTTTCTTTCTTAACATTAGGTACCCACTTGCATTTCTGTTAAACAACCTAGTGATTATCAGTGGAAACTTGTAATTGGCCCTCAATGTCTTTT
The DNA here is from genome assembly GCA_019059595.1 of Marasmia exigua. Taxonomy (NCBI): domain Eukaryota; kingdom Metazoa; phylum Arthropoda; class Insecta; order Lepidoptera; family Crambidae; genus Marasmia; species Marasmia exigua. The sequence goes on from CM032490.1 coordinate 2,611,905, forward strand.
TTTCTGTGACTGTATCCCTAAATCTAGCTGTAAGTTTTCCAAAAACTTGTAAAATAAAAAATAAATAAATAAATAAAACACTTATTGATAACTACAAAGTCCACGCCATCAAAGAATAGGCTATTCGACAGTATGAAAAATTTCTACGTAAACAAAAACCGCCTTCAAAAACCACGAACTAAAAAGTGTAAAATAATATTTTTAACACTTCATAAAACATTTTATAACAGTACACTCGAGAAAAGGTGTTAAGAAGTCGGCGGCCAATACTATCTTGTAATACTTCATTCAAATATTCAAAAGGGATTATAGGCGCCGACTTCAATAACACCTTTTCTCGAGTATTCTGTTATAAAATTTAACTTCCTCCTTTTTTGAAGTCAGTAAAAAGGAACTAACAATAAAACATAAAAAATATTGAATATTTTCACCAAAAAAAAACAAAATAAAATACATTTGTTTTGTGCTTGGAACCACGTAACGCTAAACAGTTTTGATTGGCTTTGTTTACTGTGACGTCAGCCTTTTGTAAGTAACAAGTGACAGACTCGACGCCATTGTGTTCAATCTATGCGGGACGCTAATAATCTATCAAATGTATAAGTGCGCTATTGAATTTCCCACTTGTTAACAAAAGGTTCACGTCACTCGAATGATTCGACACCATATTGCTGAATGAAGCGTTTTTGACAGATTAATTATTTCTTATATTTTATAATGATTTTCTAAACTATTATATTCATATTAAATATTCATAATAAATGAAAATAAATATTATATTTCGGTACACTGTCACTCAATTCATCTAAACCCATCAAACAGTTCATACTACTCACTATTATATACTCCATTCAATATTATATGATGTATGCGACTTTAGTATAACAGATAGATAGACATTTACATAATGTAAGTAAAATGATACTCTCCATATTCTTTACTCCTCTGTTTTCTACACTGTGTGGTTGCAATCAGTTCAAAGATACTTGCTAATGTTTTTTCTTTGTCCACCCTCAATTTATACTTTATATCCTTTGTTACAATATTATCGCAAAATAATTTATGTCTCACTAATAAGATCTACTCTTGGGTGGACGGTTGATTACCTACGATACAGGATATATCCTAGTATAGGTGTCAACCTGCCATAATCTAACTGTGCGAATATATCATAATATTGTTTGTAACTAACTTAACTTCATCTACTTTTCTGATTGTTGTAACTCTGCCACTAAAAAACTCAATACCTGCGGAAAGCTAATTAGACACACATAGTGGTGTGGTTGTGTAAATTACTAACACAATCTATGGCAGATTTACAATTGCCCGATGGTTTTTGTATCTACGTACAATAAATAATCGGCTGTGTCCTAGTTTTTTAAGTTACCTATGCTAAATATATGTGGACTAGGATTATGTTTTTTTTTTTTTATGCTAGAGGCGGACAAACGAGCAAGCGAGTCACCTGATGGAAAGTAATCATCGCCGCCCATGAACATCTGCGAAATCAGAGAGATCGCTAATGTGTTGCCGGCCTTTTTTTTTAAAAAGAGTGTGCTCTTCTCTTGAAGGTCCCTAAGTCGTAGCCGTCGGAAAATACTCCCGCAGCCAAACCGTTCCACAGAACTGAGGTACGTGGTAGAAAGTTCCGGGAGAAACGCACAGTACTAGACCGCCATCCATCGAGATGATGAGAAATAAACGATATTATTATTATCCTATACACCAATAAATAATATGAGAAGGTTTTTCAAAACAAATCAAATAGCCTATTCCCGTTAAAAAAGTAATCCAAACGACCATCGCTCTTTTAGATTCATGTTTAGAAGGTATACGAAAGTCCTGCTATAGACAATATTGTCTGTGCTCTACTCACATGCGCGTCCGCTAAGCTGGCGACGAAGGATTTCTCCCTCTCCGCGTGCTCCTGGTCGAGTCGCGCGCGCCGCTGTCTGTACGCGTCCTTGCGCCGGTCTTTTGACACTAACTCCACTTCCTGTTGACAAAAGATTAATTTATTAAATCATCATAAATCTTTATTGTTTATTTGGTATACAGGTCTTAAAAATAGCATAATGTCCTCAAATGAACCCTGCAAAGGGTATCACAATGAAAATAATAATAAAAATAATAGCATAACATTTACATTTCCTCTTAATTATTAAGTAGTTATATTAAATGTCTAATAGCAATCAAATTAAAATGAAGTAGATAAATTTATGTATAAATATTAAATTATATATTTTAAGGGTTCAAATATTCATTCAGACTGTAGTAGGCATTTTGCAAAAGATAGTCTTTTAATTTTATAAAAAAATCGGTATCTTTAGCAATACTTTTAATATATTTGGGTAACTTGTTATATATTTTTATTGACATGTGCTCGGTACCTGAGCTTACTAAGTGCAACTTTGTGAAAGGTGTGGCTAATTTATTACGGGGTCTTAGGCCATGCGATTGGGGTATTACATCTTCTTTTTTAGTATATTTATCAGGGTTTTAAATGTTTGCTCATCGTTATCATAACTGTGATGATCCGTTTGGATCAGTGGTAGTGAACGCTGCCTCTGATGCAAGGGTTTATTTATTTATTGTTGCGTCTACCAACGATTGTTATAATAATACTTTTAACTTAAATATATGATGGGATTAGAGCTAATTGTACAATCTCTTATTATTTAACTACCGCATGCAATATAAAGAATTCAGAGAAGAGAGAATAGTATTACAATTAATGTTATTGTTATACACTGAATAAATATTTTTCTTTTCTTTTCTTTCAATTTCCAATTTTACATCTATACCCAAAACTGGAATTCAAGACCAAAAAATCTACTACAATGTTGCCACTGCAATAAAATGATCGTACAATAGTATATACCTATTTCTTAAAAACATACGCCAACGTAATTTGTTTATTGGTAATTTTAATTCTATAATATGAAGTAATTTTATTGACTTATATTTACACAAATACAAGACAATTTAATAAAAATTTAATCATCCGTAATGTTTGGTAGAAAAGCTGGTATTGAGCTTGTGTCACTTCAGGTGTTAATAACATTTGGTACAACATTTGAACTTACATGTTGTTTCGTGCAGTTAGCTGCCGAAAAGGGATACTAATATAGGAATCTTTGAATTTTAATCGTTTTAAACAATGCTATTGTGTGTTGAGTGAGTTGTCACCTGAACCACTTGCTAGGACCTAAGAGAGACTTAAAACCTGCGATTTCGTTAAGAGTAGTCTCGGCAGAATCCATAGGTCGATAATGCGCCCGTTTATTGAGTGACTGAAACTTTGACTGACTTCGACTGTTGACTACCAACTTTGTCAGAATATAAAAATATAGAAAATCCTTATCATGAATTGTGCCAGCCTATACTAAGAAAATAACCATATAACAAAAAAGGTTCAAAAAACCTGAAAACATAATTTGACAATGACATAAGTGACATTGATAGATTTGACACTGACGTATCTGTCGTAGTTTTTTTGGTCTTGAATTCCAGTTTCGAGTTTAGATATAGTTTCATATACATTTTATCATTCAACTGCAACTGTGCAGTGCTCTTGTAATGTTGACAAGAGATTCAGAGAATATATCGAATTGATTGATCACTGAGGGCATTGAGAAGCCTGCAGAAGCGTGAGGGTTGCGGGTTCGAGCCCCGCACAGTACAAACATTTCTGTTTGTATTGGTCTGGGTGTTTTCTGTGTTCCCGCTGTTGATTCGCATATCCGTAACACAGGTGCTTGAGTTACCTATCTCGGAGTCAGAACAATGTATGTGATGTTGTGAAATATTTATATTATTTATGTATATACTTTTTTATTCATCACCTGTTTCAGCAACCTCAGTCCCTGCTCCTATATGTCTCTAAAGTGCCTCAGGTCTCTCTAATGTTCCGCTCGCAATCGTCGTAACTAAGTCTACATTTTTGTTAATTCTATGATATATTCCAAGTTAATTCTAAATTCTCTTACCTGCTTGAGCAACCTCAGCTCCTGCTTCAACTTATCTCTAAAGTGCCTCAAGTCTCTCTAATGTTCCGCTCGCAATCGTCGTAACTCAATCTATGTTTTTGTTAATTCTATGATATACTTGTATTTCAAGTTACTTCTAAATTCTCTTACCTGCTTCAGCAACCTCAGTCCCTGCTCCTTCATGTCTCTAAAGTGCCTCAAGTCTCTCTAATGTTCCACTCGCAATATGTTTTGATATATTTCAAGTTGCTTTTAAATTATCTCACCTGCTTCAGCAACCTCAGTCCCTGCTCCTTCATGTCTCTAAAGTGCCTCAAGTCTCTCTAATGTTCCACTCGCAATACGTTTTGATATATTTCAAGTTACTTTTAAATTCTCTTACCTGCTTCAGCAACCTCAGTCCCTGCTCCTACATGTCTCTAAAGTGCCTCAAGTCTCTCTAATGTTCCACTCGCAATACGTTTTGATATATTTCAAGTTACTTTTAAATTCTCTTACCTGCTTCAGCAACCTCAGTCCCTGCTCCTACATGTCTCTAAAGTGCCTCAAGTCTCTCTAATGTTCCACTCGCAATACGTTTTGATATATTTCAAGTTACTTTTAAATTCTCTTACCTGCTTCAGCAACCTCAGTCCCTGCTCCTACATGTCTCTAAAGTGCCTCAAGTCTCTCTCATGCTCCGCTCGCAACCGCTTGGCGGCCTGCCTCAGTTCCGTCTCGAATAAGAAGTTACTTCTAAATTATCTCACCTGTTTCAACAACCTCAGTTCCTGCTTCAACGTGTCCCTAAAGTGCCTCAAGTCTCTCTCATGCTCCGCTGGCAACCACTTGGCGGCCTGCCTCAGTTCCGTTTCGAACTTTAAGAAGTTACTTCTAAATTATCTCACCTGTTTCAGCAACCTCAGTCCCTGCTCCTACATGTCTCTAAAGTGCCTCAAGTCTCTCTAATGTTCCACTCGCAATATGTTTTGATATATTTCAAGTTACTTTTAAATTATCTCACCTGCTTCAGCAACCTCAGTCCCTGCTCCTACATGTCTATAAAGTGCCTCAAGTCTCTCTAATGTTCCACTCGCAATATGTTTTGATATATTTCAAGTTACTTTTCAATTCTCTTACCTGCTTCAGCAACCTCAGTCCCTGCTCCTACATGTCTCTAAAGTGCCTCAAGTCTCTCTAATGTTCCACTCGCAATACGTTTTGATATATTTCAAGTTACTTTTAAATTCTCTTACCTGCTTCAGCAACCTCAGTCCCTGCTCCTACATGTCTCTAAAGTGCCTCAAGTCTCTCTCATGCTCCGCTCGCAACCGCTTGGCGGCCTGCCTCAGTTCCGTCTCGAATAAGAAGTTACTTCTAAATTATCTCACCTGTTTCAACAACCTCAGTTCCTGCTTCAACGTGTCCCTAAAGTGCCTCAAGTCTCTCTCATGCTCCGCTGGCAACCACTTGGCGGCCTGCCTCAGTTCCGTTTCGAACTTTAAGAAGTTACTTCTAAATTATCTCACCTGCTTCAGCAACCTCAGTCCCTGCTCCTACATGTCTCTAAAGTGCCTCAAGTCTCTCTAATGTTCCACTCGCAATATGTTTTGATATATTTCAAGTTACTTTTAAATTATCTCACCTGCTTCAGCAACCTCAGTACCTGCTCCTACATGTCTCTAAAGTGCCTCAAGTCTCTCTAATGTTCCACTCGCAATATGTTTTAATATATTTCAAGTTACTTTTAAATTCTCTCACCTGCTTCACCAACCTCAGTCCCTGCTCCTTCATGTCTCTAAAGTGCCTCAAGTCTCTCTAATGTTCCACTCGCAATATGTTTTGATATATTTCAAGTTACTTCTAAATTCTCTTACCTGCTTGAGCAACCTCAGTTCTTGCTTCAACGTATCTCTAAAGTGCCTCAAGTCTCTCTCATGCTCCGCTCGCAACCGCTTGGCGGCCTGCCTCAGTTCGGTCTCGAGCTGTTGCTCCGCTCGCTCGGCGGCGGCTCGTTGCGCTCGCGCGAGCGTGTCGAGGTCCGCTTCGTGCGCTCGGGCGAGCGACGCTAGCTCCGCTTCGAACCTGGAAGGAAAATGATAGATTTAATATTGGGTTTGACTTTTGGTTTAATTTTTCTCCGTCATTTTAGATGTTTTCCTCAAAATAGCAACTTATAATTTGAAAACATGAAACTGTCATAGTTTTTGATGTGTGATCAATCAATTTTTGAAATCCCTCTAGATTACTATCGTGTCCCTCCTATGTCGTGTCTCTCACGTCTAGTCCCCTGATACCTCACCTCCCGTTTCCTGTCGTGTTCCTCATCTCCTGTCCACTGTCGTGTCCAAACCTTTCATCCCTTTTCTTGCATGTCAGTCTCCTCTCGCCCCTTGTCATATCCCGCAACCCCCTGTCGTGTCTCTCACGTCTAATCCCGTCGTGTTCCTCATCTCTTGTCCCCTATCGTGTATTTAACCTTCTATCCCCTGTAATATCCCTCAAATCTCGTTTCCTGTCGTATCACGCACCTCTAGTCCCCTGGCGCATCTCTCCCCTGCGTGCCCCTCACCTCTTGTCCTGCTGTCTCCCTTGCACTGTTGTCTCGTTCATTCAGCTTGTCCGGCTGTCTCGCTCGTCCCCTGTCGTATCCCTGACCTCTGGTTCCCTGTCGCACCCTCACCTCTTATCCTGCTGTCTCGCTCATTCTGCTCGTCTCTGTCGTGTCTCTTACCTCTCGTCCCCTGTCACATCCCTCCCCCGCCCCCCTGTCGCCCTCACCTCTTGTCCTGCTGGTCGCGCAGCTGCAGCTCCTTGGCGTTGAGGTCCTGGAACTGCTTCTGCTCCTGCTTCTGGAGCATCTTGATCTCTCGCAGCTCCTGTTTGCGGAGGGCGTGGTCGTCCCACGTGCGACCGCTCTCCTCGTCACCCCATATCACCTGTTAAACACATCATCATCATCATCATCATTAACTTAGCGTTTTACTTACCGGGGTCCGCTTAGAAGACAATAAATAAATAAATCATTTATTTCTCGTCACAAATAGGTCTTAAGAGCTAGGAATTGGTTGCTAATTTTAGATGCAACCCGTATTTGTGAGACTGGTGCCTGATATAGGTTTCAAAAAGAACCTGTAATTACAGGACATCAGGGCCCTTCATTTAGGTCCGCATATACTAACATTCTAATATCTTGATACCTAAGAGCAGAGCATTTCAACAATTGTATGGAGATACTTCAAAATATAATAAAAAAGTGAAACTACGTAATTTATAAATAAGATTTAAAAAAAAAGTTGTACTTTGTATAATGTTTCTTGTGAGTGTAAATATGTTTTTTTTTTTATATGAGAGGTGGCAGACGAGCAGACGGATCACCTGATGGTAAGCAATTCCGCCGCCCATGGACACCCGCAACACCAGTGGAGTCACAAGTGCGCTGCCAACCTTTTCCCCTTCCCCCCCATTGGGCCTCCGGTAACCTCACTCACACGGCGAAACACAGCGCAGGCGCAGGTATGGTGTGTTAAAATTGCATGTAAAGTGTATGAGTATGATATTGTAAGTGCGTATAAATTCATTAAAAAGGGAGGGTAGGTAAATCACTCAGTGACCAAAAAGCAGGCCGTGATAATATTTATTAAATTAATTGGATCAGTAGAGACTCTGTGCATTCGTAGTCCAAGGATTTGAGGTAATTACTAACAGTATATTTGCAGCAAGTAGTAATACAATAATATAATAAAAACAAATAAGTACAACCTGTGCGGATAAAGAATGGGATCAGAAATGGCGGCGCATCTATTTACTTCTCGCTCGCACACTATTTGCGTCTATACTCGCACCCCACGAGTGCGAGTATAGACGCAAATAGTGTGCGAGCGAGAAGTGAATAGATTGGCCGCCATTTCTGATCCCATTCTTTATCCGCACATGTTGTAATGACACGAAGTCTGTCAATGCGCGATGGAGCGTAGTCAGCTCGGAGTGAAGTCAACAGACCGCATACGCAACACTATTCAGGAGGTCTACTACGCCAAACGATAAACGATATATCGTGCCAATAATCGTGTCGAGGCCTACTATAAGTAACATCGTATCGACTGTCGTTTATACGAGTCTACGAACGATATTAATTTGACAGTTCTTACAAAAACCCTACTCTAACACAGCTTTTATCGATACGAATAATTGAATTTGACAGCTTCACAAATGTCAAATCGACGAACATTCCTACGACGTCTCTGATGTTATCGTGAAGAGTATCGTTTCGTTGTGATTTTGAATTTAATGACCCATATTTTCTTCTCTGGGCTAGTATCTTCCTATACCACTGTTAAATATATTTCGATTGTGGTGACGATTGGATTTGATTTATATAAATCAAAGTATATATCCACTAAATGGTAAGTAACTACCTCGAAGTGGAAAGTTCATTTCTTCTTATAAATATTATGGAAGGTTCATATATTTAGACAAAATAACATGCAGGGCTAACAATTTTTTTCTTATTTTAGATAAAATGGCAAGATTTATTCTCGCTTCTCGCTCTCGCTCGATTTACTATTATTTGTATTTTTAATTAATTAAAAGTACTCAGTGTTTATTAAACTTTTAAAAACACACACTTTTTATACAAATAAGATTTGTGACATTAATTTTTTTTCAGGAATTTATGGTCCACACTGAAGAATAATAAGCCAAACAGCCAATTGTTTTTTAAATTTTACAATCATTCGTTCACGAACATTGGAATAAAACGAAAGTAAATTGTCTATACTTACGAAAATCGATACAGATTACGAACATTTCTTATAGTAGGGTATTAGCGAATATTTCGAACAACTGTCGTATCGTTACGAATAAGTCGATATCGTTTGGCGTAGTAGACCTCCTGCGCTCCAGAACTCGATTAACTGACGTCTCACGAAAAGCAGCTCAGCTAAAATGGGATTGGCCTGGTCACGTCTGCCGAATGCCGGATAATTTTTGGGCGAAAGTCACCACACAATGGATGTTTTCTTTTTTTACATTATAGCGAACAAACGAGCAGACGGCACACCTGATGGAAAGTGATCACCGCCGCCCACGGACATCTGCAACACCTGAGGTATCACGTATGCGTTGCCGGCTCTTAAGAAAGGAGTAAACCCTTTTCTTGAAGGTCACCAGGTCGTGTATCTGTTCGGAAACACCACGGAAGACAGCTGGTTCCACAGTTTTACTGTGCGTGGTAGGAAATGACGTGAGAAACGCACTGTAGTCGATATAAATCCATCCAGGTGATGTGGATGGAATTTGGCGTTCTGACGTGATGTGCGGTGGTGAAAAATTGCAGCTGGAATAAGGCCGAACAGCTCCTCGGAACATTCCCCATTGTAAATGCGATAGAAGATGCACATCTCTACGTAATGATCAAGTGTGTCGGAAAGTAAAAATGTAAAAAAAACCGGCCAAGTGCGAGTCGGGCTCGCGCACAAAGGGTTCCGTAGCAGCAAAGTCCAAAATTACAGTTAAATCAACCTATCTCAAAAACTATAAGAGATACTTTGATCAAACCAAAAATCGTTGAAAGAGTTAATTAGCATGCATCACCTCTATTTTTTTTAGAATTTTATACCCCGTAGTTATAAAAATAGAGGGGGGGGGACATACTTTTTACGACTTTGAGAGCTGATATCTCAAAAACCGTTCACTTTAAGAAAAATGTTTTTTAGAAAACTTTATATCATTTTAAAAGACCTTTCCATTGATACCCCACACGGGTATGTACATCGAAAAAAAAAATTTCATCCCTCAGTTACATGTATGGGGGGCCCCACCCCCAATTCTTTTTTTTACTATTTAGTGTCATATTTTTGTAGCGGTTCATACAACACATATTCCCATCAAATTTCATCACTGTAGTACTTATAGTTTCCGAGTAAATCGGCTGTGACAGACGGACAGACGGACAGACGGACAGACGGACATGACGAAACTATAAGGGTTCCGTTTTTGCCATTTTGGCTACGGAACCCTAAAAAAAAAAACAATAGATGTGCTTCGAGCTTAGTCAAATGCCCTATTGTCAAATTGGTCGAATCCGCCTTTAGTCAGAATATTTAAAAACTTTTAAATATTCTGACTAAAGGACTAAAATATTAAACAGACCTTGGACGTGGTGGTGGTGACGATGACGCCATCAATCTCGAACTTTCTCGTGCGTTTGCGCGTCTTCTTTTTGAGGTTCGCCATGTGGATGTCTTCTTTCGACCTGGGAACAAAAAAAACCATTTTATAGATATAAAATTTAAAAAAACATCACATACTTAAGTACATTGATCTGACTCCAAGATAGGTAGTTTAAGCACCTGTGTTTAGGATTTCAGAATCAGCGGTGGAATTACAATATAAATTGACGGCCCGTTCGGATCAGTGGTAGTGAACGCTGCCTTTGCAATCCTTGCAAAGGCAGCGTTCAAGGCAGGGTTCGATCCCTGCACATTACAAACATTTGTGTTCATTCACACATGAATGTCTGTTTTTATTGGTCTGGGTGTTTTCTATATATTATAAGTAAGTATTAACAAAAAGAAAAGTATTAAATATTTTTACCGTTCTGATATCCGTATCCGTATCCGTAACCTAGTAGCAGTGTGGTCCCCGGCAGAGTAGAATAGGCCACCCTCACTTTTACCGAGGTGTCGTAAAAGGCGACTAAGGTAAAGCTGCTGGCATGATCATCAGCACCCAGAGAAGGAAAACTCTGCATTTATATCTAAACCCTCGCCAACCCGTCTGCCAAGCGTGGTGAGTATGGCAATTACCCCTCATGTGATTGAGGGAGGCCCGTGCCCCAGCAGTGGGGACTTAAATGGGCTGACGATGATGATTAAGTTTTCTTGTTTTGTATTGTGCCAAATGAAGTTATCATTCATTCATTCATTCCGAATGAGTGAGATAAAAAATATTACACACCTTTGTATCCTATTAACGGGCTGACCATCTTGGTTCTTTCTTCTTAGTACCACTGGTTCTCCATTCTCTTGGATATCTGTGTTCACTCTGAAACAAAACAAAATACATTGTGAATCGAGTAGACGTGTGTAACTCTTTACTGACGATTTCTAAGTGCTGTGTACATGCCTATGCAAATAGAGATTTTTTTTGATTTGATTTCAATATTTGACCTGATAGCGCAATTGGTAGTGACCCTGCCTCTTACGCCAAAGGTCGTGGGTTCGATCCACACCCTGGACAAACATTCGTGCGATGAACACTTGTGTTTGTTCGGTGTCTGGGTGTAATATATGTATTTAAGTATATATTTGTGTTCCTCTGTTGTCTGATATCTGTAACACAAGTGCTTAAGCTACTCAGTACGGAATCAGGTCAACGTATGAGATGTTAAAAAAAAGAAATTGTATAAAAATGAAAATATTTTATTTGGACACACGCTATACATTAACTACATGTAGGTACAGTCACGAGCTTTAATTTAGGACCCACTGCCTTTAAATTTCGTTAGAACATTCATAAAGCAATAAGGTCGAAACTATTAGTATTATTTTTCGTATAAACAGTATCAAAAGTATCGAATAATAATAAATAATATCGTTATGTAGCTTCCACTCAGCTTGTGTATAGTATCAGCCTATAAACTGTCCCACTGCAGGACAAAGGCCTCCATCATAGGAATCCAGTCATCGCTGCTATGATGGGATTAGGCATAGAATTATAACAATACTAGAAACCTATTCTGCACCTACAATTTGAAGCAACTCAAATGGAGCCGTACGGCTCCATTTGAGTTGCCCGGACCGCTCCGCAGTCGTCAATTTCAATGCCTTAAATATATAAATTAAATATCATCAAATTAAATTTCAAATCAAATTAATTCATATCAAATTAAATAAATAAAAATATTAAATATTAATCCATAAACATCATCATTAAAATTTACTTACAACTGAATAAAAATAATTCAAAACATTAATCAATCAAGATTATAATATAACATTCCATCCATCTGTATTATCATAAGACGCGAGCTACATCCAGGAGCGCTTATCTGCGTTATACCACAAGTCAAACAAACCAGTCCGTACCACGAATTCGCACGATGTTTACCGATCATACGCGATCTTTTTTGCTTCAATACGGTATTTGACTATTTTTTTTTCATTTGTGTAATCAAAAGACCTCTCAATGATAGAAACATCGTTGAAAGAAGTACTTGATTCTCAGTTAAACTACCTGAGATATCACAACTTTAAAATCACATTATTTTGGGCAAACCCAAAACGCTCCATACAAATGGCTACTGAGATGTGACGTCACACGCAAGTATTTTGTATGCATTTCATTTGAATTTTGTATGGTAGCTATATCAAATGTTTCGTTTATGACAATGGTTCCATTATAATAGTTGGTGTAAATTATATGGGTTATTCAATGGTATAATATTTTTTTTTAAATTTCATACTTTTAAAATGGACTTGCCCATGAATCTTTGAATGACCATAAAACCGGCTAGACGTTATATTTTTGATTGAGAATTTTTGCTATTGGCACATATTTACCTATATTTTGATAAAATATTTATATTTTGTAAAATCTCGAGCTTAGTCAAATACCCTATTGGTGTGTGGGCGCGTGAAAACAACGGGGAGTATTTAAACATACCTGCGTTCTCTTTATATTTTATAATGGAGTTCTATCCTGCGATCTGTTTCATTGCATCTGGTTATAAGTATTTTTGTTTGTAACTTACGAATGTCCAAAACACTATATTTATACGTAGTTTGTAAAATTATTCTCATGTAAGTGAACGTAAATTCTTTTGAGAAATAAAGATCTTTAACCTCAACTTTAAGGCAGTGTATTTCATCATCATCGTCAGCCCATTTAAGTCCCCACTGCTGGGGCACGGGCCTCCCTCAATCACATGAGGGGTAATTGCCATACTCACCACGCTTGGCAGACGGGTTGGCGAGGGTTTTGATATAAATGCAGAGTTTTCCTTCTCTGGGTGCTGATGATCATGCCAGCGGCTTTACCTTAGTCGCTTTTACGACACCTCGGTAAGAGTGAGGGTGGCCTATTCTACTCTGCCGGGACCACACGGCCAATTCATGTGTATTTCAAACTAACATTTTTTTTTTAATTGATACTACGTTGGTTTTTGTACTGTCCTATGAAGTTATATCAAAACGCTTTACGTTTTAATATGTCAATGTGACTTGTTCTCTTTAGTTGTGACAATGTTTTATCTGTGGTTAGCCGGCAGACCGGATGAAGGGAATTGGTGTTTTTTTTTTATTGTAGATAGGTAAGCGTTTGACCATATTTCACCTGATGGTAAGTGATAATATGGTCTAAGATGTAGCACGATTACCTAGAAGATACCTATTCACTCGCGCTTTGAAAACCCCCAAATTGTAGCCTCTAGGGAACACCTCCTCAGGCAACTGATTCCACTGTTTCGCAGTACGAATAAGGAAACAGGATTCAAACCTCTCTGTGCGGACTTTTGGTATTTCTACCATGTACCATGTACAGTCAGAATCAGAAGTAGCTGAACATTTAAGAACTTTGTCACACTAACCATTGCGCAGTTTTAATAAGTGTTTGACTTACTCAAGCTGCGCAAAACTTAGTGTGACAAAGTTCTATAATGTTCAGCTACTTTTGATTCTGACTGTACCATGTACATATATGTGTATGTGTTTTACGGAACTGGAGAACAACTGCATTATACGTGCATCTGAAGATTAACTGAAGAATAAAGCCGATTGTATCCACCAATCTGTATTTGATTTAAATGATCCCAATCCAAGATAATACATTTATTTTTTTTAACATAGATTTTTTTCTCTCTCTTTTTCTGACTTGCACTGCCTTACCCCTTTTTTTAATTCGCTATACTTTTCCTCTACCCTGAGGTTGTCTGGAAGAGATCGCTATTAGCGATAAGACCGCCTACATTGTTTTAGTATAATAACTTAGGCTAAGATCTGTAAATTTTGTGCAATAAAGTGTATCTGGGTCGTTCTTCTTTTTTATCGACAATGAGCCAAACTTACAAATCAACATTTAACTTTTATATAACAGACTACAAATGATAAATAGTATGTCCTAAATATTTGTTAATGTACTACTTTACATATGGACTAATACATGATGTAAAATCTAATTGATAAAGAATACTTTTTGATTGAAATGAACACCTCCGTCACGTCCCCCGAAATTAGTGCGATTTACACCTCTGTCACGCTTTATATATTTTTTTACAAAGATAAATCATGCTAAAGTATCTACGAGGTGATAAAACAATGTCATTATTTCATGGTAAATTAGGAATATCTTGATGGTGTAACTTATATTTTTTATATAATTAATTACTTCATAGGTTACTGAGGACGGGCTCATTGTCGATAAAAAAGAAGAATGACCCATCTATCTATCTATCTAATACAGTTTTCATGTGGGATATTTGAGACAGACCTGGTCCCCCCGTTGGTCTCGGCGTGGAGCTGGTGCTGGTGCTGGAGCTGGTGGTGGTCGGAGGCGTCGTCGTGGTCGTGGCTGGCGGCGAGAGAATCGGCGTCGGGCGCGCGAGATGACGCCGACGCCACCGACCCGCTGTCCGACTGCGACCTGACCACACAAATCCTTATCCTTACTAATATTATAAAGGCGAAAGTTTGTTTGGATGGATGTATGGATGGATGTTTGTTCCTCTTCCACGCAAAAACTACTAAACGGATTTTAATGAAACTTTACAGTAATGTAGCTTATAGATCAGAATAACACATAGGCTATAATTTATGTTATAATTTTAATGTCATAATGTTAGTTCTTTTCACGTTAATATAAGCTACTCGAAATACTAATACTGCGCACACGAAGTCGCGGGCACCAGTTATTGATACATAAAGACCTTGCTTTTATTCGAATTACACGCAGACGAAGTCGCGGGCAAAAGCTAGTATAATAATATTTTCACACCATCACATACATTGATCTGACTCCGAGATAGGTAGCTCAAGCACCTGTGTTACGGATATCAGAATCAACAGTGGGATTACAAATATATGCATATAATACTTTTCTTTTGTAAATACATACTTATAATACATAGCAAACACCCAGACCAATACAAACAAACATGTTCATGCACACAAATGTTTGTACTGTGCGGGGATCGAACCCGCAACCCTTGTATGAGAGGTAGCGTTCACTACCACTGTTCCAATCGGGTCGTCATGATAGATAGATAGATAGATAGATAGAATATAGCAAACAAAAACTAATCGACGAATTACATTTTAATCCTCTTACATAGTTGAGGCGACGGGTAGGGTCAACTAGCGACGCCAATCGATTTTGATTGTTAGCTACTAAACCGGATCTATTTTAAACAATTTCGGGGTTACAACCTCTCGGCAAACACTTATACTTTGTATTAAGAGGTTGTAACCCCGAAATTGTTTAAAATAGATCCGGTTTCGTAGCTAAAAACTGAAATCAATTGGCGTCGCTAGTGTGCCCTACCCGTCACCTTAATAAACGTGTTTTAAAACACTTAAGTTTTATTTCCTGATTGAATATGTATAGGGAAAAAGTTGCCAAACGTATCATTTTGAGAGGAAAAAAAATCGAATTTGAGGAAATGTTACAAACTGGATCTAGCAGTGTTTCTAGACATAAAATATAATCGTTGACAGTACTTACCTCTCAAAGCTGTCGGGACTGAGCCTCGTGCTAAGCGCGATGTGCGAGTGTGCGTGCGCGTGCGCACCCGAGTCTCGAACCCGCACCGGCTCGCCCACAGTCACCACTGATACATGGGAGGTGTCCTGGAAATTACCAAATTACTATTAAAGCTCTCGGTTACAGTTGTATGTTTCAAACGTGACATTTTTTTTTAAATATTATAGCTCCACCCGAAGATATTTTGCCAATTTCACGTAACTTATTGAGAATAAGTGGGTCGTCAACAGTTACAACGGTCGTGGTCACAAGCGGACTGGAGGTGCGCGGCGTCGTCTGCTACGCCCGGCTTGTGAATCTTCGGATACCCTCTCAATTTCGTTATTTACACTGCCACTAAATAAACTGTCAGTGAGGTCACCCCGACACATTAAACAGTTTAAATATTACCTGCAAATGACTGTACTTTTTAAATTAATGAATGAATGAATCTTTATTTGCATAAATACGGTACACAGCAGGTCTTATGATATTAAAAGAGATCGACATACTTAACCATAACATGGCATGCAAATCTATGTAAGTTTATTCATCGTCAGCCCATTTAAGTCCCCACTGCTGGAGCACGGGCTCCCTCAATCACATGAGGGGTAATTGCCATACTCACCACGCTTGGCAGACGGGTTGGCGAGGGTTTTGATATAAATGCAGAGTTTTCCTTCTCTGGGTGCTGATGATCATGCCAGCAGCTTTACCTTAGTCGTCTTTTACGACACCTCGGTAAAAGTGAGGGTGGCCTATTCTACTCTGCCGGGGACCACACGGCTAATAAGTAATGTAAGTTGATTACGTAAGTTTTATTGTAAATAGGCTGATACTTTACCAGGTTGAGTCCGTTGTTGCCGCTGGTGTCGAAGACCCCGGAGTCGGCAGCGGCGCCCGGGGACAGGATCAGCACCTCGCTGCTGTCCAGGCGACGACCTCGGGTCTTTTCTGACAATAAATAATATTAACATCAGTACTTTACTTTTCAGTATCTTGTAAAGGTTGGAAGCTCTACACTGGAAGTTGTAGACGAGTACATATACCTCGGAGAAAAAGTCCAGCTTGGTAAGTCCAACTTCCAGAAAGAGGTCGATCGACGAATCTAACTCGGCTGGGCAGCGTTCGGGAAGCTACGCAGCATATTTTCGGCCCACCTACCGCAGTGTCTCAAGACGAACCGAGACATGGCCGTTTACAATGTGCCGATTAAGGAGGCTCAAAGTCACCCAGAGAGCAATGGAGAGGGCTATTCTCGGAGTCTCCCTGCGTGATCGTATCAGAAATGATGAGATCCGCAGAACTAAGGTCACAGACATAGCTCAAAGGATTGCATGCTTCAAGTGGCAATGGGCAGGGCACATGCGAGGAGAACAGACGTCCGTTGGGGCGGAAAGGTCCTCGAGTGGAGGCCACGTACAGGAAGTCGCAGCCGTGGCGCCCTCCACAAGGTGGACCGACGATCTGGTGAAGATCGCGGGAATCCATTGGATGCGGGCGGCACCGCGGACGGGGCGAAGCAATCATCATCCGATGAATGCGCCTCTGGTCCTCACATTTTAGTTGCTACCCTCTCTTGTCACACTTTAGCGACATCTCTTGTCACACTTTAGTGACATTCCTTAGTCACCATTTAGTGACTCCTATTGTCACCTCCTAGTGACTGCAAGTCACATTTTAGTAACGTCTCTTGTCACATTTTAGTGACGCCCTTTGTTAAATTTTTTGTCACATTTTAATGATTCCTTTGTCACACTTTAAGTGATCCCCTTGTCAGTCTTTACTAGACCCTTTTCATTCTTTTTTTGTTTGTTTCTTTTTATTCGTTAGTGACCTTTCCGTGTAACATTTTTGCATCCTATGAGGAAACCTGATGATTTACTCAAGCTAGTAACCTAAAATCCATATGGAATTAACATGAACTCACCACTATAGGAATTGCTGCAGTCCAGCGAGTCACAAGACAAGCGAAGCAATCATCATCCGATGAATGCACCTCTCGTCACATTTTAGTGGCTACCCTTGTCACATTTTTGCGACTTCTCTTGTCACAGTTTAGCGAATTCTCTTGTCACAATTTAGTGACATTCATTGTTACCTTCTAGTGACTGCTCATGTCACATTTTAGTAACATCCCTTGTCACGTTTCAGTCACTTCACTTGTCATATTTTTGGTGACTTCTCTTGTCACACTTTAGCGACTTCTCTGTCACATTTTAGGTGACATTCTGGTCACCTTTTAGTGAACTTTCCTGTCACAATTTTAGTGACTCCTCTTGTCACCATCCTAGTGACTGCTCATGTCACGTTTTAGTGACGTCCTCTTTGTCCACATTTTAATGACTTGACCCTCGTCACATTTTAGTGACTTCCCTTGTCACATTTTAATGACTATCTTTGTCACACTTTAAGTGATCCGCTTATCAGTCTTTACTAAGCCTTTAGTTATTCGTTAGTGAAGTTCCCGTGTAACATTTTTCGTCCTATAAGGAAACCTGATTATTTATCCAAGCTAGGAACCTAAACTCACCACTATAAGAATTGCTGCAGTCCAGCGAGTTCAGAGACAAGGGGGCGAAGCAGTCATCATCCGATGAAGAGTCGGCGCCCACTATCAGCACCTCGTCGACGTCGTTGATATCGTCCCCCTTGTCACACTTTAGTAAACCTCTTGTCATATTTTAGTGAAACATTTTATCCAATCCTAGTGTTTAATGATCAGCGATCATTCTTAGTGACTGTCACCCTTTAATGACTTCCCTTGTCACACTTTAGCGACTTCTCTTGTCACATTTTAGTGACATTCCTTGTCACCTTTTAGTGACTTTCCTTGTCATATTTTAGTGACATCACCTTAGTGACTTTCCTTGTCATATTTTAGTGACATTCCTTGTCATCTTTTAGCGACTTTCCTTGCCACACTTTAGTGACTTCTCTTGTCACATTTTAGTGACATTCCTTGTCACCTTTTAGTGACCTGCCTTGTCACATTTTAGTGACTCCTCTTGTCACCTCCTAGTGACTGCTCATGTCACGTTTTAGTGACGTCTCTTGTCACATTTTGATGACTTCCCTCGTCACATTTTAGTGACTTCCCTTGTCAAATTTTAATGACTATCTTTGTCACACTTTAAGTGATCCGCTTATCAGTCTTTACTAAGCCTATTGTTATTCGTTAGTGACGTTCCCGTGTAACATGTTTCGTCCTATAAGGAACCCTGATTATATACCCAAGCTAGGAACCTAAACTCACCACTATAGGAATTGCTGCAGTCCAGCGAGTCCAGAGACGAGGGCGCGAAGCAGTCATCATCCGATGAAGAGTCGGCGCCCACTATCAGCACCTCGTCGGCGTAGTTGATATCGTCCCTCTTGTCACACTTTAGTAAACCTCTTGTCATATTTTAGTGAAACATTTTATCCAATCCTAGTGTTTGATGATCAGCGATCATTCTTAGTGACTGTCACCGTTTAATGACTTCCCTTGTCACACTTTAGCGACTTCTCTTGTCACATTTTAGTGACATTCCTTGTCACCTTTTAGTGACTCTCCTTGTCACATTTTAGTGACATTCCTTGTCACCTTTTAGCGACTTTCCTTGTCACACTTTAGCGACTTCTCTAGTCACACTTTAGTGAGTTCTCTTGTCACATTTTAGTGTCATTCCTTGTCACCTTTTAGTGACTCCTATTGTCACCTTCTAGTGACTGCTCATGTCACGTTTTAGTGACGTCTCATGTCACATTTTAATGACTTCCCTGGTCACATTTTAGTGACTTCCCTTGTCACATTTTAATTACTATCTTTGTCACACTTTAAGTGATCCGCTTATCAGTCTTTACTAAGCTTTTTATTATTCGTTAGTATGTTTCGTCCTATAAGGAACCCTGATTATATACCCAAGCTAGGAACCTAAACTCACCACTATAGGAATTGCTGCAGTCCAGCGAGTCCAGAGACGAGGGCGCGAAGCAGTCATCATCCGATGAAGAACCGGCGCCCACTATCACCACCTCGTCGGCGATGGGCGGAGTCGTTGATATCGTCACCGCGTTGGGCGGGAGCTGGAGGAGAAAGATCAACATTAAAAACAAAAAAATATGCATCGATTCAGATTATTTTAATAATAAATATTTCGAAACATCACGTACATTGATCTGACTCCGAGATAGGTAGCTCAAGCACCTGTGTCACGGATATCAGAATCAACAGTGGGATTACAAATATATACATATAAAACTTTTCTTTTGTAAATACATATTTATTGATTGGGATCCTAATCTCGGAGATGAATGAAAGGCTTGTTGTACGTAGAATAATTATTGCGGTAAATAAGAAATATCGTCGAGGATGCGTGCGTGGTCCGCCGTTGGTAAGGTCGAAGTCCGGGGCCCGTCGCCGCTGGTCCCCCGCGCACTGCGCCCCACGCGTCTTGTCCGACGCCGAGCCGATTGTGCCCGAACATTTATAATACATAGAAAACACCCAGACCAATACAAACAGACATGTTCATGCACACAAATGTTTGTACTGTGCGGGGATCGAACCCGTAACCTTTAGACGAAAGGCAGCGTTCATTACCACTGTTCCAAACGGATCGTCAAAATTATAAAAGTTATTTCCTTATTAAAGCTCAAGCTGTCCCGTTCTAATACGCAATGTTAAAAGGGGCTGGCACGAGTATAGTTCACATACTCATAATACATAGGTAACACCCAGTTTATAGGTGGATAGTTGATCAGTTAGTGCACCTGTTGTTGCGTGGTGAGCACGGGCGGGTGCGTGGTGGTGACGGTGACCAGCCCCGCGGGCGTGGCGGCCAGCGAGTTGGGCTCCACCAGCACCACGCCGCCCACCTCCAGCGCCAGCGGCACCACCGGCACCACCACGCTCACGCTCGGCGGCGCCGGGGGCTTCTGCTCGCGGGACGGGTCCGGCTCTTTGGGTTGGGGCGGCTGGAGAGAACAAATAAAAAATTATAATTAGGGAACGTCCGTAAATTACGTGATTTAGAATAGTTATTTACGGGATTGCGCCATGGTCACGGAGTAACATGGTTACTCCGCACCATGGCGCTTGCAACAGCGCCGAAATATCGGATACTCAAAAATAAGGTACGACATGGTAGCAATCCCGTAAATAACTATTCTAATGTTAGTGACCATGAAAGTTTAAAACAATTACGTGATTTATTTATTTACTAGCTTTTGCCCGCGACTTCGTCTGCGTTCACACACTATCTTTATAAATTATAGCCTATGTGTTATTCTGATCTATAATTATTATATTCATTAAAATCCGTTTAGTAGTTTTTGCGTGAAAGAGGAACAAACATCCATACATCCATCCAAACAAACTTTCGCCTTTATAATATTAGTAAGGATTTATTTATAATATACACACAACACATTACAATCGCAAATAAACAAAGTGAGAAAACCAAAGTGCAGCTTTGAACCAGATTGCAATCCAAAAACAATGTGTACATAAAAAAAAACAATAATTGAATAACTTAGGTTTGTCGCACTAGCCACATATAACAATATGACAAACCAATAAAATAACCCAAGCTATGAACAATGAAACAACAGAAACAATACTTTATCCCAGTTATATTTTAATTTAGAGGGTTAGCCCCGATGCTGAGCAGGCCCAGTACCGTGGCCAGACCCATTTGGCGTGGAGTAGAGAATATCCTTTAGTTTTATAATATATTTAGAGAGATTTGGAGTAAAAATATCATAGTCCGAATTCAATTTCGATATTTCATTATATTGACGAGCCATTCTGACCAGGGGGCTGTAATATGACGTATTAATTTTGTGAGTCTGCAAAGCAAAAACATTTGTTTTGTTGGATTTATTTTTTTTATAATCTAACAGGATGTAGTATAATTACTTAGACCTTTTGAATCGGATTTAAATGAAATGAAATGAAAAATGAAATGAAATGAAAAATCTTTATTCGGTGCGGCATTACATATGAATACACTGAATTTAAAAACGAATACACTGTATTTAAAAACGAAAGTAATTGGACCAAAATGGCGCCCACTCAGCATATGGCACGGCCGGGGAGGGGTAGCCCCGATCACACAGCTGGTATTCTTATTTTATGTTGTTTTTAGAAAACTTTATAATAACCAGTTAGCTACTATTGATTAAATTATCCGACATAAATAAAAATAGAAAAGGCTTTAGGTAGATTAATTTCACAGGCTACTTCGCCTAAACTATACATTCCTTTCGCTTTTATTTGAGAAGCTAGTAGGTATTATTATTTTTATGTTAAGTATTCTTGCTAAACTGCAAAAAAAACTTTATTACTTTTTGATTGATTTAAAAAAAATCAAAACTTATAAAAAAAAATGGCGTTATAAATTAGGTTTAAAATATCTGAATGTTCAATACCATTGAAAGTTGCTCTACGTAATTAAATAGTCAAATATGCGACCAATATGCAGAGATTTTGTTATGAAAAAAATACTAGAAATTATAAAATATACGCGGTGTGTTAGTGAACAGGTAAATCTATTTAACTTAGGGTCGATTTTTTGATCCGTAGTTAAACTGAACCAATGGTTTAAAAGAGTAACCAATGGTTAAATATCGCCAAAATGTGTTTATTGAACAATAATTAGCTTAACCAATAGTTATATTACAAGGAATTACGTCACTTTGACTATCGTGTATCAATACGGGGATTAACACGATATTTATTATGTGAAACAACATTGTGTACTCACATATTTGGCTCGACGTTTCGGCTACGTTACAGTCCGCTCGTGACCACGGCTGCTGTAACGTAGCCGAAACGTCGAGCCAAATATGTGAGTACACAATGTGGTTTCACATAATAAATATCGTGTTAATCCCCGTATTGATACATATACATTATAGTTATAATGCAACGCGAAAATCTAAAAAACTACTTTGACTATCGGTTAGACAGTTAACTATAGTTAATTCAACCAAAAGGTAACTACGGATCAAAAAATCGGCCATTACTTAACATTTCTTTTACTATTCCAACTAAAAGACTTCATCCCAATGAAGGCTTTCGCGTGTGAAAGATGGCGCCGCCAGATGGCGTACTGTTGGACTGAGGTCCAACATCAACAAAAAAAAAAAAATCCAAAATAAAAAAAATTCCAACAGCAAAAGAGCTCGCTGTGTACATCTCCCTCGTGACTGATCACGGCGACTACCCCCTTTCCCCCCTCCCTGACAGATTAGCGCGTTAGAGCCGCAGGCAGGCCCCACCGGGGTCGAAGACCGCCCTATTCGCGCATTGTCGGGAGGCCTCCTCTCCTAGAGGAGCGTATACACCGCGCCAAGAATGCGCGAGATGCAGCCCAGGTAATGGGTCTACCCCGACACCCGAACCGCACACAGTGCGAAGATCCTATACGATACCAACATCAACCACATTGGTGTTAAGTTTGTCAAATTGACATTTTGACAGATCACGTTAAAAAATAACCAATCACATTGAATATGGACCTCACTCCTATAGTACTAAATGTAGAAATTCGTGTTGCACCGGGTTGACATGAGCATTAGTACGGTGTAATAACTTTAAATCGCGATTTAGAATAAGGTAGTTGGAATCTAAATTTTAGTTCCGAATTCTGCCGCGAAATTTCCTTCGTGGCGCGGACTCTTACTTCTCTCTTCTGAATGTGAATATGAATAAGCTAAAATAAATGTTTGTTGTAGCCTGTGCCATATTGTAGCCACTAAAATTGAAATTTTTATTTCTTTTTTTTTTTCAACTTTTTACTTCATCGTTCGGATACTTGACAGATGCATTCCTTAACACTATTATATGCTACTAATTGAGTTGCGGGTCTGCTTACTTCTGATATTGTAAGTTTGGAGCTGGTGCGCGGCTCCTAAAGTGGCTCCCGCTGAAAATCAGCGCCCTGGCCGGCCAGATCAGGAAGACCAGGGTAATATGCTGAGCGGGCGCCTATTTGGCAGGAATGAGTTATAAGTTTCATATCTTGTACTGTATTGTATTTATCCGATCCTTTTATTTTGCATGTTAAGCTTGTATCTTTATTTTGCCAAATAAATTATTTCTTACTTACTTTACTCTCAATAGAAAAATCAAAACCAACTCACCGTAACAGGCCTAATCTCTACCGCATTCTGCTGCGATCTTCTCTTCTCCCTCTCCTCTTTATACCTTCTCTCTTCTCTCTCCCTCCTCTCCACCTCTATACTAACTCGATCCTTCCCTTCCACAGAGCTGGATCTCGCGAACTTCTCTAATCTGCTAACTTCTGCATTCACTTTAATACTCTCCACTTGTTCAGTGGAAGACGATCTTTGTTTCTCCAATTTGCTTCTATTTAATTCTTTATCCGATTCATTTAAGGAGCTTCTAGAATTTCTTTCTATTCTACTGACTTGAGCCAAAACTGTGTCCTCACTAGAACTCGACCTGGAAAATCTCTTTTCCAACCTATTCGTCTCATTTTTATCATTTTCGATATCTTTTTCAATCTTATTAACTTCTCTCTCAATTTTGTTGAGTTTATTTGAATGATTTTCAAGTACCACTTCTGTATTTTCATTTCGTAAATTACTCTCATTTCGACTATCTTTACTCTCAGTCCGACTATCTTTACTCTCAGTCCGACTATCTTTACTCTCGATCTGACTATTTTTACTCTCAACCCGACCATCTTTACTCTCAATTCGACTATCTTTACTCTCGATCCGGACGTCTTTGTCGTTCTCAATGGGTTTGGGATGGGTGTCCGTCTGCTTGGGTTTTTCCGGTTCCGGAGTGAGTCTGTCTTGCTTTGGTTTCGTTTCTTGTTCTGTATCATTGTCTGTTTTCTTGTCTTCAACCGCTTTTTCCGCTTCTCTGCATACCTGCAAGAAAGAAATTAGATAAAATAAATAAATAAAATAAAATATTTATTTCAAATAACTTATGTCTAAAACAACTTTTGATCAATAAATCTTATATAATAGTACACATATTTAACATTTGAGATGGAATTTGTTTTATTATTATTATCATCATGTCAGCCATAGAACTAGGGGGGGGGGGGGGGGTATAGAAAAGCGTTACAGGAGGGGAGAGGGGAGTCAAAAATATTCGAAAATTGCGTTACGTAATACTTGAACGCGTGGTCCCCGGCAGAGCAGAATAGGCCACCCTCACTCTTACCGAGGTGTCGTAAAAGGCGACTAAGGTAAAGCTGCTGGCATGATCATCAGCACCCAGAGAAGGAAAACTCTGCGTTTATATCAAAACCCTCGCCAACCCGTCTGCCAAGCGTGGTGAGTATGGCAATCACCCCTCATGTGATTGAGGGAGGCCCGTGCCCCAGCGGTGGGGACTTAAATGGGCTGACGATGTATGAAAATTAGGTCCTGAGTCGATTTCTTAGCTAGCAATTGTATGTTAACTAAAACAGAGTTATAAAGCAGTTTCCATTCTTTTTTCGAAAATTTCTTATGATTTTTTTATTCGTTTCAATCGTCAAAACTGCTCTATAACACCATTTTAGCTAACGAATGTTTATTAAAAATGTATGAATAAAGCCCTAAAACTCTTATTCATAAATGTTTGTAATACATTTGTTAACTAAAATGGTGTTATAAAACAGTTTCCAGTCTATGTCCAAAAATTTTTTTTTTGTTTGAAATGTCGAAAATTTGAAGCCGTACGGGACGTACGGAACAAGAATATACCTGTCGCATCCAAACAAAGGAGATACACAGCGCATGTGAAAGAGAGGGAAACTTCGATTCGGTTGTAACGGCTGCTTTTTTTTATGAGAAAGGTAGGCAAATGAGCAAGCAACGATGAACAACGACCTTTTAAGTCCCCAAAAGGGCTGATAATGATGATGATGATGATGATGAATACTTGAACGTTCCCCTACCTTTAATTGTATAAGAGCAGTCAACTAATGAAAATATTAATGTATAGATTATAAAATGCTTAAGTTAATAAAGACGAGGAATACTAACAAATTGAAGTAAATAATGAACTTAAACATTTTTCGACAGTCTTCGTGTGGGACTCGAACCCACGATCTAATGTCGACGAATTTTGTAAGCGCTCTTTGCTTCGCCGTGAGCCGAGGATAGTTTCATCAATATTTGTATGTACCTACAAATAATAATAATAATAATATCGTCATAAAATGCAGATACGTATGTGTATTACATATTTATTTAATTACATATCTGATTCCCCACAACATTATTGGCTCAACGCTTGGTAAAATACCCGCGTGAAAATGTAAACCCTCAGAAATGAGAGACAAACATAAACATTAAAAATAATAATAATAATAATTCTCACAACATCTCATACGTTGACCTGATTCCGTACTAAGTAGCTTAAGCACTTGTGTTACAGATATCAGACAACAGAGGAACACAAATATATACTTAAATACATATATTACACCCAGACACCGAACAACCACAAGTGTTCATCGCACGAATGTTTGTCCAGGGTGGGGATCGAACCCACGACCTTTGGCGTAAGAGGCAGGGTCACTACCAATTACGCCATCCGGTCAGTCAGTCCGGTCAGTTATCAACAAATATCCAGTGGAAATATTGTTAAATACAAATATTTACCACCAGTTAAGATGAAACCGTATATGAGGGGTTTCGCGTGTGAAAAATCCGCTAGATGGAGTACTATAGGAGTGAGGTCCATATACAATGTGATTGGTTATTTTTAAACGTGATCTGTCAAAATGTCAATTTGACAAACTAAACAACCAATGCGGTTGATGTTGGACCTTAGTCCAACAGTACGCCATCTAGCGGATTGTTTGCAAAAACCCTCATTAATATGTTTTTTTTTTTGGTATTGGGAAGACTGTTGAAAAATTTTGAAGTGCATTATTTACTTAGGAATAAATTGCAAAAGATTGCTATACCCAAAAAAATCATACTAACAAATTTATCTCTACTAGCACTAACTGACCGGATGGCGCAATTGGTAATGATCCTGCCTCTTACGCCAAAGGTCGTGGGTTCGATCCCCACCCTGGACAAACATTCGTGCGATGAACACTTGTGTTTTATCGGTGCCTGGGTGTAATATATGTATTTAAATATATATATTAGTGTTCCTCTGTTGTCTGATATCTGTAACACAAGTGCTTAAGCTACTTAGTCCGGAATCAGGTCAACTTAAGAGATGTTGTGAGAATTACAATTACTAAGAATTTGATATAAAGCTGTCTCTTTCATTCCGGTAACAGCGGAGGCGTGATATGCGCGTAAAAGACTGCTCACTCACCTGATCAACAATCTGTTTCCCTTGCGCGTGAGCCGGTTGCGGAGGCGTAGCAGGGGCGATGGGGGCGATGGGGGCGACGGGGGCGACGGCTGGGGGCGGTGGCGCGGGGGGCTTCCTGCTGGCGGGGGCGGCGGGGGGCGCGGGGGCGGTGGGGGCGGGCGAGGCTGGGGGCGTGGCGGACGGCGGTGGGGGGGCTGGGCCTTTCTCTTTTTTTGGTGCCTGCGGAAGAATGATTTGATTTAGAACGATAAATATTACCTAGAGTCCGCGGTACCAAAGATAAGAATTCTATTTGTATTTAATTATTAAATAATTAATATAAATTCTAAATTTGAATATAAAATAATTAATATAAAAGGCGACTAAGGTAAAGCTGCTGGCAAGATCATAAGCACCCAGAGAAGGAAAACTCTGCATTTATATCAAAACCCTCGCCAACCCGTCTGCCAAGCGTGGTATGGCAATTACCCCTCATGTGATTGAGGGAGGCCCGTGCCCCAGCAGTGGGGACTTAAATGGGCTGATGATGATGATGATGAATATAAATTCTAAATTTGAAGCTTCTCTGTCTGCTAGAATTGCCTCGGACTTTTGATGATCGGTGAGTCAGTACCTAGTCAGTGAGTGTGTTAGCGACGCATGATTTGTAATGTGTTTATTATTCAACAAAAACACACATTTAATGAAAACTAAAAAATACGGGTCATCTATTTTTTCTTTCTTTATACGAAAAGCATATAAAAATGGTAAAATATTTTTTTGTCGTATTGTCCATTACAATAATAAGCAGAGATACCATGATACTCACAGGCGCCTTCCTGTCAGCGGGCACGTTGTCCTCGTCCCGGGGGCGCTTGGCGGGGGCGGCGGGGGCGGGGGAGGGCGCGGGGGGCGCTCCCGCTGCCGGCTCGGACTCCGACACTGGCCGAAACAATCAAAACATTCATAATATATAAAGAACCGTGCGCCGTGTAGTCCCCGGCGGAGTAGAATAGACCACCCTCACTCTTACCGAGGTGTCGTAAAAGGCGACTAAGGTAAAGCTGCTGGCATGATCATCAGCACCAAGAGAAGGAAAACTCTGCATTTATATCAAAACCCTCGCCAACCCGTCTGCCAAGCGTGGTGAGTATGGCAGTTACCCCTCATGTGATTGAGGGAGGCCCGTGCCCCAGCATTTAGGTCCCCTAAATGGGCTGACGATGATGATGATGATGATATAAAGAACTTCTCATCCCACACTGACATGTGTATGTCACCGGAAAATAACAAGATCCGTAAGTTTATCAATTTACTAGGAAGTTTAGAAACTTTCGTAGGATTCTAAACGGGAGATAAATTGTATTATTTTACGTCCACACTTTCCGGCGTCACACGGTAAATTTATAAACTAACGGATATCTATTCGTAAAATTGTATATGGTTCTACCAATTTAAATCTCACGTGAATGCCTGTTTAATGGGTAAAGGATACTATAAAATTGTAGACTACTTAAATGATAAGGATTCATGGACATAATGACCTCCATGCCTGCACACTTGTAACATTTTCATATATATTAACGGAAATTATTAATATTTTATAATAACTAAATTTTAATAAATTATTGATTTATATGAATTTATTCAATAATTGAAAAGATACTAACCACCTACTATTGTACACCTCGTCCCGCAGTTTATTAGTATTGGATTAAGTAACTACTACTCTTTGCGACCTATGAGGGGAACCTAAGTAGTCATGTTCACTCAAATGTCTCTGAGGTGGTGGCGCTATGTGGCGGGTCATTACATTCCCTCTAAAATGGTTGAGTGAAATGATGGCTGACTGGTCTGCTTCGGATTACCTCATAATATTTATTTTATTATTTTTTCCTTTATTTTATTTTGTGTTACAATTAGTTGAGTTTGAGAATCACTGAAACTCTTTTAAATATACGCATCTTTGAAATACGTAAAATAACACATTGCTCTCTGATTGGTCAATATTTATACTGGCAATGCCAATCAGATCGCGCGTAGCGTTCGGATATTGCTTACTTATTATTTTACGAGTGAGTTCAGTAAGTTTATCAATCTACGAAAATGTGGACGTAAATCTCAATTTACGTCCCGTTTAGAATCCTACGAAAGTTTATAAACTTCCTAGTAAATTGATAAACTTACGGATCTTGTAACTTTCCGGTGACATATACACTCATACATACACTTTTGAATTGCTAACTTTTTATACAATGTTTTACAACCAACCAACGTTTGTTCAACGACTTTTGAAAATACATCGAAAATTTTTTTCGACTCCCCATACAAAATGACCGACTTTGTATGAAGAGTTGAAGTTGAGTGAGTTTTTTCATGCGAATAACCAAAAGTTATAGAACAAATGTTGTTCACAATGGTTAGTAGAACACATACACAAATTCTAATCGATTGGCGTCGCTAGTGTGCCTTACCTATCACCTTAATATTCTCATGCTCGTGACATTTATTATCATACGACATATATCACTAAAACATAGTTATTTTGTATGGTTTTCATGCGATATCCGCCATGTTTTTCATATCGACAATCCTGAGAATTGCGCTCCAGGGCCGTAAAACCTATTTACAAAAAAAAAATATCGCTGATATTTTTAATCTGTTCTTCAGTAGTTCCCACTTTTGCCGAGTGCCAAATAAATTGCGTGGTCGGACTGTACACGCTTCCAAAAAATAAAAATAACAGATTTTAAAATCATGAAACACGAGATTCATTTTTTATGTGATAAGTAGATGGCAGACGAGCAGACGGATCACCTGATGGTAAGCGATTGCCGCCGCCCATAGACCTTTTAACGCCCCTTTCCTGCGTGAGTGAGGGAGAGGCCCAATCAGGCGATTGGGCCTCTCGCTCACTCACGGAGCGAAACACAGCAGTGTCGCTTCACGCTCGTTTTCTGTGAGGCCGTGGTATCACTCCAGTCGAGCCAGCCCCTTCATGCCGAAGCGTGACTCTCCCACGGTCAATGCGTTTGACATTTTCCGATAAAAAAAAATATCGTACAGCGCACCCCTTGTCAATGTTACTGAAGTGTATTTTGATCTTGGTCCGTGTTTATACTTACTCTTGACGTCCGGCGTGTCGGCCGACCTGACTGACGTCGAGTCATCTTCCATCTCCATATGCATCTGAGAGCTGCGATGTTCCTGCAACGCAAGCGCCAACAATTAATCATTTAATTCAATTAACGTAGATGAATCTATATAATTTAATTATTTACTGTACTATTAAGCAACACGTTGCTATTTTGTAGTGATGCGTCGAATAGTGGTTACACCGAATAACCGAATACCACATTTACCAGCATTGCACCACGTTGTTTACTGCGTAAACAGCAAATGGTGCAAGAAATAAAAGAGCAATGTTACACAGCAACAATAACAATAATAACTTAGTAATTAAGTAATGTAATAGCATGTAAGTATGAAACCAAAAAAAAAAAACATTCTAACAATAATTAAAGGAAAACATGTTATAGTAACATAACAAATAAAAAAAAATGTAATAAAAAAAACACTAAAATAAAAACATACTAAAAAAAAAAATTTAGACATAGAATTAGACTGTCTTAGAAATTTAAGGAACTTTTAGACACAAAATCCAAATTTTGTTACGCGGAGCACTGTTACTATTTAACACGATAAAAAACTAACACTAAAAAGGCGCAGACCAAGAGTCAGCGGAAAAAAAAAATTCATAAAAAGAAAAAAAAACCGAATACCGAACAATATTCGGTTAACCTTTACCGAACCGAATATTGTTCGGTATCGGTATATTCGGTCTAATAATTCGGTTCACGATTTCATTAAATCTTCCGCGCTAACAGTTTCCAACAATGTACGTTACATCACAACACTTTTGTAAAAACATCGCACTGTAAGGTTATAATGTTATTATGATAATGTGGTTATCTTGACAGAAATATTGACAGAATTTAAGTTCATTCCCTTTTATTAGAAAAAGTAGGTAAATGTTGATTTAAGGTTTCAAATAAATGTTGAATATACCTACTTATTTTACTACTTATACTACCTAATTTACTTGTAATATTATTAATTCATATTGTTAATTTGAATTCTAATTATTATTCTAATTTTTATTCGGACAAACTGTAATATTAATCTTGACATTGTTTATATACTTTTTAATATATTAATTCATATTATTTGTTTGTATTTCATTTATTTGTATAATTATTTTATTGACATTGTTAATTTGAACTCTAATTATTATTCCAATTTTATATTCTGACAAACTGTATTATTAACCTTGACATTGTTTATATTCCATTCTAACCAACGTAAAATATGTATTTATGAATTTTGTTTTTACAATTATGATATAATATGTGTAATTATGACAACGAGCACATCTGGCGTTTTGGGAAACTGTTAGCCAGTATGTGTCAAATGTTTATAATATAAATAAATAAATAAAAAAAATAACTACTAACTAATAGGGAGCTCAAGAAACAAATATGCTGACCAAAGAATTCAAAAACCGAATTATTCGGCCATAATAGCGAATTATTCGGCCATAATACCGAATAATTACTACATAAAATTAAACATTTTTTTCATCTGTCGCTTAGTAAAAATTTTAAAAATAATAGCTTTTATAGTTACGAAGAAACACACAAAACAAAAATTAAATCTTTAACAGCGAATATCTTGAAAGTAGTCAAAACATAGTTATTTGCACTCTTTGTATGAACGGCAGTATAGAAGTCGGATATTTAATTAAATGAAGTAAACTGACAGATGTCAATGTGACACTCCCATGCATTTGCAAAATGCTAATTGTCAAAATGTATAGGGACTTGACATTTGAAAAAATAAAATTGTCAAATTGTATAGGGACTTGACATTTGCATCTATCAGTTAACTTCGTCTATTTCAAAATCCGATTATAAGTAATATCGCACATCCTCTGAAAAACTAACATAACACAAATAGCGAGTTTTGAGAAAAACGCGTTTTCCTTTATTGGTTACTTAATTAATGTCTGTTTTTTTCGGTTTCGAAATATTTTTACTGTTGACGAGTTTAATTAACTCGTTTCTAGAATGTAAAAAATACTTAGAACTAAGAAAAAAGGCATTTACGTAATGCGAAGGTGTCCTTGTCTTATGACAGTTTTTCAGAGGTTGTGCGATATGTGGAACGCCCCCCAACGCGACAATACTTTTATATAGGTATTTCTACTAGGTTGGTACCTTCGACGCAGGCGGAGGACCTCGCGGCTGCAGATCCGGTTCGCAAGCAATGTAAACCAACAACATACTACATTAACGTAAATCAACGCATATCTACTACATTACACATAAAAAATAATAACAGACGTGTACCGGCGGGCCTCTGCCTGTATGTGTTTGTGCGACGTTTTAATAATAAGGCAGATGTTTCTATGAAATAAAAAAAAATCTGCGAAAAAAAAACTATGAACTAAAAAGTGTAAAATAATATTTTTAACACTTTATACACTTCATTTAACATTTTTCGGCCGCGTGGTCCCCGGCAGAGTAGAATAGGCGACCCTCACTCTTACCGAGGTGTCGCAAAAGGCGACTAAGGTAAAGCTGCTGGCATGATCATCAGCACCCAGAGAAGGAAAACTCGGCATTTATATCAAAACCCTCGCCAACCCGTCTGCCAAGCGTGGTGAGTATGGCAATTACCCCTCATGTGATTGAGGGGGGCCCGTGCCCCAGCAGTGGGGACTTAAATGGGCTGATGATGATAACATTTTATAAAAGTACACTCGAGAAAAGGTGTTACCGAAGTCGGCGCCTAATACTATCTTGAAATTTAATACAACATTCAATTATTCAACAGGGATTAGGCGCCGACTTCGGTCAAACCTTTTCTCGAGTGTACTGTTATAAAATGTTATTTGAGGTGTATAAAGTGTTAAAAATATTATTTTACACTTTTTAGTTCGAAGTTATTGAAGGCGGTTTTTTTTGTCGAAATTTTTTTTCTCAAAACTACTGAGTTTCTTGCTGGTGTATTCTCTGTAGAAATCGACATTCCGAACCAGCGGTAGATGATAATATGTGTACCTATATTGACATTCATAAGTGTTCTCTATGGACCTAAATTGAATAAATAATTTTTATCTTTTATCTTTATCTTTTTATGGCCTTTGCCCTGCAGTAGAACAGTATATAGCCTGATACTTAAGACTCTATGGAGACTCGTGGTCAGCGTGAGAGGATAAGGAAACACATTAAAAATTATTTTTCAAATCTATTAGCACGGCGGTGAGGGAAAACATCGTAAGTAAACCTGCACGTATCGGATAGTTTCTGAAACATGTAATTATGATTCAGTTGGTCTGGTTCCCCTGTTGAAGGTTTGCGGGGGTCAGAGTCAGTCGCTTCATGGTAATTACCAGACACCCCAAATCAAGAATCATGGTCCAACTGTACCCGGGCTCCAGAGCGACAGTTTTAACGCGACTGGGAATTACACTTTAAGATGAGGAGAGCCACCCACTACCCACTGCGCCATCGAAGCAGTCAAACTAAACTAACTTGACATTTGCATCTGTCAAAAGAGGAAAACGTACCGACACACTGACACCTGTCAGTCCAATTCATTGTTAAGTTAACATACTTGATATAAAATTATAATATTATTTCCATCTCTATATTATTATTATTGTTAAATGTTGTTTTGTCTCTTTCGTTAGTGCTGTTGTCTGTGTCGTCTTTATGTTGTTGCTGTGTTGTTTATATGTGATGCTATTTATTAGATGCTGGCCCTAACAAAAGAAGACCTCAAAATAGATCGGAAATCTGAGTGAGTTTCTTGCTGGTGTCTTCTCAGTAGAAATCGACATTCCGAACCAGCGGTAGATAAAATGTACTATTTTGACATTCATAAGTGTTCTGTGTGGACCTAAATTGAATAAAGAATTTTTTATCTTATCTTATCTTATCTTAATCATAAACCGATCAATATCTAAATATGTACGTGTCTCCTTAAACACTTGACATTGGCGCAATCACACGTGCGGCCGTCACCGTGCGCGGGATTAGGCCCATAAAAAAATATATATATATATATATATATATACTTTAAAATCAGAGTTTAGGTGTTACCAGCTCTGTGGCTCCACCCGGTGTACGTACAATCATCAGCATTAAATACTAACCAATTCTCTGGTACTGCTCCTTGTTGGGCCGGGGTTTGCCCTTCCTGGACTTGGTCTGGCCCGGGCAAGGCAAGCCGGGTTAGTAAGCGTGCGGAAGCAGATCACGTGGATTTTGTTAGTTATAAAGATATTTAAAAATATGCATGTGTGAATAGATACGTAATTTTTACAATGTATAAACAATATTATGTATAATAATATTTCTTGTATAAAATTTAGTGGTGTAAACACAGATTTTTAACTATGTGAACTAATCTGACAGATGTCATTGTGTCAATTCCATACATTTTGACCTCTTGTGACAGATGCAAAATATGTCATTGTTTGGGAATTCAATTATTAACATCTGTCATTTTAGTTCACAATTAAAAATCAGAGAATAAATAACATTACATCCAAATGTATGAATAAACCAATTTATAAGCAAATTTTAACAGGATTTAGATAAAAAAAGCTCATTATATTTTGTTCCGTATCATGAAGGTTTTATTGGAGAATCCGATAGCGTTGTAAAATTCTTTCTAAAGTCGGATTTTTAATAGGACGAAATAAACTGCCAGATGTCAGTGTCATTCCAAAATTCAAATTGTCAAAATGTATGGAGACTTGACATTTGCATCTGTCAGTTTATGTCCGTTTATTTAAAAATCCGATTATAGTTGACAGATAGACCGAATAAGCGACTTCTGTACATACTGACGTGTTGATATGACGGGTAGGGCACACTAGCGACGCCAATCGATTTTATTTTTTAGCTACTAAACCGGATCTATTTTAAACAACTTCGGGGTTACAACCTTTCGGCAAACACTTATACTATTTATTAAATAACCATGAAAAAATGTTGGATCCAACGCGTACGCGAAAAATTGATTACCGCCAAAAGCGGCCACTTTTAGCGTGAATCAATTTTTCGCGTACAAAAACGGACCCAACATTTGTGCATGGTTATTTAATAAATAGTATAAGTGTTTGCCGAGAGGTTGTAACCCCGAAATTGTTTACAACAGATCCGGTTTAGTAGTTAAAAATTAAAATTGATTGGCGTCGCTAGTGTGCCCTACCAGTCACCTTAATGCCGAAGCGGGGCTCTCCTACACTCAGATCAAGGTCATAAACGTACGTCAACCTTATCCGTGTTCTTTTTTGATTAGTGCTTCTCTAAATATGTTAAAAAGAAACAGTTCCGCCTTTTCGTGATTCGACCTTTTTAATAATACACATAAATAGAAATCTCCACAGACCTCCGAGTCGTCGTCCAGCAGCTCTTCCTCCACGACTTCAGCTCGGTACTCCAGCAGCAGATCACGCAGCGGCTTGGAGTCGAGAGGACCAGACACGAACTCGTGCTGAAGGAGGGTCGCTGCCGTCGGCCTCTTCTCTGGGTCCTGGGGAGAGGATAATTTATTAATTTTATTCATTCGATTACACAGGCACTTAAACCTCATAGGGAATTCTCCTATTTTTTCAAATATTTTTTATAATGCTCATATACAGCGTGTGTATTTTATACGGGCGAATAATTAATCCAAATATAATATCTGATCCTACGAATCGTATAAGATAATCATTTCATTAAATTTTGTGGTTAATTAGGTGTAATGATTTTTCTAAAGTGCAACCCAGCAGCAATGTATGCCGTCCAACTTTGTTTGACATGACAAGTGACATGAGTGTCATGACACTCGTATGACGTTTGATACTTATGTCTACGTTAATTGATGTTATTAACGTTAACTACCAGTGGATGCAATACATTGCGTGCTCAATTATTTTGTATGAAAAAAAAAGTACCTTAATTTCCTTAAGAAATGTATGTAAACAGGTTCCCTAGGTCCGATAGTAATCACCATTAAAATATTCGCCCGTATCAAATAAACACGCTGTATATCAGATAATCAAGCATTATTTTTATTTCTGCAATATATGCCTGCTAAATGTTATAAAAAAATTATCAAAAATTTGACGTAAAATATGCGCGCTAAAACAATCGACCGCCATGATGGTGACGGCGCATGACGTCACTATAACTAAATCAAAGGGCATTGAACTAAAATTGAGAAATGTCAAAATTTCGATGAACGTTGTAGGTAAGTAAACAAAGATGTCAAAAAGATGTTTTAGTATAATGACGTCACATCATGGCGGTCGGCGTTTGAAATCACGTGACATACAGATACTAAAACCTCAATTTTGATTTTGAAAAATAAAATTTATCTTAGGATTTCATCGGAAAATAACGTTATATTTGCATTTCCCGTGATGAAAACTATACAAGTAATATAATTTCATAATTTATTGTTGATAGATGAAAATGGCCTATTACGTAATTGAGAGATACAGTAACAAAAGTTTTATATAAAATATCGAAACAAAACAAAAAAAAAGTAACAGGGTAAAACAGATAATATGAAGTTAGAAAAACCCTATTCACAGTCTCCCTCACAGGAGGACTGGAAGTTAGATGAGTGTAAAGTGTTAAGGCGACGGATAGGGTCAACTAGCGACGCTAATCAATTTAAATTTTTAGCTATTTTATAGCTATACTAGCTGTTTCACGCGGTTTCACCCGCGTCCCGAGGGAACTACTTCCCGTACCGGGATAAAATATAGCCTATGTTACTTCTGAATAATGCAGCTTTCTAATGGTGTAAAAATTATTGCAATCGGATCCAGTAGTTTTTGAGTTTATTCATTACAGACATACAAAAATACAAATATTTCCTCTTTATAATATTAGTGTAGATTAAACAATTTCGGGGTTACAACCTCTCAGCAAACACTTATACTATTTATCAAATAACCATGCACAAATGTTGGGTCTGTTTTTGTACGCGAAAAATTGATTACCGCCAAAAACGGCCACTTTTGGCGTGAATCCATTTTTCGCGTACAAAAACGGACGCAACATTTGTGCATGGTTATTTAATAAATAGTATAAGTGTTTGCTGAGAGGTTGTAACCCCGAAATTGTTTAAAATAGATCCGGTTTAGGCAGCTAACATTTAAAATCGATTGGCGTCGCTAGTTGTGCCTAACACGTCGACCTTAACGCTGATTGTACCAAGATATCAATGTTTACCTTGACAAGAGCTTTCGCAAATAAAATCATTGAATGCTTGCTCCACCGCGAAGGGCTGGTCGAGAAGACGGGTGGGTCCGCTCTTCTGTATCTTGGCACACCCGCAGGGGTCACGCAGCGGCTTGGAGTCGAGAGGACCAGACACGAACTCGTGCTGAAGGAGGGTCGCTGCCGTCGGCCTCTTCTCTGGGTCCTGGGGAGAGGATAATTTATTAATTTTATTCATTCGATTACACAGGCACTTAAACCTCATAGGGAATTCTCCTATTTTTTCAAATATTTTTTATAATGCTCATATACAGCGTGTGTATTTTATACGGGCGAATAATTAATCCAAATATAATATCTGATCCTACGAATCGTATAAGATAATCATTTCATTAAATTTTGTGGTTAATTAGGTGTAATGATTTTTCTAAAGTGCAACCCAGCAGCAATGTATGCCGTCCAACTTTGTTTGACATGACAAGTGACATGAGTGTCATGACACTCGTATGACGTTTGATACTTATGTCTACGTTAATTGATGTTATTAACGTTAACTACCAGTGGATGCAATACATTGCGTGCTCAATTATTTTGTATGAAAAAAAAAGTACCTTAATTTCCTTAAGAAATGTATGTAAACAGGTTCCCTAGGTCCGATAGTAATCACCATTAAAATATTCGCCCGTATCAAATAAACACGCTGTATATCAGATAATCAAGCATTATTTTTATTTCTGCAATATATGCCTGCTAAATGTTATAAAAAATTATCAAAAATTTGACGTAAAATATGCGCGCTAAAACAATCGACCGCCATGATGGTGACGGCGCATGACGTCACTATAACTAAATCAAAGGGCATTGAACTAAAATTGAGAAATGTCAAAAATTCGATGAACGTTGTAGGTAAGTAAACAAAGATGTCAAAAAGATGTTTTAGTATAATGACGTCACATCATGGCGGTCGGCGTTTGAAATCACGTGACATACAGATACTAAAACCTCAATTTTGATTTTGAAAAATAAAATTTATCTTAGGATTTCATCGGAAAATAACGTTATATTTGCATTTCCCGTGATGAAAACTATACAAGTAATATAATTTCATAATTTATTGTTGATAGATGAAAATGGCCTATTACGTAATTGAGAGATACAGTAACAAAAGTTTTATATAAAATATCGAAACCAAACAAAAAAAGTAACAGGGTAAAACAGATAATATGAAGTTAGCCAAACTCTATTCACAGTCTCCCTCACAGAAGGACTGGAAGTTAGATGAGTGTAAAGTGTTAAGGCGACGGATAGGGTCAACTAGCGACGCTAATCAATTTTAATTTTTAGCTATTTTATAGCTATACTAGCTGTTTCACGCGGTTTCACCCGCGTCCCGAGGGAACTACTTCCCGTACCGGGATAAAATATAGCCTATGTTACTTCTGAATAATGCAGCTTTCTAATGGTGTAAAAATTATTGCAATCGGTCCAGTAGTTTTTGAGTTTATTCATTACAGACATACAAAAATACAAATATTTCCTCTTTATAATATTAGTGTATATTAAACAATTTCGGGGTTACAACCTCTCAGCAAACACTTATACTATTTATCAAATAACCATGCACAAATGTTGGGTCCGTTTTTGTACGCGAAAAATTGATTACCGCCAAAAACGGCCACTTTTGGCGTGAATCCATTTTTCGCGTACAAAAACGGACGCAACATTTGTGCATGGTTATTTAATAAATAGTATAAGTGTTTGCTGAGAGGTTGTAACCCCGAAATTGTTTAAAATAGATCCGGTTTAGCAGCTAACATTTAAAATCGATTGGCGTCGCTAGTGTGCCCTACCCGTCACCTTAACGCTGATTGTACCAAGATATAATGTTTACCTTGACAAGAGCTTTCGCAATAAAATCATTGAATGCTTTGCTCCACCGCGAAGGCTGGTCGAGAGACGGGGGGTCGCTCTTCTGTATCTTGAGCAGCACCCTCATGGGGGTCATCTCGTGGTTGGGGGGCTCCATCTGCGCGAATTCCACTAACGTGATCCCGAGTGACCAGATGTCCACCTGTGAGCAGGGAAATAGGAATAATAATAATAATAATAATAATAATTCTCACAACATCTCATACGTTGACCTGATTCCGTACTAAGTAGCTTAAGCACTTGTGTTACAGATATCAGATAACAGAGGAACACAAATATATACTTAAATACATATATACACCCAGACACCGAACAAACACAAGTGTTCATCGCACGAATGTTTGTCCAGGGTGGGGATCGAACCCACGACCTTTGGCGTAAGAGGCAGGGTCACTACCAATTGCGCCATCCGGTCAGGAATGTTCTCATGTTACATTTCATGTCACATTGAAATGTGGGAGAGCCACGCTTAGGCATGAATGGGCCAGCTCGACCGGAGTGATACCACTGCCTCACAGAAGACCGGCGTAAAGCAGCGCCTGCGCTGTGTTTCACCGTGTGAGTGAGGTTACCGGAAGCCCAATGGGGGGATGGGGAAAAGGTTGGCAGCGCACTTGTGACTCCGCTGGTGTTGCGGGTGTCATTGGGCGGCGGAATAGGGTATATGACTAACCTCAAGATTTTACAAAATATAAATATTTTATCAAAATATGGGCGGCGAAATTGCTTACCATCAGGTGATCCGTCTGCTCGTCTGCCACCTCTCATATATATAAAAAAAAACATATAAATAAATAAATATTTCACAACATCACATACATTGACTTGACTCCGAGATAGGTAGCTCAAGCACCTGTGTCACGGATATCAGAATCAACAGTGGGATTACAAATATAAACTTATAATACATAGAAAACACCCAGACCAATACAAACAAACATGGTGCATGACCATGGAACTCCCTGCCGAATCACTAAAATCTGGACATATTTAAGGCTAATAATATCCGTAACACAGGTGCTTGAGCTACCTATCTCGGAGTCAGATCAATGTATGTGATGTTGTGAAATATTTATTTATTTATATGCTACTACGAGTATGTCATCATCATCATCATTTCAGCCTATAGACGTCCACTGCTGGACATAGGCCTCCCCCAATGTTCTCCACACAGATCGCTCCTGTGCCGCCCGCATCCAATGGATTCCCGCGATCTTCACCAGATCGTCGGTCCACCTTGTGGGGGGCGCCACGGCTGCGACTTCCTGTACGTGGCCTCCACTCCAGGACCTTTCTGCCCCAACGGCCGTCTGTTCTCCTCGCCCATTGCCACTTGAGTATGTACTTACATATAATAATAACCGCGTTTTGTCCCGTGTACAATAATTATTCGTAATCAATGTTGCTATTATCTATCTACCTTGAAGTCGTAAGGGTGGTCCCTGAAGGTCTCGCACAGCACCACCTCGGGCGCCATCCAGTACGGCGTGCCAATAAACGTGTCGTGCTTCTGCAGCGTAGACTTGTTCTTGGCCGACACGCCGAAGTCCGCTGCAACAATAAAAATAATAGTTAATTAGAATTCTTCACATTTTTTTTTATTAACAATTAATTTCTTTAGCCGTGGCCGTGTGGTCCCCGGCAGAGTAGACTAGGCCACCGTCACTCTTACCGAGGTGTCGTAAAAGGCGACTAAGGTAAAGCTGCTGGCATGATCATCAGCACCCAGAGAAGGAAAACTCTGCATTTATATCAAAACCCTCGCCAACCCGTCTGCCAAGCGTGGTGAGTATGGCAATTACCCCTCATGTGATTGAGGGAGGCCCGTGCCCCAGCAGTGGGGACTTAAATGGGCTGATGATGATGATGATGAATTTCTTTAGCCTTTCCCTAGGTCTGACATCTGACTGGCACACGCCAGACAATATCTGAACTCATCCATCTAACGACACTACCGCTATCTCTCTTGCACAGTATAGACACTACCGCCATCTCTCTCGTACAGCATAGACACTATCGCCATCTCTCTAACACAGACAGTATTTACGTCTCTCTCTGACTACATTATCGGCATCTCTCTCGCACAGTATAAACATTATCGCCATCTCTCTCGCACATATTAGACACTATCGCCAACTCTCTCTCACAGTATAAACACTATCGCCATCTCTCTCGCACGTCATAGACACTATCGCCATCTATCTCGCACAGATTAGACACTATAACCGTCTCTTTGGCACAGTAAAAACACAGTCGCATCTCTCTCGCACACCAAAGACACTATGTCTATCTCCCTCGCACACTATATACACTCTATACTGTATCTCTCTCACATTATTATTTGATAGAAATGGGGTGAGCCCTGCGTCTCATAGCCACTGCGACCAGTAGATGATCTATTGTGGCAGCCCCGTAACCTATTACAGCACCTCATGAACCCGAGAATGGAGCTGATGGGGGAGCTCTTGATCTCGTCAGCTGAGATCATGTGTGCTCCCAGGTGCCGGCTTCTGCAGCGGTGCAGCGCTATGCACTCGCCGAGGACGTGGATAATCGTTTCCTCGTCCTCGCGACAGAACCTGCACATTTTGGTATCTGAAAGGCCCATGTTGTGCAGGTGCTTGTTTAATTTTCAGTGCCCTGTGAGGGTCCGAGTGAGTGCCCTAACATGTCCTCTACTCAGTTTTGTTATTATCTCTCTCACATACTATCCGCATTAATCTTAAGTGTGGTGACTGTGCAATGTACCCATAACCATAACCCTGGCGGTGTACATTTCAGCGAAATTCGAGTTCGGATACCCTCCAGCCGGGAATAGGCACAGTATTTCAATTTTTTTTTTCTTGGTGACTCAATCACACGTTCAGCGACGCAACAATTCCGCCAATGTCAAGTGTTTAAAGAGACACGCAGCTTAAAATATTTTGGACTTTATTTCATGTTGCAAATTGACAGACGGAAATGTCATACATTACATCTGTCAAAAGATTTTTTTTTAATATACTTTAAATTCCACGGACACTGGTTCCGTACCTTTTTTGTGCTTATTCTTTTTTAAGGGTCCCAATTTTTTTTACATTTTCTCCGCGACAAAATTAAATTAAATAAAATTACAATAGCTTAAGTGTAGGTAGTCATGCGAGGTTATTGTTATTAGGATGAATTTAGTGTAATTGTAAGTGTTTTTTTTTTATGTCTTTGGGGTTAGGGGATTGGTTTTTACGTAGTTTATGAACCTCGGAGGGGAGAGTTTTGGGGTAAGTGGATATTTTATCTTTTGTTTGCAAGCTTGACCCTAACCGCGCGAGCCCCGAGCGAGTCAAAATAGGTTGACATCTGTCAGTTTAGTCCGTATAATTTTTAATATTAACTTAAGAATTGTACATATACACCAAGCTTTTTAACCGTCTTACGCCCTTATCTGGGGCGCTATACTAATGAATACAAACATTTTCCCCCAAGGAACATAGGGTCTAGTCTCAGAAAAAAAAAACCTTTCCATACAAAAGTGAACAGCTGATTGTTGCAATTCGTATCAGAAGGCGAAATTCTTTTTAGATTTAAGTTCTTATGTTCCTTGGGGTTTTTTTTTCATTAGTATTGTGCCCCAGATAAAGGAGTAAGTAAGATGTTTAAAGAAGCATGGTGTATAGCGAACAGATCATGCATAATATGTTCATCTCTTTCACACTTCATATACACTATGTCCATCTCATTCACACTCCATAGACACTATGTCCATCTCTTTCACACTCCATAGACACTATGTCCATCTCCTTTACACTCCATAGACACTATTTATTTATTTATTTCTAGCATACTTTACAGCATTCCAAAGTTCATTCAAAATACTTAAAAAATATTTTGCCAATTAAAAAGTTTGTCACATTAAAATTCATTTTAGAGGACGGTTGAGCATGGGCTATGGACTATGTCCATCTCTTTCACACTCCATAGACACATACACATTTTCTGTACTCACCCAACTTGACCCCCCCGCACATGGTGGCCAGCACGTTGCCCGCTTTGAGATCCCGGTGTATCACCCGCCGCGAGTGCAGGAACTGCAGGCCCCGGCACATCTCGCGGCAGACGTAGGCTATTTGGGCCTCGCCGAGACCCTTCTCCAATTCCGACATCTCATCCATCTAACGACACTATCGCCATCTCTCTCGCACAACGCAGACACTATAGTCATGTCTCTCTGACAGCACAGACACTATCGTCATCTCTCTCTCTGACAGCATAGACACTATTGCCATCTCTTTCACACTTCATATACACTATGTCCATCTCATTCACACTCCATAGACACTATGCCCATCTGTTTCACACTTCATAGACACTATGCCAATCTCTTTAACACAACATAAACACCATGTCTATCCCTTTCACACTCGATAGACACTATGTCCATCTCTTTCACACTTCATAGACACTATGTCCATCTCTTTCACACTCCATAGACACTACTCATTCATTTTCATTTTTCATTTCAGCATTCCAAAGTTCATTCAAAATACTTAAAAATTATTTTGCCAATTAAAAAGTTTGTCACATTAAAATTCATTTTAGAGGACGGTTGAGCATGGCCTATGGACCATGTCCATCTCTTTCACACTCCATAGACACTATTTATTTATTTATTTCTAGCATACTTTACAGCATTCCAAAGTTCATTCAAAATACTTAAAAATTACTTTGCCAATAAAAAAGTTTGTCACATTAAAATTCATTTTAAAGGACGGTTGAGCATGGGCTCTTTCACACTCTATAAACACATACACGTTTTCTGTACTCACCCTCTCTCATCTCTCTCTGACAGCATAGACACTATTGCCATCTC
Organism: Marasmia exigua; assembly: GCA_019059595.1. Lineage (NCBI taxonomy): Eukaryota > Metazoa > Arthropoda > Insecta > Lepidoptera > Crambidae > Marasmia > Marasmia exigua. The sequence continues at coordinate 2,655,945 of CM032490.1, forward strand.
TCTCCGACAGCATAGACACTATGTCCATCTCTTTCACACTTCATATACACTATGTCCATCTCATTCACACTCCATAGACACATACACATTATCTGTACTCACCCAACTTGACCCCCCCGCACATGGTGGCCAGCACGTTGCCCGCTTTGAGGTCCCGGTGTATCACCCGCCTCGAGTGCAAGAACTGCAGGCCCCGGCACATCTCGCGGCAGACGTAGGCTATTTGGGCCTCGCTGAGGCCCTTCTCCAGTTCCGACATCACAGAGTCGAGGGCGCCACCGTCGCAATACTCTAACAGCATCTGGAATGGAGACAAAAATATGGTTTAAGTCTTATCTATTGGTAGTGGAGAAGCTTCAGAGTATTTATTTATTATTTATTGCACAAGAAACTAAAGTCCAATTGGCGGACTTAATGATATGCAGCAGTCTCTACCAGTCAACCGTTGGGCGATGCAGAAATATCTATAACAGCTAAATAAATGTATATTCTAAATGTGGGAGAGCCACGCTTAGGCATGAATGGGCCGGCTCGACCGGAGTGATACCACGGCATCACAGAAGACCGGCGTGAAGCAGCGCCTGCGCTGTGTTTCGCCGTGTGAGTGAGGCTACCGGAGGCCCAATGGGGGGAAGGGGAAAAGGTTGACAGCGCACTTGTGACTCCACTGGTGTTGCGGGTGTCCATGGGCGGCGGAATTGCTTACCATCAGGTGATCCGTCTGCTCGTCTGCCACCTCTCATATAAAAAGAAAAAAAAAATATCCATAGACATACATGTCATATTTATTTATGAGAAAGGGAGGCATACGAGCAAACGAGCGTGTGTATCTGCGTGAGTTGAGAAGTTTTGTCCACTCGGCTACGGACAGTCGGTGCGGTGCGGTCGAAATTCGTATTCGGAACCAACACGCACCGAGAACGCCCGACGGCCGCCGAGCAGTCCCGAAAGACCGACGCGTGCACCGCTACCACGGAGCGCTGCGACTGGCGAGCGACACTTTTGCCCAGCTGTGGGTATCGTGGTACTAGTCGTTGTACGTACGCTAGCTGTTTTATTATTGTAGCTACTGTAAGAAGATAAACAAACATCGGCAAAGATGCGTTCGTGTGTTGGCTGCGAGAGCGCAGTGAATAAAGGGGAGGGATTCATTGATTGTTCCCAATGTAAACAAACGTATCACACCTTGTGTGTTAACATCTCCAGTGGTGAACTGCAAAAAATGACTGTAAAGGAGAAACGTACTTGGGAATGCCCTGGTTGTGTATGTAAACGGCCCAAGGGTAATAACAGCGACTCGCCGTTGAGAGGAGTGGGCCAGGGGCATTCTGATGCAGGTACTGCGGCCGCCTCTGTGGCCGCCGCTGCCGCAGCTTCCTCTCATAACTCGAACGTAACTGTGAGGCTACCCAAAGCCCCAACTCAGGCCCCTAGGCACACGCAAACCAGCGACTGTGTTTCTCGCTCGGAGATTCGTATAATCATAAACGAAATAATGCAGGAATGTACGTCAAACATCACTAGGCAACTGAATGAAATCCAATCCGATATCAGTAGTTTCAAGGATTCACTGTCCTTTTTTAATGATCACTTCGAGAAAATGAAAGTTGAAATTGACAATCAAAAATCGGATATGCGCATAATTAAAGAGGAGAACTCAGTACTTAGAGCAGAAATTAATACCCTAACCGCCAGAGTTAACCAAATGGACCAAATCTCCCGAGCTGCTAACCTTGAATTACAGTGTGTCCCAGAGCATAAGAGCGAGAATGTAGTTAAAGTCATACAGCAGCTTGGCCGCGCCATAAATTGCCCTATCACCGAGGCTGATATCTCACACTGCACTCGGATCGCAAAAATGAACCAACAGTCGACGAGGCCCCGTTCCATACTAATACGTCTTGGCAGCTCGCGACTTCGTGACAAGTTTTTGGCGGCGGCGCTAAACTACAACAAAAAAAACCCCAACAGTAAATTAAATACGAGCCACCTGGGGATGAGCGACGAGAAGAAACCTCCGATCTACTTAGTCGAGAATCTATCACCAGAGAACAAGGTCCTTCACGCGGCCGCTCGGGCGCGAGGCAGAGAACTGAATTATAAGTTTGTGTGGGTGCGCGGAGGACGAGTGTTTATGAGGAAAACAGACACGTCTGAGTATGTCTGCGTGCGTAACATGGACACTCTACGAGACCTAGTTTAGTTTTGTGTATATAATAAGCGTATGAGTTTAGTCTTAACAGTTTTATAATACGATAAGTTAAAGTTAAACTTTACTATCAAAATGTTAGAGGTCTTCGAAGTAAAACTTCTGAATTTTATAAAAACTTACTATTGTGTAGTTATGACGTAATAGTCTTAAGCGAAACATGGCTTAATAATTCAGTGTACGATGGCGAGTTGTTCGACGACCGCTATAATGTGTACAGGAGAGATCGTGAAACTACAGGTTTCCATAAAAGAAAAAATGGAGGTGGCGTTCTCATTGCGGTTGCGAAAAATATTTCTTCCTACAGGCTTTCAGATCATGAGAGTCAGTGCGAGGACATTTGGGTGGCAGTATCTCTTAAATCAGGATCTACTGTGGAAACTTTACATATTTGCGCGGTGTACCTACCGCCACCCATACAGACTAATATATTGGCCGAATTTATTGATAGTTGCAGTAGTAATATGGAATCCCACAACAAAACAATTATTGTGGGTGATTTTAATTTGAATGCTATCACATGGTCTGATAATTTACCGAGTAACTCATCCTGTAACAGTATTCTGAACAATATGTTGGTGGACTTTATTAACTTAAATAACCTTAAACAATATAATGTGGTAATCAACTTTAAATCTAAGATTCTCGATCTAGTGCTTTCTAATTTTGCAATTAATGACTCAACTATAGCTTCATGCAGCTTAAGTATTGTCGATCCTTATCACCCCTGTTTAGAGTTCTCATTCTTCTTGCAAGAAGACCCTCGTTTAAATAAGAATTACGGCGAGCCCAGGTATAACTTCCACAAAGCTGATTATGAGAAGATTGTAATGGATCTCAACAAGATCTCATGGGACGAGGAGTTCATTGACTGCTTCAGTGTTGAGGACAGATTGAACAGATTCTATGTCATACTGAGAGATGTTATTGTTAGTTATGCCCCCTTACGTAAGTTGAGAAGCTCAAAATATCCTACTTGGTACCCCAAAAGCTTAATTCAACTACTCCGCGAAAAACTCAAATATAGAATTAAATGTAATAAATTCCACAACCCTCTTGACATATTATATTTACAGTCGCTCAAACGCAGGTGCGAATCGTTAATAAAAATTTCTTATAATAAATACTTGGTTGATATGGAAAAATCATTAATGAACAACCCCAAACTCTTCTGGTCCTACATAAAAAACAAAAAAACCAACAGTAGTAATTACCCTTCTACTATGCAATTCGACAATATAACTGCTAATAATGGAAATCAAATAGTCTCCCTGTTTGGTAGTTGCTTCTTGTCAGCTTATAGTAAACCCTCAGCGAATGAGAGGCTAATGCTCCCTCCTCCTGTCGCAGCCGGCAATAATAATATCGGAGTGATATCATTCTCACCGCGCCAAATTATGGTTGCGATAAAAAAGCTGGACATAACTAAGGGCGCGGGCGCCGATGGAATACCTCCCATATTCTTGGTGCGTTGTGCCGAGTGCGTCTCATATCCGCTCTCAATCATCTTTAATGAGTCCTTGAGATTGGGCGTGTTTCCTGAGATCTGGAAAAAGGCTCTTATAGTTCCGGTTTTTAAATCCGGTGATGCAAAACTGATCAAAAACTACAGACCAATTTCGCTTCTTCCCACCATCGCAAAGCTTTTCGAATCTCTTCTCTGTCCTGTGTTAACATGGCATGTCAAGCAGTCGATCACCTCTTGTCAGTCCGGTTTCATGAAAAATCGATCTACGACGTCGAACCTTGCAGAATTCTTTTCTATCACTAGTCAGGCTGTTGATAATCGGCACAAAGTTGACACTATATATACTGATTTCAGCAAGGCATTCGACAGGGTTGATCATAATATCTTGTTGTTTAAGCTTTCACACTATGGACTAGGTGACGGATTGGTGAGGTGGTTTTCATCGTACCTATCTGATCGATCAGCTAGTGTGGTCGTTAATGGATACACGTCTGACCCATTGCCTGTTCTCTCTGGCGTGCCACAAGGTTCCCATCTGGGACCGATCTTATTTAATATCTTCATAAATGACGTCATTTCTGTACTTAAATACTCTAAAGCCTATCTATTCGCGGATGATTTGAAGATATGTAGGGTGATCACTTCGCCAAATGATGAGATACTCCTCCAAAATGATCTGGATAGTTTGGCACATTGGGTTAAAGTAAACCGGATGGATCTTAATACAGATAAGTGCCACTTCATTCGTTTCACAAGAGCAAAAACACAAACTTCGCCTACATATTTTATAAATGGAGTTCCTCTCCAGGAGGTCGACTGTACTCGGGATCTTGGCGTTATCCTGGACAAAAAACTTAGTTTTAACAAACATGTTGATAGCATTACGTGTAGGGCATTTAAAATGTTGGGATTTGTGATTCGCAACTGCAAAGACCTAAAACCACCAACCAAAATTCTGCTGTACAATGCGTATGTGAGATCAATTCTGGAATACTGTAGTCCTGTCTGGTCACCTCACTACGATATTTACGTAAAACGTATAGAACGTGTACAGAAGCGCTTTCTGTGGCATATAACTTTTCAATCGGGTCAAGCGAAGATACTGCCCTCGTACACTGATCGCCTATCAAAATACCACATGATAAGCTTACAGGACATACGCCACATGCTAGATCTTCTTTTTCTGCATAAGTTGGTTAATGGTGATCTGGATTGCCCGGGCCTCCTTGAGCAGCTGCAGTTCCATGTACCTCTTAAGTTGCCAAGAAAAGGTAAATATGCTCTATTTGCGCCCGAGGGTTCTAGGAGCGGTCTCGGTCATCATTCATTGATTAACAGGCTTCAACGACAGTACAATGGGCTGCAGAAAAAGGCTGAGGTCGATATTTTGTCATTCAGCACTTGTAAGTTTAAGAAGACTGTACTTGACTCGTTCAAGCCATAATCTCTGGCAAATATTGTTTAGTCTTAGTCACTTTTAAATAATTTTAATTTTATTTGGTTTTCTTTTATTTTGTTTTAGTTTAGTTTTATTTTGGTTTTCCTTTTTCCCTATCATTTATTCTGCTCACATTGCTTGTCGTGGCAGCCTGTAAGTGAATCTGCACTTACCTAGATACCTATTAAGTACTTACTGTAAACTGTTGTAGATTAGTGTAAGATTTGTTGGTTGTCCTTATTAAATAAATAAAATAAATAAATAAATAAACGAGTCACCTGATGGTAAGTGATCACCGCCGCCCATGGATATCAGCCACACCAGAGGGAGTGCAGATGCGTTGCCGGCCTTTTAGATAAATATAGGCTCGTTTGAAGATCTCAATGGTCGTACCGGTTCGGAAATTAACCGGTTGACAGTGAAAAAGCCACCACGAGAGTAATACCACGTCCTCACAGAAAACCGGCGTGAATCAGTGCATGCGCCGTGTTTCGCTGCGTGAGTGAGGGTACCGGAGGCCCAATCCCGGGGAAGGGGGGTTAAGAGGTAAGCAGCGCACTTGTGACACCACTGGTGTTGCAGGTGTCCATGGGCGGCGGTAATCGCTTACCATCAGGTGATCCGTTAGCTCGTCTGCCACATATCACATTAAAAAAAATACACCTGACACTGACTTGACATGACTGATGATGATGTTAGGAAGATGACTGTAAGGATTCTGGCGGTAGGACAAAACCCTCCTCCGCGTGGAAGGTTAAAATTAGTTTTAGAGTGGTATCGGCAGAATCCGTAGGTCGAGAAAACGCAAAACACCGGCTTTTTATTGAGTGATTGTGACTTTGACTAACTTCGACTATTGAATAATCCGTATAGCATCATCATCATCATCATCATTTCAGCCAATAGACGTCCACTGCTGGAAATAGGCCTCCCCCAATGATCTCCACACAGATCGGTCCTGCGCCGCCCGCATCCAATGGATTCCCCCGATCTTCACCAGATCGTCGGTCTACCTTGTTGTCGGCCTGCCACGGGTGCGTCTTCCTGTACGTGGCGTCCACTCGAGGACCTTTTCGCCCCAAAGGCCGTCTGTTCTCCTCGCTATGTGCCGCATATATGGGCAGGGGCCCATTGCCACTTGAGGCATGCAATCCTTTGGGCTATGTCTGAGACCATAGTTCTCCTGCGGATCTCATCATTTCTGATACGATCACGCAAGGAGACTCCGAGCATAGCCCTCTCCATTCGTCCGTAGGTCGATAAAACGCAAAACACCGGCGTTTTAATAAGTGACTGTGAGTTTGAATGACTTCGACTGTTGACTACCCACATATTCTCAAGTTACTTGACATTTGCAAGTTATCTTCGGGTAGAGCCATACTTTAAAAAAAATAGGAAGATCACTCACCCAGAGCTTGTTCTCGATGAAGTACGCCTCATGGAGCCCGACCACGTTGGGGTGCCGGAACTCCGACAGGATGTCGATCTCCACCGTGAAGTCCGCCAGGTCATCCTCATTCTCCAGCAAGCACATCTTCGCGGCGGCCAGCTGACCCGTCACCTTGTGCTGGGCTTTGTACACCTGCAAATTGACAATATAAAATAACTCGTTAAGAGTGCGGCGGAGCGTCGTTCAAATTCGATTCGCGGCGAGCTTCGCCGTTCCTCGGACATCTCGCTATCTCTGTCGCGCCACTCGCGACATTTAGGGAGTTGCCACACTGGCGGAGCGACGACGCAGCGAACACGTCGCGGAGGCGCAACGAATTCGCCGGTGTTTTTCTTCGTGGCCGCAACGAAAAAACAATAGCGGTTAGACGCTCAGCCGCGACGTATTCGCTGCGTCGTCGCTCCGCTTTGAAAACGCTCGCTATCCGCCAGTGTGGCGACTCCCTTACGAGCGAATAGAAAGACTACCGAAATTAAAACACTGAAAAATTAGGCGCCGACTTCAAAAACACCTTTTCTCGAGTGTACTGTTATAAAATGACAAAGTGTATGAAGGATTAAAAATGTTATTTTACACCTTTTAGTTCGTGGTTTTTGAAGGCGGATTATTTTTCGTAGATTTTTTTTCTTTAAAACATTGTGCAACTAGACAATACAAGCTATGTCTCTGTCTCAGTAAGATATTAGAACTGTTTGAGCTGACCTTCCCGAAGACGCCATCGCCCAGCTCGCCGACGCCATGTCCCAGTGCTCATTGGAGTAGCTGCTATCGCGAATGTTGTTTAACACTTTCTTATTCTTCGCGTCATACAGTGATGTAACGGTGTTAACTTGTAACGAATAACATTACCTTCCCGAAGGCACCATCTCGCCCAGCTGCGTTAACATTGAATGGACTGCTTTACTTTTAGAAAAAGTAAAAGTAAAAGTAAAGCAGACCATCTGTGTTAATATTAAATGAATTGCGTTACCTTCCCGAAGATTCAGCCAGGCTGCTCACCATCTCCTGTAGGTCTTGTAGGGTTTCCGCCAAGATGACGATGTTGTCTGCGAATCGTAGGTGTGACATGTACTCGCCATTAATATTGATTCGGCGCTCTTTCCACTTTAGCGTTCCGTTGGAGCCGTAAAGTCCTTGAGTGGAGACCGTGACTACGACCGGTAAGCATAGTGTAGGACGCCCTGCGACAAGATGGGATGATGACATTCGAAGGCTGGCTGGTGTGGGCTGGATGAGAGTGGCCGAAAATCGGGAGCCACTGCTCCCGTGCATTAGTGGACGAGTGTGGGTTGCTGATGATGACCTTCCCGAAGGCGCCATCACGCAGCTGCGTTAGCATTGATTGAATAGCGTTACCTTCCTAAAGGCGCCATCTCCCTGCTGTGTTAACTTTTAACGAATGACGTTACCTTCCCGAAGGCGCCATCGCCCAGCTCGCCGATCATGTCCCAGTACTCATTGGGGTCGCTGTTGTCGCGGATGTTGTTGAATACTTTCTTCTTTTTCGCGTCATTTCCGCCTCCGAGGTGCAGCACCTGTCAAATAAAACATTAAAATTAATTTTGAAACAAAAAAACACGATGTTCAATCACGAGCTCCGGAAGAAGTACCCGAAATATCAAAACAGCATTCGTTCCAGCTTTTTCCACGTGCTTACTATCCGTGATGGGTATACAGTATACTCCTTAATATAGCTTGGTTTTTAATTGCAATTAGTGAAACTGTAAGTCTATTATTAATCATGTTTTTGTGCAAAGTTTGTAAATACCTGTATGTTTCCAAATAAATAAATAAATAACTAAACAATAAACAAATAAATAAAAAAAAATGGTATGATGGTATACGTGGGGCGTACAAAATGGCATACCAAAATGCACTCAAAATCAGGGTACGTGACATGTTGAGTTTAAAAGGTTAATCACTTGTCTTTTTGGAAAGATCTACACAAGATGATCCTATTTACTTTCTGTGATCATGCCTTTTTAATGACCCGTATGTGGAACTTTAGAAACCAAAAATCAAACCATATTTTTTACGGCTACAATAACTTTTTTAAGGAATATTATATCCCAGGTCTGTAGACTTGTTTTCCTGTTATAATTACGAGCCCTAATGTGTAATTTTCTGGATGCAAAAGAAGAGGTGGGTCCAATAAAATGGTATGCCATTTTACCCAACCAATAGGTATGCCATTTTGTCCACTTCTTATCCTCAAACATTATCAAACCTGATATGAAATGCAATAAGAATATTACATTTTAACACATTTACGGTGTTTTTGAGTTAGTTAACAATAAAATAAAATTTACTTAAATTTACTTAAAGTTAGAATGACAGCTGTCACTTGATTTTTATTTCTATACAGGGTGTGTCTGTGGACATTTACATCCCTTTAAACACGTGTTCTACCAACCACTCTGAACAACATTTTTTTTTTATTTATTTATCATATAAAAATAAATTTCAAATTATCTTAACATAATTCACGCACTTAAACCACTATGGTTTGTAATGGTGCGACCTGAGTCGATGTTAAAGTTAAGCAAAGTGCATAACGAACAATACACAATTCCTACCTACATCATTTATTCTATTAAGATTTAAGTAAGTGCATCTCATTCAACATTATCGAGAAAGTGCATCTTGAGTTTCTGTTTGATATTTTTATCATTAAAAATTGTTATACGACTTTTGGAAAATAGTCGAAAATTGCTTCGACTCCCCATACAAAATGACCAAGTCACGTGACCGACTTTGTATGAGAAGTTGACATTTTTTTTATGCGAATTTCCAAAAGTCAGAACAAATGTTGTTCATAATGGTTAATAGAACACGTGGTTAAAGGGATTTAAATGTTTACAGTTACACCCTGTAGAGACGTTTATGATTTCAACCAAGTTTTATTCCATAGATTTTTACTATACTTACTAATACAGGATAAGCCCTTTATAACTAACAAATAATGAGTCATGTTACTTGAATAAATATTATTATTATTAGTATAGACCTAAAGATAATTTTTCTGTGACACCAATAGCTGTCATTCAAATCTATAATCGGATTTTTAATTAGACGAAGTAAACTGACAGATCCAAATGTCAATGTCCCTATACATTTTGACAATCTGCATTTTGCAAATGTATGGGAATGACACATAGACATCTGTCTATGTCTGTAAAAATCCGACTATAGCTACATACATTTTACGGATTATAGAAAGAAGAAAGAAAGAAAAAAATATTATTTTGGACATCACAACACTACATACGAGTACAACATTAGTTACAAAAGAACAAACAAACAAAATAGATACAGAAAATTAAAACAAAACAAAGGAAAAACAAAATAATGAGTACTAATAACCAGGCAGTGCAAATAATATATTGTGTGTTGTGACCTCCAACATAAATGGCCCCCACTCAGCCTATGTCATGACCCTGAGAAAGGTCATGACGCTGATTTTCAGTAGGGCCAGCTGAGTGAGTGCCACGGATAATAAATAAATAATGAACGAAATAAAAATAAAAATTATACGAAATAAAAAAGATTATACGTGAAGCAATGTCATTACCTTCTTAAGATTGTTGAAGAAAGACATTTTGTGTGTGTGGCGGGTGTGTGTGCGCGCGCTCACTCATCCCCCCGTGCTCACCCTGCGCTGACGCATCTCTGAAACAAGGGAAATCATACATTAGACACATGAACATACAAATTAATAAATGGACAAGAGAATAGCACATGAGGTGCTCCCACGCAGCAGATGAATAACATTATCTAACCATGTAACTAGAAAATGAGGGAGAGCCACACTTAGGCATGAATGGGCCGGCTCGACCGGAGTGATACCACTGCCTCACAGAAGACCGGCGTGAAGCAGCGCCTGCGCTGTGTTTCGCCGTGTGAGTGAGGTTACCGGAGGCCCAATGGGGGGAAGGGGGCGTCTGCTCGTCTGCAACCTCTCAAATAAAAACAAAATTTAAAAAAACGCACGCGTAAAACAAAATGTGTGTGTTTCGGAATACACGTCATCATCTGATGATGATTCATCAGCCCATTGAAGTCCCCACTGCTGGGGCACGGGCCTCCCTCAATCACATGAGGGGTAATTGCCATACTCACCACGCTTGGCAGACGGGTTGGCGAGTGTTTTGATATAAATGCAGAGTTTTCCTTCTCTGGGTGCTGATGATCATGCCAGCAGCTTTACCTTAGTCGCCTTTCACGACACCTCGGTAAGAGTGAGGGTGGCCTATTCTACTCTGCCGGGGACCACACGGCTAAGAAAAGACGTCACAGAGTGTGAAAGAGATCTAACCAACCTTGACGCAGCTTTAATGCTTCTATAAACGGGTGCGGTAGAAAAAGAACGTCGCCCAGCATGTCACCCCAGTACTGACCGCTTCGCGTGGTTTTTAGGGTTCCGTAGCCAAATGGCAAAAAACGGAACACTTATAGATTCGTCATGTCTGTCCGTCCGTCCGTATGTCATAGACACTTTTCTCCGAAACTATAAGAACTATACTATTGAAACTTGGTGAATAGATGTATTTTGTTAACCGCATTACGATTATTACACAATAATTAGAAAAAATAAAAAATGGGGGGGTCTCCATTATTTGAAACTGAAACTTAAAAATATATTTTTTTCATCTAACCTATACGTGTGGGGTATCTATGGATAGGTCTTTAAACATGATGTTGAGGTTTTTAACATAATTTTTTTCTAAACACAATACTTTGCGCAAGAGACGCTCCCAAAGTGGTAAATTGTGTGTGTCAATCCCCCCCCCCCCCCCCCCCCCCCCCCAACTTCTATCAATAAATGAATTATAAAACTTAAAAAAAATATATGACGTACATAATATAAAAATCCACATTTGACACTTCAATAAAATTCGACAACGTTGAAAAGTTGAATTTATTAATCTTTCTATGTGAAAAAAGCACAATAACTTAACGGTCATTGAATTTATTAATCTTTCTAAGTACAATTAGAAAGTAAAAAGTAAATACTAAAAAAAGTACAATTTCTTAACTTTTTAAAATTATGTTTGCATTTATTTATTTCAATAAAGACAAACCGAGTGTGGGATTATGAGAGAGTAAAACAGAATGAAAGACGCGTAGAATGGAACGGAGTAAGAGTGAACAGAGAACGAGTGAACGGAGGGAATGATTGAGTTATCTGTGGGTGTGAGACGACGAAAGACGCGAATAGGCTTGCTCTGCGATTATAATAAAATAAAGAAGATTGGAAGACCCTGAAATCCAAGAAATCCTGAAACCCTGAAACCAAGGCGCATATGTTCTTTTGATTGTGTAATGTTACCACATACCTAGTCATATAGTCATATGTAATGCAAATAATAATAACTAATAAATATATAATCCTGTTTACGTATCTCAAGTATTTACTTTCTCTGTTAGAGTATTTATAAACTTATTAAACATTATCTTTTCTAGAGAATTGAACGTTTGGTAGGTACAATGTTGTGTGTGTCAACCCATTTTCTTTTTAAACTCTAGTGATGTACCCCAAATAATCGAAGGAATACAATGTTAATCGTGTAGGAATATTCATCCACAAATTAAAAGCCACATTCTGATTAAAATAACACGTATTATTCTCTTGTTTAAAAACATAAATAAATACATTAATAACTTAGTAAAGAGAAAAAAAATTATGGCACACAATGTAAGGTCTGATTTTTTTTATGTCATAGGTGGCAGACGAGCAGACGGATCACCTGATGGTAAGCGATTGCCGCCGTCCATGGACACTCGCAACACCAGCGGAGTCACAAGTGCGTTGCCAACCTCTAAAATCCCCTTTCCCCTCGGATTGGGCCTCCGGTACCCTCACTCACGCATGAAAATGAAATAAACTGGCCGCGGATCGGTACGTACTTTCCTCTTTTTTTCCAATAATTTTGATTGACATTTCTCTAAATAAAAGTACTAACAACTTCGTTTTCATTATTATAGTATTCGATTCACATTTGATTGAAGTACATATCGATTATTCACTTTAATCGAAGTTTTTTAGTAGGTACGTCACCTCTCTATGAATCTATGATTTAGAAACGTTAATTGTGGCTTATTAGCTTGGCTCAACTGTAGGAAGGAACCTCAAATACATACTAAAACGGATATTATAACACCCAGAGTTATGTAGAGTATTCAGAGTCGTTTGACTGTTTTATTTTGGGCACAATATGGGTCTTAAAGGGCTTGAGTAGCAGAATATATTTCATCATTATCATCATAATCAGCAACCCACACTCGTCCACTGCTGGACATAGGTCTCCCCTAATGCACGCCACTGCTCCCGATTTTCGGCCACTCTCATCCAGCCCACACCAGCCAGCCTTCGAATGTCATCATCCCATCTTGTCACAGGGCGTCCTACACTACGCTTACCGAGTCGCGGTCTCCACTCAAGGACTTTACGGCTCCAACGGCTGTCAGTTCTGCGGCTAATATGACCAGCCCACTGCCACTTCAGTTTGCTAATTCGGTGGGCTATGTCGGTGACTCTGGTTCTCTGTCGGATTACATCATTTCTAATGCGCTCCTTCAGAGATACTCCGAGCATAGCCCTTTCCGGTCTTCGAATGAACTTGGATAAAACCAAGGTCATGTTCAACGAGCTCGTTGATCCGGGACCGGTCGCTGTTAATGGAGTACCTCTCGAAGTTGTTCAGGAATATGTCTATCTAGGACAAGCGCTCCAATTAGGCAGAAACAACTTCGAGAGAGAAGCCAATAGAAGAATTCAGCTAGGCTGGGCAGCATTTGGTAAACTTCGTCAAGTCTTCTCGTCACCCATCCCTCAAAGTCTTAAGTCGAAAGTCTTCGACCAGTGCGTCCTTCCGGTCATGACTTACGGTGCCGAGACGTGGACACTCACGGCTGGACTAGTCCATCGGTTCAAAGTCGCTCAAAGAATATATTTATTGTGACAAATTTCAAATCCAAGATGGCCGCCGTCAATGGTTTTTTTCAAATATCAATTTTAAAAAAGGGTACGCACTTCTTTCGAAAGTCCCCAAGTCGTAGCCGTCGGGAAATACTCCCGCAGCCAAACCGTTCCACAGAACTGAGGTACGTGGTAGGAAGTTCCGCGAGAAACGCACAGTATTACACCGGCATCCATCGAGATGATGGGGGTGGAATGACAATCGCTTGCGTGTGGTTCGATGTAAGGAGTCTGGTAAAGCTTGGCCATCTACGGTGATGCGCCACTGGCCCTATCCGAAGAATTTGCCAGATGACATTGTTACGCCAATAACACCCAGATACTGTTTATTCAGAGTCGTTTGACTGTTTTTTTTTATTATTATTTGATTTTCCCATATTTAGACAATAACAGAAATAACCCAAAACAATACAACCAACCATCAAAATCATTTTTAAACACCACACCCAAGTTTTCGTAACCTTATTCCATACAAAATCTAGCCATTCAGCACTTAACGCTTATATAAATAAACTATATTTCAGCTTAACAAACTATTATCTAACAAGGATTTCGGCAAGGTCACTCAAAACGAATAACTAACATACGGGCGTAAATATATGACATAATAAATACGTAAGGTATGGCCGTACATTAATCACGTGATCTTTTTTAACATTTTTAAACCCTATTAGTCGCCTCTTACGACAGGCCGGGAAAAATAAATATTTCACAACATCGCATACATTGATCTGACTCCGAGATAGGTAGCTCAAGCACCTGCGTTACGAATATCAGAATCAACAGTGGGATTACAAATATATACATAAGATACTTTTTATTTGTAAATACATACTTATAATACATAGTAAACAGCCAGACCAATACAAACAAACATGTTCATGCACACAAAATGTTTGTAATGTGCGGGGATCGAACCCGCAACCCTTGTATCAGAGGCAGCGTTCACTATCACTGTTCCAATTGGGTCGTCGGTCGGGAATACCTTGGCAGTATTCTAAACGCCCCTAGCCACGGATAACAACCTTATTCGAGTACAACCCCTGTTTCAACAAGTGTAATGAAACTCCAGAGTCCGCCTTTCATACTATTTATTCCGTAATTTGCACTAACAGATATTCATAGATAACTGATAACAACTCATAACTTTTAGCTTACACGAGACCTATTTTGAAACGTCCGTACCAGACGGCTGCTCAAATCTAAACTGTCCGTTCGGCCCGTCAACCGACAAGTCAATGTATCGGTTTGGCGCGCCTATCGATTATCGATGCGTTTCCGGTTATGACAGTCCTTAATTTAGGTCTCAAAACCGTCAACAGTAGCGATGTGTCGCTATCGTTATTTGAAATCACGAAACGAAAACGTTGTTCGTTGGTGAATAACGTTGTAATAACTATCTATTTTCGACAACTATCTATTTTCACAACGACGTCAAAAGCCGCGAATGTGAGGCTGCGAACGCAAAGTGATGTGCCGATTCGCATAAAAAAAAGAACTGTCACAATTAAAACGCTTTACAATACCCGTTCAACTAGATGTGCTTAAAATAATCATAGTCAAGACGGGTAATGTAAAGCGTTTTGGTAAAAGGCTCGGCAACGTATCGCAACGTGTTGCAACGAAACGAATAGAAGCTAGTAACCATAACCAAACAAAAGCTGTCTTGTGCCGTTGATATAAGAGTGAATTTAGTGCGTTGTGGAAATAGATAGTTATTTTCCGATGGACAACGAGTTATCGTTATCAGGTAGATAGATAGTTGTAAAACTATCTATGAACGCCCACTCAAATCGAACTACTAAATTACTCGAAGCCTAAAATTACATCAATTAAGTATTGAAAAATCATAACACTTAGGTATTGGCCTTGGCTGCCGACAACCTTTTTCGAATGCCCACAACCTTTTTTCAACGCTTGTTCATCATCATCATCAGCCCATTTAAGTCCCCACTGCTGGGGCACGGGCCTCCCTCAATCACATAAAGTGGCAATTGCCATACTCACTACGCTTGGCAGACGGGTTGGCGAGGGTTTTGATATAAATGCGGTTTCCTTCTCTGGGTGCTGATGATCATGCCAGCAGCTTTACCTTAGTCGCCTTTTACGACACCTCGGTAAGGGTGAGGGTGGCCTATTCTATGCTTGTTCGTTTATTATAAATTATTATTAAAAAGATTTTCTAAATCACAGCATCCATTGAATGGAAAATTTATTATGCACGTCAAGTGTGTATTTTGATGATGACGATTCTATTTCTGCGAGCGATATTCGTTCCCCTGCGCGAGACAAAAATACACTTGACACTGAAGCGCGGCTCATTATTTTGATATAAATGTCACCATATTTTTTACCCGACTACGGCGAAGCAAAAAGGACGGTTATGATTTTGAACTGTATGTATGTATGGTTGTTCATCTGTTCCCTTATAACGTCTAAACTAGTTGTCATATTTGAACAAATGAGGTGTCGTTAGAAGCGCCTTGATTGTCCTCTGGTTATAGGCTACATGGCGTCACGTTAAATTGACTACAGCGCCCTCTAGGGGACTTAGAGTAAGGAACTAAGAAAAAAAATTGCTTGACGGTAAGCGAATGACAATCAAATGAAAGAGCTTTTTTAGCACATTTCAAATCATCATCAGCCCATTTAAGTCCCCACTGCTGGGGCACGGGCCTCCCTCAATCACATGAGGGGTAATTGCCATACTCACCACGCTTGGCAGACGGGTTGGCGAGGGTTTTTAATGTAAATGCAGAGTTTTCCTTCTCTGGGTGCTGATGATCATGCCAGCAGTTTTAACTTAGTCGCCTTTTACGACACCTCGGTAAGAGTGAGGGTGGCCTATTCTACTCTGCCGGCGGGACCACACGGCCAGTTATTTACATTACTGAAAATATGTTAAATAAAAATAAAGATATTAAATACAGGCAAACTAGATAGTGAAGCGTGCTTTTTCAGTAATAAAATGTATCTATTTGTAATTCCGCTGTTGATTCTGACATCCATAACACAGGTGCTTGAGCCTCATATCTCGGAGTCAGATTAAGGTAGGTACTTATGTGATGTGAAATATTTATATATTTATTGTGCAATCTCCCTCGTATAATTAGTCATTCATTCAGTTAAATATGCACAGTGTAGAAACATTATCGACGACCACACTTCCGTTACAGACTGATAACGACTAATGATAAATTAAAATACTAAATTTTGAGTGATGAAGGAGTTGTTTTTTTATGCTAGAGGCGACAAACGAGCTAGCGAGTCACCTGATGGTAAGTAATCAACGCCGCCCATGAACATCCGCGAAATCGGCGTCTCTAGTGTGCCCTATCCGTCACCTTAATAGTTGTGCACTACTTTTTGATCTGTTTTGGCACTTGAAATTTGGATTAACGCCATTAGCCGTTTCAGCGGTAATTCAAATTTCGAGTACAAAAAAAAATCTGCAAAAAATAAACCGCCTTATATATTATATACATGTCGTAATGAGAACCTCCTTTTTTTTTTGAAGTCGGTTAAAAAGCAGACCCAAAAGTTAAGTTTAAATATTATATAAATCATTATCATCATCATCAGCAACCCACACTCGTCCACTGCTGGACATAGGTCTCCCCTAATGAACGCCACTGCTCCCGATTTTCGGCCACTCACATCCAGCCCACACCAGCCAGCCTTCGAATGTCACCATCCCATCTTGTCGCAGGGCGTCCTACACTACGCTTACCGAGTCGCGGTCTCCACTCAAGGACTTTACGGCTCCAACGGCTGTCAGTTCTGCGGCTAATATGACCAGCCCGCTGCCACTTCAGTTTGCTAATTCGGTGGGCTATGACGGTGACTCTGGTTCTCTGTCGTCATTATATAAATAGTATAAGTGTTTTCCGGTTTAGTTGCTAACAATTTAAAACAATTATGCTAGTATGCCCTACCCGTCACCTAAAAAAATCACGCCAATCCATCGCTCCGTTTTGCCGTGAAAGACGGACAAACAGACAGACAGAAACATATTACCCGCAACTAGCAAGTGATTTGACTGACCGGTTGGCGCAATTGGTAGTGACCCTGCCTCTTACGCCAATGGTCGTGGGTTCGATCCCCACCCTGGACAAACATTCGTGCGATGAACACTTTGTGTTTGTTCAGTGTCTGAGTGTAATATATGTATTTAAGTATATATTTGTATTCCTCTGTTGCCTGATATCTGTAACACAAGTGCTTAAGCTACTTAGTACAGAATCAGGTCAACGTATGAGATGTTGTGAGAATTACACAAGTCAACAAGAAAACACAACCTGAATAAAAAAATGATAAATATGAAGAGCTTAATATGCTGAATCTAGATCTGTTTTCAGAATTTTCATATCACGTCAAGTTATTAAGTTACAGAGGGTTGAAAATCTGAAAAGTGGCACTTAGTGTTTTTTTTTATTTATATATGTATCAATAGGGATGTAACAAATTTCAATAGATATTTTGAAAATAAAAACCCCAAATTATGAAATGCTTTTTAGTTTATAATTTTACCTGATTTCCTTGCAACGCTACAGCCAATTAAGCTATCTTATATAATTATAAAAAAAAATACACCATAAAATAAGCAAGGCATTACCTTGCAACGTTCACATACCTAATATTATAACAAGGATGAGATTTCCTCACATTTTTTTTTCTTTGTGGACTTCTTCTTATTTAATTTGTGGCAATCAACTTCTCGACTGAGAATTACTACTGCCATTATCATGTTTTAGATTTTAGGCATTATTAAGCGGGACAACCGAAGATAATTCGCCAATGTCAAGTAACTTATTGAGAACAAGTAGTCAACAGTCGAAGTCAGTCAAAGTCACAGTCACTCAATAAAACGCCGGTGTTTTGCGTTTTATCGACCTACGGATTCAGAGGATATCACTCAAAAAGCAATCGCGGGTTTTAAGACTCTATTAGGTCCAAGCAAGTTGTCACGAGACAACTCACTCGACACACAATAGCAGTGTTAAAAACGATACAATCCAACGATTCTTATTATTAGGATCACTTTGCGGCACTTCACTGCACAAATAAACACCAAACTTGCACACTAAAAACCACTAGACACTCATTTAAAACCTTTGAATTGCATCAGCCCACGCGGCTTCTTTTAGCCCTACCCGCCGAATCCCTTTGTGGACTTAATCACACGTTCAGCGAAGCAATGATTCCGCCAATGTCAAGTGTTTAAAGAGACACGCAGCTTAAAATATTTTGACCGGTAAAAAAGAGATTACAAAGTCAAAATTATTATTCACACAAAAATATATAATATACCTAATAAATATGACATTAAAATTTTATTCAATTTAATATTGCATGATTTAATTGAATAATTTAATTGTTTCGTTATGTACCTATATTAATTTTATTACTGATGTGTTTGAATTTGTTATAGAGTTTAAGTCAAAATATTTTGTACGCCTTAAGAACCAGGTCACAGTAGCTCTTTAAAAATAATCTATGTAACATCTCCTACACCTGTGTTCCACAATAAAGATTATGATTATGATTATTACACATTTATATTTACCTCATGAAATCACAAGCGAATCTATGACGTCACGGGTGACGCAATCAGGACGATCGGCAATTACAGGGAAACGCTGAGGAGCCGTCTCCTCATCCTTTGTTTGTGCGGTGACATCACTTCTTATTGTGTGGGTTAAGTGATGAGAGGGGAGACCAATTGATATTTCAATTTTAAAGTGATGATGATTACTTTGTAATAGGGGTTAAAGTATACTCCACCGGAGTGATACCACGGCCTCACAGAAAACCGGCGTGAAGCAGCACTGTGCTGTTTCGCTGCATGAGTGAGGGTACCGGAGGCCCGAAGCGAGGCAAGCAAATATATTTTTTTTATGTGATAAGTGGCAGACGAGCAGACGGATCACCTGATGGAAAGCGATTGCCGCCGCCCATGGACACCCGCGACACCAGCGGAGTCACAAGTAAATAAATAAATAAATAAATAAATATTTCTTAACATCACATATATTGATCTGACTCCGAGTTAGGTAGCTCAAGCACCTGTGTTACGGATATCAGAATCAACAGTGGGATTACAAATATATACATATAATATGTACTTTTCTTTTCTAAATGCATACTAATAATACATAAATAACACCCAGGCCAATAGAAAGAAAGAAAGAAAAAATATTTATTTGGACACAATTAAAAATTACAAGTACATTTAAATAACACAACTTAAAATTTTACAGTAGGCAAATCAATACAGGTGTACAAGTATATGTGCCCAAAATGGTATCCACTCAGCATGTGTTAGCGACTAGAGTAGGAGCCGCTAACGCTGGTTTTCAGTGGAACCAGTTATTCATGCACACAAATGTTTGTGCTGTGCGGGGATCGAACCCGCAACCCTTGCACTAGAGGCAGCGTTCATTACCACTGTCGTCGTGCAACAAGTACGCTGCTAACCTTTACTTTTTTTTTGTTGATCCAGGAGAAATGCGTTACGCATACCCATCCGTCTGTAAACGGATGGGTTATGTCGGACTCTCCTCTGGCGACGGCTTCTCCTAACGAGAAGCCGGGCACAGCCGAGAGAGTCGTGCCGTCCCCATCAGGCGTAGGGGGAGGTCCGTGCAATGCCAGTGGTGGGGTTACAGCCCCACGCACCAGCGGACCTGCTCCAAGCAGGGGAAGGAGACGCAAGTATCCTCCCTCTACGTGCCTTGCGGATCGCGGGGGCGAGAATGTCAGCCTCTCGCTCGCGTTCCGCCGCCTCCTTCGCCTCCATCACATGCTCGCAATATGCGGTAAAGGCCTTCCAGGCATCCTCACTCGCTAACCTAACCTAACCCCAATTTCCCCCGGTACCCTCACTAACGCAGCGAAACACAGTACAGTACTGCTTCACGCCGGTTTTCTGTGAGGCCATGGACCGAAATCCGCTATCGCTTTTCACTTTGTACACACCAATGAGCATCGCCCAATGGACAACATTTCAAATTTTTAACATGTCCATATTGTTTTTTTATATGAAAGTAGACATAAAATGAACAGACCCATATTTTTTCTTTTTTCAAAATTTGTCCATTTTCATGCATAAAATAATTATTGAAATTCTTTTTATTCTAAATAGACGTAAGCGCCAAATGACGTCATCGGACGGCTGAATACAGCGATATTCCTTTGCTTATCATTGTTTTAATAAAAAAAAGGCACTACTGTCAAAGGTAAATAATACTAGTGTCAAAATTGTCAACGTCATTCATACATTCAACGTTGACAAGTTGTCTTTTTTTTTGACAGTTACATGTCATGAGTTTGGCATTACGTAAATTTAAAATTATAATGTGCTAAGCAAAGAAATATTTTACATTCTGCCGTCCGATGACGTCATCTTACGTTTTTTAGTTTTTAATTTTTTTCTCAGTAAATAAGCAATATAAAAAATGAATAAATATATATTCGAGCAGCGGAAAAGTAAACAAAGAATTGGTATTTTTTGTTTCAGAGCTTAGCAATTTTGAAATGTTGTCCATTGACTTTGCGACAAACCCAACTCTTAATTGAGCCTGTCTCAGATTAATTTACTCAAACCTGTTCCAAACCACCCTTACCACTTAAAACTTAGAGTTTAGAACCGCTCGTCGAGTTAACTAATAGGATTGGATTATAGGCGAAGACTTGCAGTAGTGTTTGACCTTTCGTCTGGTTATGTTTTTTAGAGTTCCGCAGCGTTAATAATAAAGTTTAAAAACTAAAACCCGACTTGTTACATATAATAGTTTTTTAGATTTTCGCGTTGCATTATAACTATAATGTAATGAGTCTGCTCGTGACCACGGCTGCTGTAACGTAGCCGAAACGTCGAGCCAAATATGTGAGTACACAATGTTGTTTCACATAATAAATATCGTGTTAATCCCCGTATTGATACATTATAGTTAAAACCCGAATACCAAAAAAACACGCTCTAAAAAGTACGAAACAACAAAATTGTCTCTGCTGAAATTATTATGCCGTATTACCGTGGTCGTATTTTAGTTTCGTACTTTTTAGAGCGTGTAATTTTGGTAGTCGGGTTTTAGTTTTTAAACTTTATTTTTATTTAACATATTTTTAATTACAAATTAGAAATGCGCTAAAAAAAGCTCTTTCATTTGATGCCCCACACGGTTACCGTCGAGCATTTTTTTTTAAAGTCCCCTAGAGGGCGCTGTAGTCAATTTAACGTGACGTCATGTAGCCTACAACCAGAAGACAATCAAGACGCTTCTAACGACACCTCATTTGTTCAAATATGATAACTAGTTTAGAAGTTATGAGGGAACAGATGAACAACCATACATACATACATACAGATCAAAATCATAACCCTCATTTTTGCTTCGCCGAAGTCGGGTAAAAACGGGACCCTATTTTGACTGTCTCCAGGCTCCCCAGGCGATTTTATTGCCTTTTTGGCTTAATATTAACAACATCAACAGACAGGCCAACGTGAGAGCCTTTTTCTTACCACGGGAGAGCCACGTAACGGCATTAATGGGCCAGAGTGATTCCACAGCCTCACAGAAAACCGGCAGGGCACACTAGCGACGCCAATCGATTTTAATTTTTAGCTACTAAACCGGATCTATTTTAAACCATTACGGGGTTACAACATAGGTTGTATTATTAATTAAATAGTATAGGTGTGTATAGACACACCTATACTATTTAATTAATACTTATAGTCAACTGTTTGGCCTGCTTTTCCACTCGAATTTTGGATTACACCAAAAGTGGCAACATTTGTACATTGTTATTTAATAAAAAGTATAAGTGTTTGCCGAGAGGTTGTAACCCCGGAATCGTTTAAAATAGATCCGGTTTAGTAGCTAAAAATTAAAATCGATAGGTGTCGCTAGTTAGGGCCACCCGTCGCATTAAAGTGACGGGTAGGGCACACTAGCGACGCCAATCGATTTTAATTTTAGCTAGTAAACCGTCCCCGTCGCCTTAACCAGTATTATAGCACAAACCGGTTTTAGCATTCTATGTGAATTATTTAACATAAATTGTGCATTGATCTCTATCAAACGGTAAAGCTCACGAAAATGATAAAAATCGTGGAAGACGGTTGGTCTGACCTAATTCCTCAAGGTTAAAAGCTTTCACACGATGCGCTGTCACGAAAAATCTGTTTAAATGATATTGTCTCTACATTCCTGGTGTTCACCCCCTGTTTGTCCCCCGCGGGTGGAGAGACAAAAAAATTTCAAAAACCTTTCGTTGTCCACCCTTGGGGGACACCGAGAAGCA
The DNA here is from genome assembly GCA_019059595.1 of Marasmia exigua. Classification (NCBI taxonomy): domain Eukaryota; kingdom Metazoa; phylum Arthropoda; class Insecta; order Lepidoptera; family Crambidae; genus Marasmia; species Marasmia exigua. The sequence continues at coordinate 2,678,798 of CM032490.1, forward strand.
ATATTATTTTTTTTTCGCTGGCCACATGCCCGGGCATTTAGGCGCGATTGGTCCAATTCGCGATTGGTCCAATCGTCAAAAATTTACAAATTCGCGATTAGTCCAATTCGCGATTGGTCCAATTCGCTATTCGTCTAATTCGCGATTGGTCCAATTCGCAATTGGTTCAACAAAACAAAACAAAGGAGATCATTTATTTGTATGGATTTTAATTATTGTACATTATAAATAAATATCAACTAAGTAACTAAATAAAAAAAAACAACTTTTACTATTGTAGAAAATAACAAAGTCATATTTTTCAGTTTTACCGGGTAGACAAAGACACAAGTTTCAAATTACCACTCTCGATATCCACCATTTACGCGCGCAAAAAATTACAAATTTCTTATTGGTTGATTCGTCAGCGCCATGTTCGGTGCGAGTGGGTCTAAGAGAGAGATAGCATTCCTCTCTGGATTTATTGTATTTAATCTTAACGTTACGCAATAAAGTCTGTATTTCAACTGCTTCCGCAATCGTGATCAATCGGATTTAACTTGCTTTTCTTTTCAAATATTGATGATGTTACAGATCATCAATATTTGAAAAGAGTAACTACTGAGTTTCTTGCTGGTGTCTTCTCAGTAGAAATGGACATTCCGAACCAGCGGTAGATATTATGTACCTATTTTGACATTCATAAGTGTTCTGTGTGGACCTAAATTGAATAAAGATTTTTTTATCTTTTGACAAAATGAGAAGCTAAGGTTAAGACGTAACAAAATGTCACACGCGTGGTCACCGAAGGAATGCGGCGGCCGCGCCACGATGTCTAAACAGATGCTAAATAACTGGACAACTCGGTACAGCCGCGACACAAGTGGATCGCATAGATTTCAATCTCGCATAAAGTTAAGAGCGAACAATAATTTTGCATATCTTCAATGTAAACGTATCTTTTAAAACTAAAAACTTATTTGCAATTTGCAATTGTATAAAAAGAAATCATCTTTGCTTTACATACAAGCTGTATGTATAAATTATAGATCTTATTTTTATACTAAATTAAACACATAGTTAGATCTATACATACATTTGGCGGCATAAACTTTAATTATTATGAAAAACAAAAAAAGTCAATTCAAACTGTATGAAAATGCATCCCTTTGCTTTAAAAGTAAAAAAATAGGTATATTTTTTTTCCTACGACATTACCTAAAGCCAACTACACATTGCAACTATACAGCCTTTATCAGATTAATTTGGTTTTTAAAAAAACTTTCATCAAACTGTATAAAAATGGATTTCTTTGGTATAAAAGTTAAAAGTACATTTTATTTCTTTTTTTTCTACGAAATTACCTCAAGCCAAGAAAACTTTAACTACACAGGCTAGATCTGATTGCGATGGTCTGAGCACCTCGTCCTCACTCCGTACGGCCGCAGAACGCTCGACGCGCTCGCCCCGGTCTTGGACCGGTGGCTTGAGCGTCACCACGGCGTAGTCTCCTTCCGGATGGTGCAGGTAATGACCGGGCATGGCTGCTTCGGTTATTACCTGCACAAAATCGGCAGGGAGGAGACGCCTTCGTGCCACACATGAGGCGACCCTGTGGACACGGCGCAGCACACCTTGGCGGTGTGTGCGCCGTGGGCACAGGCTCGCCACGCATTGGTGGCAAAGGTCGGCCAGGACCTCTCACTCTCTAATATAGCGAGAGCTATATTAGCGACTAAGGATGCCTGGAAGGCCTTTGCCGCATATTGCGAGCATGTGATGGAGGCGAAGGAGGCGGCGGAACGCGAGCGAGAGGCTGACCCTCTCGCCCCCGCGATTCGCAAGGCACGTAGAGGGAGGAGACGACGCCAATACTTGCGTCTCCTTCCCCTGCGAGGAGCAGGTCCGCTGGTGCGTGGGGCTGTAACCCCACCACCGGCATTGCACGGACCTCCTCCTACGCCTGTTGGGGACGGCACGACTCTCTCGGCTGTCCCCATCCCTCCCCCCGACGCCGGGGGGAGAAGCGCCGTGCCCGCCGTATAGGCGGGCGTCCCTGTCCGGGGGGTGACGTGGTGAAAGGCTCCGAGCTTTGGCCCCATGTCACTCGCCCACCCATGGACAGATGAGGGAGAGTCCCAGGAGTTTTAGTCGGTATGCCTCTGGCCGGCTTCTCGTTAGGAGAAGCCGTCGCCAGTGGAGAGTCCGACATAACCCATCCGTTTACAGACGGATGGATGCGTAACGCATTTCTCCTGGGTCACCAAAAAAAAAAATCTGATTAATTTGGTTTTCATAAATAAAAAAAGGTTACTGTAATTATATAAAACTAGCTTTTGCCCGCGACTTCGTCTGCGTGTAATTCGAATAAAAGCAAGGTCTTTATGTATCAATAACTGGTGCCCGCGACTTCGTGTGAAATATTTGTCCAAATGATGTATTGTGAAGGACAAAATGTATCTCCTTTAAATACCAAAAGCGATAAAAGTATTCATTTTGATAAGGATCCATTTATTACTACCAAATGTGCATTAGAAATAAATTATCAATTTTTATTGTATTTATGGTTCACTATTTTGACAATAATGGCTTACTCATTTGGACAATTCACACAATATCTTTATAAATTATAGCCTATGTGTTATTCTGATCTATAAGCTACATTACTGTAAAGTTTCATCAAAATCCGTTTAGTAGTATTTGCGTGAAAGAGGAACAAACATCCATACATCCATCCAAACAAACTTTCGCCTTTATAATATTAGTAAGGATGTATTTCCTTGCTTTACAAGCAAGCATTAAAACAAAAGATTATTTTTCTACCAAACCACAGGCAAAGAAATTATCTATTCAGCCTTAAAATATATATCATCCAAGATTGTATATTTTAAAACAATTGGATTAATAAGCTTCCTAGCTACCCTATGGGTTCCAAATTAAGAGTTACATAATGTTTATTTTTCTGTGAAATGATAAGCAAAGGAACTCTTATTTTTACAGCCTTGATTTGATTCACTCATTTTTATAGATAAACATTGATATATGTAATATGTAATCTACATTTTTTTTGCCGTTTTCAATTTTCAAAAAAGATTTTTCGTGTATTAGTGCTTCATGGGAGGATTTGTATTTCGTTGCAATTTTTGATTTGCTCGCAACAACGTCTATTGTTTGTTGCAATATATATATATATATATATTTACTGTAGATAGCTTTGACCATATTTTACCTGATGGTAAGTGATAATATGGTCTAAGATGTAGCACGATTACCTAGAAGATACCTATTCACTCGCGCTTTGAAAACCCCCGAATTGTAGCCTCTAGGGAACACCTCCTAAGGCAGCTGATTCCACTGTTGAATTTGAATGCATTTCCATGTCATTCTTACAATAATTTTAAGGCGTTATGTCGTCGCCAGTACCCGCGCATCCGTGCACACGTTGACACGCTTTTGGCCTGACCTGTACACACTTGTGTCGAAACCATATATTTATTTTGTTAATAAGAGGCGCTTCAGTTCATGTTTATTTTGATATTCAGACGTCTCTGTGAGGCAATCCGTTTGCAATATGCATTTAACATCGATGCGTGTTAAATTGGCGATATGACCTACGTAGCTACAGAGAGCAAAGGCAGTTCAGTGGATAACTTGTGCCTTTCTAACGTACTACCTGTGCGGATAAAGAATGGGATCAGAAATGGCGGCGCATCTATTTACTTCTCGCTCGCCCACCCTCGCTTTCGTCTATACTCGCACCCCACGAGTGCTATCGATTATATTCTGTTTATGTACTTTAAATAAATAAAAGCTATGGTAACTATATACTAACTACTGCAAAGATGAGGGAGTTTAGTAACTGAGATTATTTCCACTGTGTTCACAAGTCCGACTCTGCGTACGGATGCATTGTTATTCGAATCTTTGCATGCAGCCAAACTGTGGCAGTTAAAGGTTTGTTACCATAAACTATGAATTACGCTGCGAATTACTATTCTCAGTTATATGTAACCAAAATATAACCAAATTTATAGATTGGATCGACCAGCTGGTCTGTTTTTTTTATATATATTTTACTATGACCTGCCCCGACTTCGCACGGGAGCAATATTATACTTAAAAAACTTCTTTTTGAATTAATCTATCCAGTAAATAAACCGCATCAAAAGCTGTTGAGTATAAATCTAAGCACATAAAGGGACAGACACCACCATTTGAATTTTCCCTAAAAACATAGGCTACTTTTTAACTACGGAATAAAATAAATTGAAAATTTAAAAACCCCCCGACGGCGGTCATGTTGGATTTGAAATTTGTCACAATAAATATATTCTGCTACTCAAGCCCTTTTATATGATTCCCATATTGTGGAAGTTGTGTTAAAACATACAATCCATATCTTTGTGACGGCGGCCATCTTGGATAGATTGTAGACAGGTTCGAATTCGAGTACGCCTCTCTAGATTTTTCGCTAAACGGAGGCAATGACGGCAGACGAGCAGACGGATCACCTGGTGGTAAGCGATTGCCGCCGCCCATGGACATCCGCGACAACAGTCGAGTCACCACAACTGCGCTGTCCAACCTTTAAACTCCCCTTTCCCCCCGGATTCACTACACAGCGAAACACAGCACAGTGCTGCTTCACGTCGGTTTTCTGTGAGGCCGTGGTATCACCGTGGTATCGTGGTCGAGCAGGCCCATTCATGCCGAAGCGAGGCTCACCCACGGTCATTTACGATGCGTCTACGGATTTCCGGTTTTGAGGACCTAGTGTGAAGTTGTGAACACGTAAGAACTTAAGGTGCCGGGGTAGGGCACACTAGCGACGCCAATCGATTTTAATTTTTAGCTACCAAACCGAATCTATTTTAAACAACTTCGGGGTTACAATATCTCGACAAAAACACTTATACTATTTATTAAATAACGATGCACAAATTTTGGGTACGTCTTCAATTTTTCGCGAAGATTGTAGATTAGTATTCATTGTAGCGATTAGAAATAAGAATTTAGAAATCATTTATTGCCCACAACACATGTTTACATACAAAATGAAATAAGGACAAACATTCTTCTTCTTCTTATTTTATTTGTGGCAATCAACTTCTCGACTGAGAATTACTCCTGCCATTATCATGTTTTAGATTTTAGGCATTATTAAGCGAGACAACCGAAGATAATTCGCCAATGTCAAGTACCTTATTGCGAACAAGTAGATAGTCAACAGTCAAAGTCACAGTCACTCAATAAAACGCCGGTGTTTCGCGTTTTATCGACCTACGGATTCAGCGGATATCACTCTAAAAGCAATCGCGGGTTTTAAGACTATTAGGTCCAAGCAAGTTGTCACGAGACAACGCACTCGACACACAATAGCAGTTGTAAAAACGATACAATCCAACGATTCTTATTATTAGGATCACTTTGCGGCACTTCACTGCACAAATAAACACCAAACTTGCACACTAAAAACCACTAGACACTAATTTAAAACCTTTGAATTGCATCAGCCCACGCGGCTTCTTTTAGCCCTACCCGCCGAATCCAAGGACAAACATTATAAAGTTGCGGCCAACAAGGTACAGCCCCAGGAAGTCCTACAACAACCGCTAGGCAGCCGCTGCAGCGCCGATTTTCAGGCTGTACCTTTGAACGACGCTTAAAAATCTATTAAATAACAATGCATGAATGTTGGGTCCGCTTTTGTACGCGAAAAATTTATTCACGCCAAAATCCAAAAATTTCGAGTGCAAAAGCAGACCAAACAGTTAACTGTAAGTATTCAATAAATAGATTAGGTGTTTACCGTGAGGTTGTAACCCCGAAATAAATAGGGCACACTAGCGACGCCAATCGGTTACAACCTCTAGGCAAACACTTATACTATTTATTAAATAACCATGCACAGATGTTGGGTCCGATTTTGTATGCGAAAAATTGATTACCGCCAAAAGCGGCGGCCACTTTTAGCGTGAATCAATTTTTCGCGCACAAATGTTGGGTCCACATTTGTGCGTGGTTATTTAATAAATAGTATAAGTTTTTGCCGAGAGGTTGTAACCCCGATTTTTTTTAAATAGATCCGGTTTAGTAGCTAAAAATTGAAATCGATTAGCGTCGCTAGTGTGCCCTACCTGTCACCTTAAGAAATTCTCAGTGTCAGCCCGGAGTGTGGAAGTTGTTGTTGGAGTGACGACCCAATGATACCAGTGCCATAGCTTATAAAGAAAACAAATTGTCTATGATAAAGTGTCTGTTAGGCTAACTGTCAAGGATATAAAATATTTATTTATTTATTTATTTAATTAAACAGGTCCTTAAACCTAATTACGTAATTAAAGACGGTAACAAAAGTAAAAGAATAATAATAAAACAATATCAAAAAACAGGCAAACACGTGAGTTATCTGATATACCTACAAAGAAAACTAGGCTTATATTACAATACTACGGAGATCTATGCGCAGTGTTCTTCACAGAAGGACTGGCATGTGGACACTATACTGTGCCACGGATCTGCAAATAGATCACAATGGGGTTGGTGACCCAAGAGTGCATTGAGGGCAGTGTAAATTAAAAATAATATAATAAAATAAATAAAACACGTTAAGCTCATGAAAATCGCTTTTATCATTTGCATATCACTGACGCCACCATACTCCGTCCACAGGTTAGAACACGCAAGAACTTAAATTAAAAATCCAACAAATTCATAGGGGTATCTGTTCGAATCCTACCGAACATTAACTATTTTTCACGCATAATAACCCTGAGGCGCACTGCATCCGTTTCCGTTTCATTATTAGAATGATGGCACTCAAAGACTTAGAAAAATTACCGTTATATCTCTGCACAAGAAAGGGCCGGGTAATAGAGTTGCTATGAGAAATATTATGTGCCTATCATGGCCGTAATAATTATTAATTAAGATACATAAACAACACAACATTTCGCGTCTATAATCACGAATGTAGTAGTGTGTTTTATACAAGTGCTTTTAAAATCCCTATAAATAAAAGGACGAAGCACGCGGTGCCCATACGTGGATACATTATAATTATAAAGAACATGCTTCACACCAATATTGTTTAGCTGCAAATGAATGTGAAGAATGATTACAATATTGTAATAACTAAGAATTTACGCTGTAACATTGAAAAGTGTAATGTGATGAACAATAAATAAAGCTGCACTATAGACCTTGGAAACTGTGGTTTTGTTATTACTAAAATAAATCTCCTGATAGATAGGCCCCCCCATCACACGCCAGTAAGTACCTATATTGCATATACAGTCCACATCACACACAAGAAGCTATAATAAACACCACGAAGGTACACATAAGTAGAGCATAGAATCTTAGAGGCAGCCCCTAGATTCCTGCAGGAGGAGAAGCAGATTTCTACAGTATCATATTAGTTTTTACCACGTTAACGGTCAGATCGCTTAGCTCGCCATTACTCAGCCATTGTAACTGCTAATCGGCTGGCCGATAGAATATTGATACCTAACGGCGTGTTGACTAGGTAATGCGATATTTAATTAGTTCTTAGAACACAGCTTATGTAATACTAGCTTATGCCCGCTGTTTAGCTCGCGTTAGAAAGAGACAAAAAGAAGCCTGTCTTTACTCTCTATCCCTTCTCCACTGAATAACAAGTCAATCCGTCGCTCGATTTTGCCGTGAAAGAAGCACAAACAGACAGACGGACACACACTATCACATCTATACTATTTATAAAGAGGTATGTACGACAGGCAGCGGCAACGCTTACTTATAGGTAACCCAAAAACACGAAACGCTATTGCGTGATGTAATCGACACCTAGCGCCATCTATTGGTAATAAGTGGAACTAATGTCCCGAAACAAAGTGAGGGTGGGCCACTATTTTATTTTTATTTTATTGATATAAGGATACATTACAGATAACAGTTAATAAAAATCAAGACATTTGTATAAGAAGCTTAGTACAGAACTATTACCTAAAAGCATGCATCCTTTCTTTATATTGCAGACAACATACATAGGTCCATGGTTTAGTATAATTATTATAAAAAACTTAATATTTTACTTTTTTAGAATTCTTCCTTTGAAAGAAAGGCAAGGCTACAGAGCCCATACAGCCATATCGTCTGTAACTAAACATAGACAACTTAATTTCAGAGTATAATCATTATTAAACTTGTTTTTAAACGGAAAATTATCTCTTCTTTCTCGGTTGTTTAAGTTAATTTAAGTTAATATAAGAGCTTCTCTCTAATCATTTATAATAATAGTAAATATAATTTAGATTTAGGTTTTTCTATTTAATATTTGTCCACATTTGCATGCCGTGGCAACCTATAAGTAAGTCAACACTTAGAACGAATTACTGCGATAGTCTTAAGCGCTTTTTAGTGTATGCCTTGTTGGTTGTCCTAATAAATAAAATAAAATAAAATAAAATAAAATAAATAAATTATTACCAACTCTATTGGCACATGAAGAAAAATTGCTTCATAATAACACACATCTCAGATAAAACACTTATATCAGACTTCTCTACGACGTCACACCACCGATAGCGATAACATCTGAGGAATCCACGACGCTGCCACACTTCCTACATCATTAAGGCGACGGGTAGGGCACACTAGCGACGCCAATTGATGTTAATGTTTAGTTACTAAACTAGATATATTTTAAATTAAACTATTTCGGGGTTACAATCTCTCGGCAAACACTAATACTATTTATTTAATAACCATACAAAAATGTTGGGTCCGTTTTTGTACTCGAAATTTGAATTACCACCAAAAACGGCCACTTAGGGCGTTATATTGTTTGTTAATGTTATATCTACCTAATGAATTTGTCTTATGTCTGTCGGTATGTAACTGTGTATGCTTCGCTGAATAAAATATTTACTTACTTACTTACAAAAAGTAGTGCACAATTATTGCACAGTGCTGCTTCACGCCGGTTTTCTGTGAGGCCGTTGCGTCACTCCGGTCAATTCTCGCCCATTCATGCCGAAGTGTGGCTCTTCCACGGTCTCATCTCTAACTCGGTGGATATAGATAGATAGATATTCTTTATTGCACAAAAATAAAATACAAGCATGATACAACAGCAACAGACAGTACAATAAGGTGGTCTTATCGCTTGTAGCGATTTCTTCCAGACAACCTTTGGGTAGGGGAAAGAAATGTCGTATTCGTAATAAGGGATGGCAGTGCAAAGTAGTTTAACAAATGAAATTGAGAATGGCAGAAATATACATTATTTTATATATTAATATTATTACATTACATAAATAATAATAAACAATACATACGTACCCAATAATATATACATAGATAATTTATAACAAAAATTCAATAAAAATATTTCTTATAGATAGGTATAAATGACCAGAGAGCAGACCACATAAAAAGGAAGAAGAGACAAGGAAAAAACAGTGTACCTTTTTTTAGAGAAAGGAAGTGAGTTTTGACACGGGACTTGAATATAGGAAGGGGTAAGGAGTTCCAGAGACGAATGGATTGAACAGTACATGAGAACAGATATATGAGAAAGGCAGTCTAATTTTCAAGGTCAATAATATTGACAGCGGATCTAGTCGTTACTTCGTCACGTCTGAAGGAACAGATCACAGCGCTAAATGTCGAATTAGTCATTATGAATGCGACATGAGGTCGAACCGAATAGGCGATATGAATGTATGAGGTAAATATTACAAATAACTACGACGTAAGTACAGACAGCCACAAAACACAGAAGGTTACTACAATATATTGTAATTTTTTTTTTCGCTCTCTTTTTAATGTATTTAATCACCATATTTTTTTTATACGAGAGGTGACAGACGAGCAGACGGATCACCTGATGGTAAGCAATTCCGCCGCCCATGGACACCCGCAACACCAGTGGAGTCACAAGTGCGCTGCCAACCTTTTCCCCTTCCCGCCCCCATTGGGCCTCCGATAACCTCACTCACACAGCGCAGGCGCTGCTTCACGCCGGTCTTCTGTGAGGCAGTGGTATAATAATTTAATTCTATTACCATACTTTTTTTTACTGACCGGATGGCGCAATTGGTAGTGACCCTGCCTCTTACACCAATCGGGTTCGATCCCCACCCTGGACAAACATTCGAGCGATGAACACTTGTGTTTGTTCAGTGTCTGGGTGTAATATATGTATTTAAGTATATATTTGTGTTCCTCTGTTGTCTGATATCTGTAACACAAGTGCTTAAGCTACTTAGTACGGAATCAGGTCAACTATTGAGATGTTGTGAGAATTATATATACTAATTTGTAATATTTTTGTACTGACTGTACTTTTTAAATATTTGCCTATTATTTTCATCTATATTGTGTATGATGACAAGTTTTTTTTTTTGGCATCTAATGATTTCGTATGCCATTGTAGGCGCATCATTTAGTTAACACATACATTACCTTTGACAACTTTATACCATCCGTGATGACGAATAAATGACTTTGTATTTGTATCTACCTTTGCAGATACAGACAGCAACACAACAGGTTATTATTGTCTGGTCGTGGTATCACTCCGGTCGAGCCAGCTCATTTTGTTTTATGAGAAATATTTTTTATTAGGCAAACGAGCAAGCGAGTCACCTGATGTTAAGTGTTCACCGCCGCTCATAGACAGCAGCTACACCAGAACCCATTCCTGCTGAAGCATGGACAGCTCTACGATAACAGTCCTAACGCATGTTTTTTATGTGATTGGTGTCAGACGAGCAGACTGATCACCTGATGGTAAGCGATCACCGCCGCCCATAACACCCGCGACACCAGTGGAGTCACAAGTACGCTGCCAACCATTAAACCGCCATTCCTTCGGTTTGGGCTTCTGGTACCCTCACTCACGCACCGAACTGTGCTGCTTCACGCCGGTTTTCTGTGAGCGCGTGGTATCACTCCGGTCGAGCCGGCCCATTCATGCCGAAGCGTGGCTCTCCCACGGCCAAAAACTTGAAATTTTTTTTTTTAAGATATAAGTGGCAGACGAGCTGACGGATCACCTGAAGGTAAGCGATTACCGCCCGCCCATGGACACCTGCAGTACCAGTGATGTCACAAGTGCGCTGCTTACCTTTCAACCCCCCTTCCCCGCTGTTTTGTACGTGGAACATTTTTACGTACCCCTTAGAAACTGATTATAATAGGCAGAACTGTTATTTTGACATGGCACTTAAGTTCTAAGCTACTTTTGACGCTGACCGTACCATCTGTTGTTGTTGTATATACTTGTATTTTGTATTTGTGAAATAAATAATATCTATCTATATTAAAAAATGGGCAGCGTTCGGGAAGCTACGCAGCATATTTTCGGCAGATCTACCGCAGTGTCTCAAGACGAAAGTCTTTAATGCGTGTGTGTTGCCAGTGATGACATACGGAACCGAAACGTGGCCGCTTACAATGTGCCGATTAAGCAGGCTCAAAGTCACCCAGAGAGCAATGGACAGGGCTATGCTCGGAGTCTCCCTGCGTGATCGTATCAGAAATGATGAGATCCGCAGGAGAACTAAGGTCACAGACGTAGTCCAAAGGATTGCATGCCTCAAGTGGCAATGGCCAGGGCACATAGCGAGGAGAACAGACGGCCGTTGTGGCGGAAAGGTCCTCGAGTGGAGGCCACGTACAGGAAGTCGCAGCCGTGGCAGACCTACAAGGTGGACCGACGATCTGGTGAAGATCGCGGGAATCCATTGGATGCGGGAGGCACAGGACCGATCTGTGTGGAGAACATTGGGGGAGGCCTATGTCCAGCAGTGGACGTCTATTGGCTGAAATGATGATGATGATATAAAAAAAAAATTGGTACAGACGGAGTCACGTGATGTTACCCTAGTTGGGACTTTGGACCGTCGTTATGTCTAAGACACATGTGCTACTCGCATTCGGGGGGGTAACTGCAGTCTCGAGCTGACGCTATCTGTACAGTCAGAGAGTAAAAAGGTTCGTCAGCTTAAGGCGAACGGATAGCCCTATCTAGCGACACCATTCCTTTTTTATTGTTAGCTACTAAACCGGATCTATTTTAAACAATTTCGTGATTATTAAATAACCATGTAAAAATGATGGGTCCAAAGCGTACGCGAAAAATTGATTCACCATTTGTACATGGTTATTTAATAAATAGTATAAGTGTTTGCCTAGACATTGTAACCCCGAAATTGTTTAAAATAGATCCGGTTTAGTCGGTAAAAATTAAAATCGATTGGCGTCGCTAGTGTGCCCTACCCGTCACCTTAAGGTAAATTTTCGCTTGCACGGCGAGTCAGTTATACCAACATACCGTTTCAAAAAGATCTGCCAACCTTTTAAAAATGTCTTAATACATTTTGTCTTCAAATATGGCATACACGGGAGAGATTTTGACATTTCAGCTTAATCCAAGCTATTTGTGAATGACACACGAAACAGCCAGTAGTAAATAAACATCCAAATTAAAAATGTCACCGATCATGACAGTAAATTTCTTTTTCATTTTTTTTTATTATAAATTAATTGCCACGTCAAACCAATGTAGGTTTTACTTGATAGGTTTCTTTAAATTTTCTTTACAGCGACGTCAATCGATTTTAATTTTCAGCTACTAAACCGGATCTATTTTAAACAATTTCGGGGTTACAACCTTACCGGCAAACACCTTAACTATTTATTTAATACTTAGAGTTACTGTTTGGTCTGCTTTTGCACTCGAATTTTGGATTACCGCCAAAAGTGGCCGCTTTTGGCGTGAATAAATTTTTTTCGCGTGCAAAAACGGACCCAACATTTCATCATCAGCCCATTTAAGTCCCCACTGCTGGGGCACGGGCCTCCCTCAATCACATGAGGGGTAATTGCCATACTCACCACGCTTGGCAGACGGGTTGGCGAGGGTTTTGATATAAATGCAGAGTTTTCCTTCTCTGGGTGCTGATGATCATGCCAGCAGCTTTACCTTAGTCGCCTTTTACGACACCTCGGTAAGAGTGAGGGTGGCCTATTCTACTCTGCCGGGACCACACGGCTAAATGGGCCCAACATTTGCGCATGGTTAATTAATAAATAGTATAAATGTTTTCCAAGAGGCTGTAACCCCCGAAATTTAAAATAGATCCGGTTTAGTAGCTAAAAATTAAAATCGATTGGCGTCGCTAGTCGCTAGTGTGCCCTACCCGTCACCTTAAGTGCAAGCAGACGTGTGTTATCAGTTATCGGCGATAAACTATATTGTTATCTATTTTACGCGCATAATATAAACCGTCTAATATTTTCTCGGAAATATTTTCTCGCATTTTTGTACCACTTTTCACAGGACACATTGGTTTAAAGTTGTATGATATGGGAAGAGAGACAAACCTATTCTTTGACATAAGCGTGAGTGAGTCAAGCATACTACGGGCAGATATGCTTCAGAGTTGGGTCCTGTCAAAAGTTCTTAACTCTTCACACATTCATATATTGTATATTTTTATCTCACTCTGCAAAATGGTGACCAAAACTTTAATGAATTTATAAATATCATGAGAAATTAATTTGTTATTTCTTTTCGAATAATTTATACAAAGCGTAAAAGCTCACGACTTTTTGGTAACCTTATTCCCACTTAAAACAATTAAAGAATATTTTTTGTGTGACACGACCGCTTGTCAGACTCGCTAATTTGCGACTGCGTGTAATTAGGCGCCGGGCACCTAATTTAAGCGGTCCACGCGGTTCAGACGAGTCACCTATCTTCCGCTATTTTGATTTAATCTAAGGTTTAATTTACTGTGTTTAAACTGGCGACGCAAGGAGTAGGTAGGTAATATTGTTTTGTGACTGGCGATCTCAGGAACCAGACCAATAATTAAATCATCATTTTATGAGTATAGATAGATAGATATTCTTCATTGCATAAAAACAAAATACAAGCATGATACAAAAGCAACATACAGTACAATAAGGCGGTCTTATCGCTTGTAGCGATTTCTTCCAGACAACCTTTGGGTAAAGGAAAGAAATATCGTATCTTTTTTTTTATACTAAAGGCGACGAACGAGCAAGCGAGTCACTGATGGAAAGTAATCAACGCCGAAATCAGAGAGATCGCTAATGTGTTGCGACCTTTTAAAAAAAAAGTACTCTCTTCTCTTGAAGGTCCCTCCCTAAGTCGTAGCCGTCGAGTACTGTAGAGTAGGTATCAATAATTTGAGAAACAATTTAAAACAAATGAAAAGCACTGAGCTAGTGAAAGGGACGTGATCAATATCTTAAAGCCGTCCCGTAACGAACGAAACTATAATAATAATATAATATATTTCTCACAACATCTCAAACGTTGACCTGATTCCATACTAAGTAGCTTAAGGACTTGTGTTACAGATATCAGACAGCAGAGGAACACAAATATATACTTAAATACATATATTACACCCAGACACTGAACAAACACAAGTGTTCATCGCACGAATGTTTGTCCAGGGTGGGGATCTAACCCACGACCTTTGGCGTAAGAGGCAGGGTCACTACCAATCGCGCCATCCGGTCAGTCATAACCTATACCTGTCGCATCCAAATAAAGAAGACATACAGCGCGTTCGAAAGAGAGGGAAACTCCGATGCGGTCCGGTTTCCACGATTGTTGACCCTCAGCGCAGAGCTAGTGGTAGAACAATAACATAATTTAGAGTCATTCTAAATTGCAAGTTCGACCTGTACGATGACTAACAACAACAGTCACATATAATTAGTGTTTAGTGACAGTAATTACATCTAATTTAGCTGGCATTTAGACTAGTTTAGTCGCATTCTTACATATAGGTCACCTGTTGTATGATTATTACCATATTTTGCGTTTACACTTGCAAACACGCTTAAAATAACATACACACGCACCCTAACACACACACACGCACGCACACACACGCACACACACACACACGATTGATGACTAGCAGGTTATACAATTCTATATAAATAATAATACAGCGATTCTTAACACTTGCAGGATAGTCCGCAAATTTTTACAGCTTGAATCGGATTCTAACATCATAACAACATAATACTTTTCCTCTACAACTTTGCTTGGCCAAAAGCCTGCAATTTTGTTAGCGTACCCCAAAATGGGAGAATATATTTATATGTTTCAAACATAATAATAATATGTTTTAACAACCATTTTGAGACAAAAAATGTTTACAAAAAATAATAATGTACAGTACACAGTACACATACATCCTGTTACAGAAAGCTGCTATTTTAAATACGTGTAGGATTGTTAGGAATTTCCTCCAAATAGATGATGATACCCCATTAAATTCACGAGGTGTTAACCAGGCACACATATTCTCTCATTCACAGCCTTACGTCCCACAAACACGCCCAATCACACAACCACACAGATCATCACAATCAAGACTCATTACCCCCACCACATCACAATCAGATCCGTAGTGTGGGAACTGTACTTGGCCTAGGCCCGTACATTTCTGAAAAGCCAGTAAATAGCTGTGATACTCAGCATATAAGTAACATAATAATAATGTATTACTTAATAATAATAGTTAAAATCTTAGGATCTTTAACTGGAAGTGTAAAGATTATGGAAAGATGATTATGATTATTATATAAATCTAATTCTTACTTATTATTCTAAATCTAATTACTATTAATGTTAATCTAATAATAAAAATCTAAATAACATAATGATTACTTAGGAAGAACGAGGCATTCCCAACACAGGTGTCTTATGACAACCACCTGGGAAGCCCCGACAACTTGTTTGTTAATATTTAGTGCAAGATATATTTTTATTACCATTTTTACGAATGAAAGATCTCTGATAGAGAGAGCAATGGGTATGATTCAGAATTTGGGGAGTATGGTAATCACAATAAAGCGACTGCTTTCTGACCTTCGCAACCCTTCGAATCAGTCCTACTGAATAATGGTTACATGTTTTTTTTTTTACTGTAGATAGGTAAGCGTTTGACCATATTTCACCTGATGGTTAGTGATAATATGGTCTAAGATGTAGCACGATTACCTAGAAGATACCTATTCACTCGCGCTTGGAAAACCCCCCAAATTGTAGCCTCTAGGGAACACCTCCTCAGGCAGCTGATTCCACTGTTTCGCAGTACGAATAAGGAAACAGGATTCAAACCTCTTTGTGCGGACTTTTGGTATTTCTACCATGTACCGGTGTCGATTGAGGGTCTGCCTGGTGGAGTAGTGGAAAAACGGAGATGCTCCAATGGCATTGTTTCAGAAACTATCCGAAACGTGCATCCTGATTGTAGAAATATACACGTACTTACTTACTTACTTACTACGCTGGCTTAGCGATCCAAAGTGGGTCTTGGCCTCCGACGTCAAAGTTCGCCATTTTTTGCGGTCCTCATCAGTCGAGAAAAACAGAGTATATTCATATGAAGCGTTATAAAGACAGCAGAGCTAGAAGAAATATACACGTAGATTTGAAAAATTCAGAGGTGAATGATCGGATTCGTACCACGACCCCTCTCACCTACTACTGCTTATGTAAAAATATATCAATGTTATTTTGATATTGTAATGAAAAATACTGCTAAACATTATCAAAAACAGTTTGACCTACATTTATTGACCTTAGCGAAATATATAATTTTACTATGCGTAACAGCCCTGAAATATTTGTAACTGAGCAAATTAATGTATTTCATATGATAATTAGATAATGCTTGTTTAGAATGTTTAAAAAATTCGCAGTAATAACTGGTTTTAATCATTTCTGCAGCAATGTCATGAATTTTACATGTTTTAATGTTTCATCGTCAGCCCATTTAAGTCCCCACTGCTGGGGCACGGGCCTCCCTCAATCACATGAGGGGTAATTGCCATACTCAACTCCCTTGGCAGACGGGTTGGCTAAGGGTTTTGATAGAAATGCAGAGTTTTCCTTCTCTGGGTCCTGATGATCATGCCAGCAGCTTTACCTTAGTCGCCTTTTACGACACCTCGGTAAGAGTGAGGCTGGCCTATTCTACTCTGCCGGGGACCACACGGCGGTTTTAGTGTTTACGCACAATAATATTTTTTTTGTATTAATAATAATGATTTATTTCAAAATAACATAAGCAAAAGTTGACCACTTCTTTAAGAGCACCGGTGCCAGAAGAAGCCACTTTTCATTAACAAATGTTACATCCTAGGATACAGTTGAAAATGTAACAGTAAAGTAAGTAACTAAATAGAAAGCATGCAAAAATGTTAAACGTGTTCTATTCTATTCTGAATCTGACTAATGACTGAAGGAATGTACTGTGACAGGTACGATCTTATTCTTCTTTGTACGAGCATTTCCACAATCAAGCTTAAGGTGAGCCCATTTTATGTGTGTACGGTGAAGTTGGGCATTTTCACACCAACATGCCAAGCTATTCTAGGAAACCTAGCAGTGTCTTAACACTGCTGAAGATTTTCTGGAGACTACCTGGGGGGTGCCCCAGTAATAAGTGCCCAAGAGAATTTATTTATTTAAGACACTCAAGATTCACAAATCTTTACACCGTCAAGTTGAATACCTACATGCTCCATGCATGACCGGACTCTATGTATGTTGTATGAAGAAAATACTTGCTTTTCTTCATTATACATTTGATTGATTATACGGATTTCTGTTTATCCAAATTATAACCACAATGATAAGCATAGGGGGGACCTTGTGTGGGAAAATCCTCCAGATCCTCAGTCCAACAATGTGCGGACTGAGGTTCAAAGTCAACAGGTCTGATTATTACATTCGTCATATTTACCGTGGGAGAGCTAAGCTTCGGCATGAATGGGCCGGTTCGACCGTAGTGATACCACGGCCTCACAGAAATCGGGCATGAAGCGGCCCTGGGCTGTGTTTCGCTGGGTGAGTGAGGGGTACCGGAGGCCCAATCCGGGGGTTAGGGGGGTTTAAAGGTAGGCAGCGCACTTGTGACTCCACTGGTGTCGCGGATGTCCATGGGCGGCGGCAATTGCTTACCATCAGGTGATCCGTCTGTTTGTCTGCCTACCTATTACATAAAAAAAATATATATCATTTTGACATCATCATCAGCCCGGTAGTACCCACTGCTGAGTATAGACCTTCTTTCCCTTACACCAATGTACCTGGTTCTTAGCTAGATGGTCTGATGGCCTATCTACCGTCTGCTTAACAAGCACAAAGCAGGTCACAAGCCACAGCGACTCCCTATGGCTTAGGGGCCTTTTAGTTAGTGCATGGCAGCTATGAAACCATGCAGGCATCTAAATGGACCAGGAAAACTAATCATCGTGGGCGAAAGAATGCTGATGGTGAAGAACATATCATTTTATGAACCAGCCGAAGATGATAAATGTATACCTATATTGACATTCATACCATGTATGGATCTAAATTGAATAAATTTGTTATCTTTTTCAAAAATAACAATTCACATAGGTAGGTATTGCATGTGATGTGTCCCCATTGAGTCTAATGTATTAACATTGTTGATATAGTAATGAAGTTTACCGCATTACAACATTTGAGATGACATCATAGACAACAACTTTATGTATTATTTACACATGACATACGACTGATTTCTCATTGTTACATGTACATAGATAACGGCGAATTTCATGAAAAAGTTTCAGAATTAGATAATATTTAGTGATTAGAAGATTGTGAACACTATTATAGACAGAAATTCTTCGATATTACGATGACAAGTACAAATTGTACACCTATTGGTAAGCACCACATCCTTCCAAGGGCAATGGAAAAAACAGTGACCAAATATAAAATAATATTAAACCAATTTTTGACTACAGGAATACTTAACTCTTTGGTTGTGTAAAAATGGATCTTAAATTAGAAGTATATCTATGTAATTTTTGTTTGTAATTACTGCTCGTAGACTATTTTGTATTTTCTGGGAGCATTAAGATAATACAATTCAGCTCAGGCTCAGCAGTTTATTTATACAATGCTGTTAATGTGATTGTTTGTTGCAAGTTTTTGTTGTTAAAAAGAAAAAAAATTACCGACATTAAAAGCTATCATAGTCCAAAATGGACCTGAACTGCAAAAGACAAGTGGAAGGAAGTCTTTGGAGGAGGCCTTTGTCGTAGGACAAGCTGTTAAACAACAAACCTAAATGTAACTTAGATAAATGTGTGATGTAGATTAACCATAGTAAAGGCTTATTCTATTTTATTCGATTAAAAGTTATCATATAGTTGAATTTACAAACATATCATGATATATCTAAAAGATATTACACAGTACAGACATTTAACAATGAACCTGGCTGAACAATGAGATTAGACAATGAAAACACAATGATTACAGCAGGTAAGAAAATAAAGGTGTAGTCCACCTTTCATTTCTTACCTATTTCCACACAAGACTCTCCTTTGGTCTGATGCACTTTGAGTAGGTAAGATAAATTAAATGTAAAATCTATGCAATACCAATAACACCTACCTGTTTCAAATTAAATAACAGAAAAATAATAAAAACAATTCAGTGATTTTCAAAACACAGGTTTGTTTTCAGTATGATGATGTTTATTTGTGTGAAAAAAAGTGATTAAAGAAGGTTTCTTTTAGGCAGCATGCAGGTCGAAAATTTGCTGTAACTGATTAAAATCAGCGGTCTTCTACAATTTTCTAACAATTTCATTCATACTTCATTTTCTTACTGTAAAATGAAACAGATTTCTTCAATTTCAATTTATACAGGCACCAGTAGAAACAGTATTTTTTAATAATAAATAGAACAGCTGATAAATCTCTTCAAGGAAATATTTAGCATTTTTGTGTGGACGAAAATGTTTTCGTTGTTTTTTCCTTGCAAATAATTAACGAACGACATCCTCAGTTCATAAACCTTGGCCTGTCGACCTTGCTATGGTCAGGTAAACATATTGAACAGACCTTACTGGCCAGCTCATTGTAATGTAGAACTATCCATGCGTACTGAAAAATTGACATTCTGGGCACACACGCACCAAGCGATAGAGAAAACCGTATGTGTACACGGCTTAAACATACTCCACTACATTGCTCATAGCTTCTAATTAAATTACACGGGCAAATGCAAATGTTTGTCTAAGCAAACTGACGCGCGACATCCCACAAGTGTAGGCACAAGTTAAGATTAAGACCGGCCTAGGTATTGCGTACACGAATGAAAAACCAGTCCCCACGACTCACCTACTGAACTAGAGAACGAGGCATCCGCCGCGACCCAAACAGACAACACGGAACGACAATACCCCAAACCCACCACCCGTAATTACATTAACGTTGACGAATTCCATATCTCGATAATATTTCTAAAATATTCGATTGGTGAAAGGAGACATACCTTTGCGAAAACTTGTATTTTGAATTCACACACAACTCGAGCCAGTCCGTCAATACAAAATTAACACAATAACATAAG
The DNA here is from genome assembly GCA_019059595.1 of Marasmia exigua. Taxonomy (NCBI): domain Eukaryota; kingdom Metazoa; phylum Arthropoda; class Insecta; order Lepidoptera; family Crambidae; genus Marasmia; species Marasmia exigua. The sequence goes on from CM032490.1 coordinate 2,699,220, forward strand.
TCTGAAAGTCCACAAAATGTCTTTAACACAAATAAATAAGCACACACGCGAATATTAAAAACGGTACAGTATGCGGCGGATATGCGCTAACCCGTGAAAGACGCCATTTTGATTTCGTCAACTAACGACCATGGACACGATAGAGCAATTACGTTCCATTATGTGGAATAAAAAGTTATCAATTTTAGTTTATTTTAAATTTTTCACTGTTTTTTTTTCCTTATTTTAAGTTTAATATTAATATTTGGCCATGTGGTCCCCGGCAGAGTAGAATAGGCCAACATCTTTCTTACCGAGGTGTCGTAAAAGGCGACTATGGTAAAGTTCTGGCATGATCATCAGCACCCGAGAAGGAAAATTCTGCATTTATATCAAAACCCTCGCCAACCCGTCTGCCAAGGTGAGTATGGCAATTGCCACTCATGTGATTGAGGGAGGCCCGTGCCCCAGCAGTGGGGACTTAAATGGGCTGACGATGATTAATATTTCATTCAGGATTAATTACAGGAAGAACAATAAATCGTTATAATACGAAAGTATTTCGTTTTTTAATGATTTACTGTCCTTCCTTCCTCGCTACTCTTCAACAACGACGAACCAACAAATAGGTATAAAAAAACGTGTTGTTTTTTATTCAAGTATATAAATATTGACTCTCTTGGACTTTTATTCATAATGATGATGATGAAAGAGACACAACTTTTTATTAGTATGCGTATGAATAATTTTGATTCTTTTACCTTACCACTATTACAAAATTAAAATACAGTTAGTTTGTCTATGATATTTATGTTGCCATAATAAAAAAAATTCCATGAAATTGGGAAATTTATTAAATTTTGCCTATCAATCTTGAAAAGGAGACATTTCGTAAAATTAAATAACACCACGTCCTGCAACGTTTCTCAAACTAAAGCTGAAATGAAGTATGTTTTAAAGTACGGCAAGCTAACCAGTGGCATATTTTTGGTCTAGTAATAAATTTGCTTGAATTATCAGTTCAACATGGTTTATTCCAGAGCTAGCTATAAAATTCCCAAATTTTAAGGGTTTGGTCTTGGAGTACTTATCAGGCCACTAGCCTGGTAAGTATTCGCTCCGTAATTGAGAATGGTTTGATTACTATGTATTTTCGTAAATAAATTTTAATGTAGTGTTATGTACGCCGTCATTTTAGTATGATAAAGTAGTAGTATTTGATCTGATGCTGACTGTCAGATCAATCAGATCAAGTTACCCCCCTGCGGTGGAAACATAGCACTTGTACCCCAGACATAAGGACAGTCCAAAGGTTAACAAGGGTAACTCGACGTGACGTCGTGTGTACATATCAGAGAATGTGCTCATAGATTAAGTTAAGCTAAGTTTGTGTAATATGTATCATGTGGCTGTACTTTTAATAAATAAAATAAAGGTATTCTGGGAAAAGCGGTCTAGATGTTCTACTCTCATGGGCATGCAATGCAAAAGATGATTCTTTTATCATTTATTTATTTAGGTTCAGCAACTGCAGCACATCAAAATATTGTAAATAAATAATAAAACGTTTGATATCATTTCATATTAAAATTATCATTTGATTCATCTACTCGTCTTTCATCTATCACAAGAAAAAAAATCGTTTCATAAACTGCTTTCAGTTTTTTTTTTATGTGATAGGTGGCAGATGAGCAGACGGATTACCGGATGGTAAGCGATTGCCGCCGCCCATGGACACTCGAACACCAGTGAGGTAATAAGAGCGCTTCCAAAATTTTCTCCCGGATTGGGCCACCGGTACCCTCACTCACGTAGCGAGACATAGCACAATGCTGCTTCACCCCGGTTTTCTGTGAGGCCATGGTTTCACTCCGGTTGAGCCGGCCCCCTCATGCCGAAGCGTGGCTGTGTGGCCGTGTGGGAACACGGTCATGACAGTTCTCAAGAAAAAAATACATTAAGTACCGTAATTCCTATTTTTAAGTATACATTTATTGTTTGATTATACTATTAATAAACTTATTGCTTATAGCTACCTATGTGTTGTACCCGTGAGCATTTATTTTCAGATTTTGTTTTATATTTTCCTCAACTCTGTGTTATCGCGTTAACAAAATCCAAATTTTGGGGAAAATAAATCCTAAGCTGGCAACATATTATCTGTCAAAAAATCCGAAAGCAGCTGTGCCTTTACGTGTGTTTTCATACGATAATTTATCGAAAATGGCATTTTAGACCACAATAAACAATCAGAATAAATGTGAAACGCGTAATCAATATGTCGAGCCGGCGTTCGATACTCGGTTCAGCGTTGGACGCGCTTCCCGCACCCTCTGATCCGCTCCGCGAGCTCTTTGAAGCTTGCAAAACAGGAGATGCAGCTCGTGTAAAGAAGCTTATTACACCCCAGACTGTTAACGCTAGAGACACTGCTGGGAGGAAATCGACTCCTCTACACTTCGCTGCAGGTACTAAACCTAGTTTCGATATAATTTTCGTCAAAATAATGCCCGAAAAACGGTGAGTGAAAGGAGTTGTTTTTGTGCTGAAACTCGAGGAAGTGACCAATAAAATTTGACTATATTATGCAATTCGTCACGGTTTTTGGTCTCGTTTATTCGTGGCTTATCTGTTTTCGTTCTCAGGCGCGCTCCGTTGATATAATTCTGATGTTAATTGTTAATTTTTAATTGGTTTTGTATAACACTGAGTGGATGGGAAGGCATTAAATAAAGGTTTCGTTTTGGTTAAAAAATAGTCTTTGGGTAGAGTTATTTAGTCTGAATGTGATTATGGTACTGAAAAAGGTAATATACATAATTAATTAACATATCTAAATATTTCCTGCGCGGTTTAGATTAGGTAGGAATTAATAAATGGCGAAAACACTAAAACTGTGTTTTTTAGTTCAACTCTTTTTAGTAGCCTAATATGGGGCTGTCTGTACCTAACCAGGTAAAACTTAGTTATTAAGGAAAAGTGATGAGAAAACTAGTATGTTTGTGTACTACCTCTGCGGATAAAGAATGGGATCAGAAATGGCGGCTCATCTATTCACTTCTTGCTCGCACACTATTTGCTTCTATACTCGCACTCGTGGGTACTGACTGCCAAAAAAAAAAAGTGCGGTCCCTTCCCTGTCGCATCAGTCCGGTTTCGCAATTTTGTGAGCTAGACGCGTTCTCAGTTTTTCTGTGGTTTTGAACCTTTCGTTATTTTGTCATTAGTTATAGTTTATTGTTAATTTGTATGTTAAATAATTGTTTTGTTAGTTATTTATTGATTTTAGGTAGTGTTTTAAGATATAGTTACAGTAGGATATAGATATAGTTAAGATATACAATCTTTTATTTCAAGATACTAATTTTATATGTATGTATGTATGAATACGTATTTCGTAATGTCGTACTGCATGATATGTTTATATTATCTGCATATTTATGTATAGTTTACCATGTTGTTACAATTTAAAACTTATTTCAGGTTACGGACGCAGGGAAGTCGTAGAGATACTAATAGCGGCTGGGGCGGCGCTCCAGGCCCGCGACGACGGAGGCCTGCAACCGCTCCACAACGCGTGCAGCTTCGGTCACGCGGACGTGGTGAGGGCGCTGCTGGCGGCCGGGGCGGCGCCCGCGGCTAGGGACAACTGGGGGTACACACCGCTTCACGAGGCAGCTGCTAAGGGGAAGGTGGATGTGTGTATTGGTGAGTGAATATCTTTTTTTTTTATTTATTTATCAAGCAATGCATATACATTTACAAAAATGTGATTTTGCCAAACTGTGCAACAGTTTGTCGGTAGAGCTCTCATTTTTTATGATGTAGCCTGCAACATCTCATTTATTACTTGTGACTACACTGGTGTCGCGGGTGTCCATGGGCGGCAGCCGTCTCGTCTGCCACCAATTACATAAAAAAAAGGTGAACGACCAATGCAATCACATACCTTTCCTCGACCCGGGAATCGAACCCAGGATCCCGAGGCCTGCTACTTAAACCACATGACCAACAGGGCGATGTAGACAGTTATAAGTATAGCATATTAAAAAAATAATAATAATAGAATAAATAAAATAAAAATGATTTATTCAGAATTGACACCATTACATGTAAAAATATAGGACTGATCTCACATAAGGTACTGCCCTGTGTTGTGAGAGACAGGATCTGAAAGGTAAAACGGTGGCACACAATACTCGTGTTTTTAATCCTTACCTAAACTAAACTAAATTTAATTAAATTAGACAAAAGGTTTAATTAAGTACATCATTTGTAATTTGAACATGGTAACCTATAACTCAGCCGTGTGTCGCTTTAATACACAGAAAGTAATGAGGGTTTTCGCGTGTGAATAATCCGCTAGATGGAGTACTATAGGAGTGAGGTCCAGGAGACCTATTTTTGATTTACTCGTATGACTTAGCATCGTGACAAGCGCACGATTTTTACTGATTTTCCTTCGACATACGAAAATCCGCATTTTTGAATCATTCGTCTGCAACAAGTGACCTTTGGAGTGACCCCACTCACGCGTTGGTCGAGTGACTTAAAGCGAGCGGTAGAAGCAACGTCAAAATAGTTGTCAATAGCAACAAGCATAAACAAAATATTATAAATTTCAAAACTTTGATTTGACTGATTTTGACATAGTTTTTTGTGACAAAATAAGCAAAGATTGTCCAAGTAGTGTTGGTTTGGATTCCAGGCCACTGCGGAATAACAGGCAATGAACAAGTAGATTCTTGGGCAAAAGACGCCATCGGTAACGGATTGCCCATCAATTCTATATACGCAAGCGATGCTTTACTTCTGGCAACAAAAACCGTAGCAAGTGACTGGCAGATCCGCTACAACGAGTCGTCAATAACCAAAGGCCGCTTGTACAAGAGTGTTCAGCCATTGATACCAAACAAGCCATGGTTTTTTAAACCTAAATATAGGCAGTATGAGAAAAGGGTGATCTCAACTATAAGCCGTTTACGTTTAGGTCACGCATGTACTCCTGTTTTTCTAAATAAAATTCACGTGAAGGACAGCTCAATATGTGAATGTGGCCTAGACGAAGGAACACCTAACCACATATTTTTCAACTGTCCAAAATACCCTACTTCCCTATATGATCTATTACCCCTCAATATCCCCCGCCCTCTTAATTTCCAATATTTATTATCTCTCCCTTTCTCCCTTTACCTAAAATATCTATGTAAGTATATTATTATATATGATATCAGACTGTGATTAACTCGTCCTTGCCGTGTTGTGTTGTCTACAATGTGTCGTCCTTTTTATTTGTTTTAGATGCTGGGCGATACTAACACAGAAGACCTCAAAATTGATCGATTTTTTTATTGTTTGTTTTGTAATCTCTTTTTTACCGGTCAAAATATTTTAAGCTGCGTGTCTCTTTAAACACTTGACATTGGCGGAATCATTACGTCGCTGAACGTGTGATTGAGTCCACAAAGAAAAAAAAAAAAAAGCAAAGATTTTCATATTCAGCCAATAATTTATAGTTTTAGCGTTCTGTTTGCAATGCGGAAGTTACTGGTTTTTATAAAATTCTGCATGGAAATGTTTGAATGTCAATTTACCGTATTATATTGGCAACATCGAAATCGAATGATTCAAAAATAGGGAAAATCGGCTTCATGCGACTTAGAAGGCGAATGTGACTTATGTCGCATACGACGACGCTAAGTCATACGAGTGACTCAAAAATAGAGCTCCTGATGCAACGTAATTGGTTATTTTCAAACGTGATCTGTCAAAATGTCAATTTGACAGACTAAACAACCAATGCGGTTGATGTTGGACCTCAGTCCAACAGTACGCCATCTAGCGGATTTTTCACACGCAAGAACCCTCATTGTTAAATGTTGGTGGTTTACAAATATGTTATTATTTTTCCAGCGCTGCTACAACATGGGGCCGACCCAAATATAAGGAACACAGAAGGGAAGACCCCGTTAGACCTAGCTGACTCTGCCACGAGACCAGTTCTCACAGGTATGCACTTTTGGATTATGTCTCTTTCATCATCATCATATCAGTCTACATCCACCCACTGCTGAGTATATAATTATAATTTGAATGAAATGGGGTGAGCATTGCATCTCATAGCCACTGCGACCGGTAGAAGATCTATTGTGGCAGCCCAAGAACTTATTACAACACCTCATGCAGCTCCAGCTCCAGAATAAACCCGAGGATAGAGCTGATGGGGGAGCTTTTGATCTCGTCTGCCGAGATCATGTGTGATCAGGTGCCGGCTTCAGCAGTGGTGTAGCGCTATGCACTCGCCGAGGACATGGATAATCGTTTCCTCGTCCTCGCGACAGAACCTGCAGATTTTGGTATCTGAAAGGCCCATGTTGTTGTTTAATTTGCAGTACCCCGTGAGGGTCCGAGTGAGTGCCCTAACATGTCCTCTGCTCAGTTTTATTATTTCTACAGCTCGTTTCTGATCGAACGCCTGTATAAACGCCTTGGACTGTTCTGGTCGAGGTAGTCTGCTGAGTATAGGCCTCTTCTTTATCCCGCTATTCCCTTCGGTCCCTTGCCAGCCTTATCCATTGTTTCCCCACTGCCGTCACAATATCGTCGGACCATTGTGCAGGTGGTCTACTCACAGGACGTCGTCCCATTCTTGGCTCCCATTCGGTAAGCTTTATAGTCCACCTATCATCTTTACGCCTTGCCAGGTGTCCTGCCCATCTCCACTTTGGCTCACACACTCGCGTGCCAACGTCTACTACCCTGGTTCTCTTTCGAATTGTATCGTTTGGTAGGCGGTGTCGCATAGAAAGACCGAGCATGGACAGCAAAAACATATCTTTCAAAAGATTGAAATATTTGCATCTGGATCAGTGCAAAGATGCAGAACAGTGAAACACTTCATTTCAATCATTTGGAACATCGACTCCCAGACAGATGCGTAATGAATTGATTTTTTACGAATGAATAAATAGATCTACTCCTGCTGTGCCATGTAATATAGCTATCTCTTTCCCCTGCGTAATACATGGAAAGACAGTTACCGATTCACACCGAACAGCACACGGCTTACTCTTTCGCTCAGATTTCGCTTCGGATCGTTCAGCTCATTCGGATCATTCGGCTCAACCGGATCATTCGGCTCACTGGGATCATTTGGCTCACTCGGATCATTCAGCTCATTCCTAATGAGCTGAATGAGCTTTTAGCTCACTCAGATTATTTGACTCATCCGTACCAGTGAGCGTGAAGATCCTTTTGAGTCGAATGCTACATTTGGAGCGAAGTGTTTCATTTGGCTGAGTGATTTCAGTAAAGAGTGATCATCATCATCATCGTTTCAGCCAATAGGCGTCCACTGCAGGATATAGGCCTTTCTCAAACACAGATCGGTCTTGTTCCGCCCGCATCCGATGAATTCACGCGACCTTCATCAAATCGTTGGTCCACCTTGTGGGGGCCTGCCACGGATGCGACTTCCTGTATGTGGCCTCCACTCGAGGACTCGCCCCAACGGCCGTCTGTTCTCCTCGCTACGTGCCCTGCCCATTGCCACTTGAGGCATGCAATCCTTAGGGCTAGGTCTGTGACCGGAGTTCTTCTGCGGATCTCATTATTTCTAATACGATCACGCAGGGAGACTCCGAGCATAGCCCTCTCTATTGCTCCCTGTAAAGTAAAGAGTTAATATTTATATTTATCTGATGTGTTGTGACGTGTCGTGTCGTGACGTGATGGCTAGTTTTCACATTAATATGTTATGTTCTGACGCCTCGTGAATTTAAATTATTAGATTTTTTTTTTTTTAAAGAATTGTTCCTAGATAATAAGTGCTAAATTAATGTCTAAAAATGTATATTTAATTAATGTTTTTTTTATTTAATTTGATTTATTTATTGTTATTAATGATTTAATAATGCATGCTTTAATGTTATTGATTGCTTCCAATGTTTTATTTTAATATTACTTGTATTTACATAATTTAAATACTAGTTAATTATTTTTTTAAGAAAGCTCACCTGCTCTCTAACACTTTGCGGTGCCCTTACGGGGCGTCACATGTCTCTGTTCATGTTATTTTGTAAGACCTTTATACCATGTGATATGCAAATAAAGAAATATGAAATACTAGCTTTTGCCCGCGACTTCGTCTGCGTGTAATTCGAATAAAAGCAAGGTCTTTATGTATCAATATAAATTATAGCCTATGTGTTATTCTGATCTATAAGCTACATTACTGTAAAGTTTCATTAAAATCCGTTTAGTAGTTTTTGCGTGAAAGAGGAACAAACATCCATCCATACATCCATCCAAACAAACTTTCGCCTTTATAATATTAGTAAGGATGAGATATTTTGAATCATTACAGACGTAGTTCTAGGAAAGGCGACACGTTTGAAATGTTTTCCCTCGGGTGGTCCGATTCTGACTCAGATTTTGAAGAAGTTATCCAATTTACGATACTGGCAACTTTATTAACAAAAGGAAGAAAGAGTTAACTATAGTTGGGCCAAAATAATAGGCCACATTTGTCACTTCATCAAAATTTGACAACGTAACGTGTAACGTTCGGTACTAGATGCCAGAAGTAACCGAGATGTCAGACAGCGCCGCCCTATCAACCGCTGATGGGATTTAATAATAAGACGTGTATAGCTGCCGAATGCTTTTATTGCACTGATTTTACTTAATTGATTTTACATAAAGTTGCAAAAGTAGGTTGGCTGTACATCGGAATCATCAAAATACACGTCATACAATAAAATGTTCTAGTTGACTCGTACATAACGTAATTTGTTTTTTTTTTGTTTCCAGGCGAATATTGCGCGGCAGATGTCCTTGAAGCTGCCAGGTCGGGCGCCGACGAACGCCTGGCTTCCCTCCTCACCCCGCTCAATGTGAACGTGCACGCCCACGATGGGAGAAGATCGACGCCTCTACACTTAGCGGCGGGGTACAACCGCGCGCGCGCCGTGCGCCTATTGCTCCGCGGGGGCGCGGACGTGCACGCGAAGGATAAGGGGTGAGTGTGTTGAGGCTCTACAAAGGCTGTAAAGGACTAAGGGGTGAGTTTGTGGCGCTCTGTGTGATGGATGAGGGGTGAGTGTGTGGAGGTGCTTGTGTGTGAAGGACTAGGGGTGAGTGTGTGGAGGCGCTTGTGTGTGTTGAAGGATGAGGGGTGAGTGTGTGGAGGCGCTTCTGTGTGAAGGACGAGGGGTGAGTGTGTGGAGGCGCTTGTGTTGAAGGGACGAGGGGTGAGTATGTTGAGGCACTGATATGTGTGTTGAAGGATGAGGGGTGAGTGTGTGGAGGCGCTTCTGTGTGAAGGACGAGGGGTGAGTGTGTGGAGGCGCTTGTGTGTTGAAGGGACGAGGGGTGAGTATGTTGAGGCACTGATATGTGTGTTGAAGGACAAGGAGTCTGAACAACATTTGTTCTAAGAGTTCGAATTTTGCCAAAAAAAATCGATTCCCCTTACAAATGACCAAGTCACGTACCTTTACCTGAAGGTTGTCTGGTAGAGATAGCTTCCAATAGCTTCCAGCGATAAGACCGCCTAAATTGTACATTGTATCTCTGTATTTTACGTTTTTATGTTGTGCAATAAATCTATCTATCACGTGACCGACATTATATGAAAAGTTTATATTTTTTGTTATGCGAATTTCCAAAAATCATAGATTTTACTTAAACTCTGTTTTTTTTATTATGGCTCTACCCGAAGATAATTCGCCAATTTCAAGTAACTTATTGAGAATAAGCAAGTAGTCAACAGTCGAAGTCAGTCTAAGTCACAGTCATTCAATAAAACGCCGGTGTTTTACGTTTAATCGACCTACAGATTCAGTGGATATCACTCTAAAAGCAATCGCGGGTTTTAAGACTCTATTAGGTCCAAGTTGTCACGAGACAACGCACACGACAAACAATAGCGTTAAAAACGATACAATCTAATGATTCTTATTATTAGGATCACTTTGCGGCACTTCACTGCACAAATAAACACCGAATTTGTACATTTAAAACCACTATACTCTAATTTAAAACCTTTAAATTGCATCAGCCCATGCGGCTTGTTTTAGCCCTACCCGCTGAATCCTCTGATTTTTAATTCGGCGAACTAATCGGAAAGGTGTCGATGTGTGATCTCCATATATTTTTGCTATTTTTGACAGATGCAAAGTGTCAAAATGTATGTGACCTTGACGTTTGCAGCTGTCAGTTTAGTTTGCAGAATCAAAAATCAGAAGGATTCGGCGGGTAGGTCTAAAACATGCCATGCAATTCAAAGGTTTTAAATTATTGTCTAGTGGTTTTTAATGTACAAATTTAGTGTTTATTTATGCAGTGAAGTGCTGCAAAGTGATCCTAATAATAAGAATCGTTGGATTGTATCGTTTTTAACACTGCTCTTGTGCGTCGAGTGAGTTGTTTCGTGACAACTTGCTTGGACCTAATAGTCTTAAAACCCGCGATTGCTTTTAGAGTGATATCCGCTGAATCCGTAGGTCGATAAAATGTAAAACACCGACGTTTTATTGAGTGACTTTGACTTTGACTGACTTTGACTGTTGACTACCTACTTATTCTTAATAAGTTACTTGACATTGGCGAATTATCTTCGGTTAAAGCGATATTTAAACAAAATCTGATTTATGTTAAGGTGACGGGTAGGGCACACTAGCGACGACAATCGATTTTAATTTTTAGCTACTAAACCGGATCTATTTTAAACAACTTCAGGTTTACAACCTCTCGGCAAACACTTATGCTATTTATTTAATAACCATGCACAAATGATGGGTCCGATTTTGTACGCGAAAAATTGATTCACGCTAAAAGTGGCCACTTTTGGCGTGAATCAATTTTTGCGCGTACGCGTTGGACCCAAAATTGGTGCATGGTTATTTAATAAATAGTATAAGTGTTTGCCGAGAGGTTGTAACCCTGAAGTTGTTTAAAATAGATCCGGTTTAGTAGCTAAAATTATAAATCGATTGGCGTCGCTAGTGTGCCCTACCCGTCACCTTAATGTTGTCAATAGGGCTCATGATGCTAAATCTTTTCTTTCTTTTTTGACGACCCGTTTGGAACAGTGGTAGTGAACGCTGCCTTTGGTCCGAGGGTTGCGGGTTCGATCCCCGCACAGTACAAACATTTGTGTGCATGAACATGTCTGTTTGTATTGGTCTGGGTGTTTCCTATGTATTATAAGTATGTATTTACAAAAGAAAAGTATATTATATGTATATATATTTGTAATCCCACTGTTGATTCTGATATCCGTAACACAGGTGCTTGAACTACCTATCTCTGAGTCAGATCAATGTATGTGATGTTGTGAAAAATTCATTTATTTATTCATTCATTCATTCCCAGCGGCCTAGTACCCCTACATAATGCGTGTTCGTACGGGCACTACGAGGTGACTGAGTTGCTGGTGCGCGCCGGGGCAGACGTCAATGCGACCGACCTGTGGGCCTTCACCCCCCTCCACGAGGCAGCCAGCAAGGCGCGGCTGGAGGTCAGTACAGCAGTACACTAACCACCTTATTCTTAAGTTGTTACCGTACTAAATGTCACATCACGTAGTGTTAAAAGGAGCACCCGCGATTTTAGTTCGGAAACTATCCTTAGTTCACGATTTGTAATAAGGGGGCTAGAATAGGCCACCCTTAATCTTACCGAGGTGTCGTAAAAGGCGACTAAGGTAAAGCTGCTGGCATGATCATCAGCACCCAGAGAAGGAAAACTCTGCATTTATATCAAAACCCTCGCCAACCCGTCTGCCAAGCGTGGTGAGTATGGCAATTACCCCTCGTGTGATTGAGGGAGGCCCGTGCCCCAGCAGTGGGGACTTAAATGGGCTGATGATGATGATGAATAAGGGGGCTAAAGTGTGTCCCAATACGGTATTTGACTATTTTTTAACCTCCGAAACGACGGGGTGTGTGTGTCTATGGCATCGCAGCTCCCGAACAAATGAACCGATTTTGATATTGTTTTTTTTTGTTTGAAATATGAATAAGGAGGGAGTGTTCTCTCTGTGTTCTATGTCGGATAAAAATTGATCCAAGATGGCCGCCGTCACGAAGATATGGATTATATGTTTTAACACAACTCCTACAATATGCGTATCATATAAAAGGGCTTGAGTAGCAGAATATATAAAAAATACCTAGTACTTATTTTGAAGTAACATATGTTACCGATACATTATGGTACCGGTAAATTTGCTAGAGTAGTTTGGTGACAACCCTAGGTAGTCAAAAACCGGTATTTTTTAAAAATTAACTTATCAACGATTCCATAGGATGCTCATCTGTTTTTTTTTGTGCGTTAAGTTTATGTTTTGAGCTATATTTCTAATTGAAAAGAAAATGCGCAAACCTTGTAACTTAAAGAAAAAAATTAACGAAAAAAAAACGAAAATATTTGATTTTCTCGTAAATACACCCTCTATGAGTTTGAAAATGTATTTAAAATTTGTAGTTTGAAGTCCCCTAAATACTTCAAAAGCAAATAGTTTTTTAGCACGTACCCTTTCTTAATAAATGCAGAGTTTTCCTTCTCTGGGCGCTGATGATCATGCCAGCAGCTTTACCTTAGTCGCCTTTTACGACACCTCGGTAAGAGTGAGGGTGGCCTATTCTACTCTGCCGGGGACCACACGGCGTATATCTATAGTTTCGAGCAAAGACTTCGTCTCCTTTACCATTTCTAAAATTTCCACATTCGTTTTCTTTTCTATCCGGTTAATGTCTTACATTCTTCACCAGGATCACATCTCATCACATTCAAATCTTAAGGGGGGTAAAAAAGGGAAAATATATAATTTTGAATAAACTATTGTTTTATAGGTGTGCTCACTACTACTGAGCGAAGGGGCGGATCCTACCCTTCTAAATTGTCATGGGAAGTCTGCATTGGACGTGGCGCCCACCAGGGAGTTACAGGAAAGATTAGCATGTAAGTATTTTATCTTAATATTGTTCTTTGAAAGCCTGCTTTTAACATTATTTTATTTGGAACTTTACATTTGAAAAATTACCATGTCCATTATGACCATGGCTGTTATAATAATAATAATAACGGCTGGGGTGGACCCCAGCAGGGGCTGCAGGACTCTCACCTCTGGCTGGCCTTCACCAGCCGGCCAGGGTGGGATGTCAGAGCCATATGCTCGCAGGGTGGAAGTGAAAGATGCATAAGTCGCGAGTTGGCACAGTGTCTGTAACCACAGACACTGGGTAGAAAGCGGTGTACACCTCTCGGAACCCTGAGCTGCTCACACCAATGTTGCCCGCCTTGCTATATCTGTTAGCTAGCTTTTGCTTGGCTTCCTGGTAGCTTATTATAGGGGGCCCATCTAGTGAGTGGCGAGTCACCACCTGCCCATTTTTTCGTGATTTTTATCATTGATCGGGCAGGTGCCATAGTCTCTCCATAGTACCAGTTAACCGGTCCACTAACACCTCAACCCAATAGCCCAGTTCATTTTGTTTTCCATTATTTTCAATAGTCTTATGCCAACCGGGGATTGTCCTTGGCTACACTTCTGTAGTGTATACAGGGATAGTCGCCGGCTGGTGTCACATCACATTATAGTAAAACTGTCAATTGAACGGGCCTCTACGTGTTGGCTTCGGCCCCACGCACGCCTTCCAAAAGTCCGGGACATAATTGCCCGTGGTTATGGAACAACTGATAATAATAATAATAATAATTATTCTCACATCTCATACCTGATTCCGTACTAAGTAGCTTAAGCACTTGTGTTACAGATATCAGACAACAGAGGAACACAAATATATACTTAAATACATATATTACACCCAGACACCGAACAAACACAAGTGTTCACCGCACGAATGCTTGTCCAGGGTGGGGATCGAACCCACAACCTTTAGCGTAAGAGGCAGGGTCACTACCAATTGCGCCATCCGGTCAGTCAATTAGGACCAAGGAAGTATTTATCTAGCAGACGTGTGTAACTCTTTACTGAATTGACTCAGTGATCCGCCTCAGCCAAATGATACACTGTTCCGAATCTCTAATGTTCGCTCCGAATGTATCATTCGACTCAAATGGATCTCGAGTCCGAGTGAACTGAATGATCCGAATGAGCCGAATGATCCGATGATCTGCAGGTTCTGTCGCGAGGACGAGGAAACGATTATCCACGTCCTCGGCGAGTGCATAGCGCTGCACCGCTGCAGAAGCCGGCACCTGGGAGCACACATGATCTCAGCTGACGAGATCAAAAGCTCCCCCACCAGCTCCATCCTCGGGTTTATCCTGGAACTGGAGCTACATGAGGTGCTGTAATAGGTTACGGGGCTGCCACAATAGATCATCTGGTCGCAGTGGCTATGAGATGCAATGCTCACCCCATTTCATTCAAATATATATATGACCCGATGAGCCCAATGAGCTGAATCATCCGAGTGAGCCGAATGATCCGAATGAGCGGATTGAATCACAGATCTATCTGAGAGTCGATGTTCCAAGTGAAGCGTTTCACTGTTCCGCATCTCTGCAATGTTCCAGATGAAAATGTTTTTTTTTTTATATATATTAAATGGGTTTGCACTTGACCTCATTTCACCTGATGGAAAGTGACAATAAGGTCTAAGATGTAGCGTGCTTACCCAGAAGAAGCCTATTCACTCTCGACTTAAAGACACCCACATTGTAGCTCTCTGGGAATACAGAAGCCGGCAAGTTATAATAATAATAAATAGTTTTTATTAAATAGTTTTTATAAATAGTTTTTATTCATCAAAAAACTTGGATACAATGATTTGTGATTGGAGACTTCTTTTAAGCAAGAGCCTGTGTTAGAAGATGTTCCAATATTTTGAATGATACTATACTTTTGGCAGGTCTATTTATCTAAGTATCGGTTAAAACATTTTCGTATAAATATTATGTGTGGTGTTCTGTGTGTTGTGGAAGGGGGATTAGTTTTAGGGTGTAAGTGTAGTGGCTGGTGTAATTGGAACATGGGTTCATCGTCAGCCCATTTAAGTCCCCACTGCTGGGGCACGGACCTCCCTCAATCACATGAGGGGTAATTGCCATACTCACCACGCTTGGCAGACGGGTTGGCGAGGGTTTTGATGTAAATGCAGAGTTTTCCTTCTCTGGGTGCTGATGATCATGCCAGCAGCTTTACCTTAGTCGCCTTTTACGACACCTCGGTAAGAGTGAGGGTGGTCTATTCTACTCTGCCGGGGACCACACGGCGAACATGGGTTACACGTTCAAAATTGTTACTTAATACTTACTTAGTTCTGTTTTTTGTTTTCCAGTCGAATACCGCGGCCACTGCCTGTTAGAAGCGTGTCGCCTAGCAGAACCGGCCAGGGTTAAGAAGCAGCTGTCCTCTGCCAGCGGCCAGCACCAGCAGGTATGTTCCATGGTGGATTCCCACCAGTATGTTGGTTTGCCAGGTGGATACCGCGGCCTATTGGAGGCGTGTCGCCAGGCGGAGCCGGCCAGGGTGAAGAGGCAGCTGTCCTCTTCCTGCGGCCAGAACCAGCAGGTATGTTCCATGGTGGATTGCCACCAGTATGTTGGTTTGCCAGGTGGATACCGCGGCCTACTGGAGGCGCGTCGCCAGGCGGAGCCGGCCAGGGTGAAGAGGCAGCTGTCCTCTTCCTGCGGCCAGAACCAGCAGGTATGTTCCATGGTGGATTGCCACCAGTATACTGGTTTACCAGGTCGAAACCGCGGCCTACTGGAGGCGTGTCGCCAGGTGGAGCCGGCCAGGGTGAAGAAGCAGCTATCCTCTGCCAGCGGCCAGCACCAGCAGGTATGATCCATGGTGGATTGACACCAGTATTCTGGTTTGCCAGGTGGATACCGCGGCCTACTGGAGGCGCGTCGCCAGGCGGAGCCGGCCAAGGTGAAGAAGCAGCTGTCCTCTGCCAGCGGCCAGCACCAGCTGGTATGTTCCATGTTGGATTGCCACCAGTATGTTGGTTTGCCAGGTGGATACCGCGGCCTACGAAATAATGACTTCCAGCCGCCGACCCACATTGAGTAAGTTTAAAAAGAACGTGATCTAAACAAGAGTTCCGTAAAATATTGTGAATTTTATTAATTACCATATAATATATTTCTGATCCGAAGATGGCTGTTTTACATAGTCGTTGAGTTTTTATCATTTTCCTCTAGATGGCCCTAGCTCTGGCTGGTCGACTGATGCCTCTTTCTCAGTATATATAAGTTACTCTATGCTAGTAACCTACCTAACCACGCCATCTATTGAAATTAGTTTGAACCCACTTCTAAGCTAGGGTAGCCCCATCTATCCTACAGTTGCTGGAACGCCTGCTCATACCTAACGCATACATTCGTAGTGTATGCCATGTAGGATAGATGGCGCTGTCCGTCAAGCAACACTCCGAGTTTTTATTGCATCATCCCTAAGAAATCCTGCCAGGCTGAACTGAGAAGGAGACAGCAGATATGTGCTATGCAGGATTGCCACCAGTATGTTGGTTTGCCAGGTGGATGCCGCGGCCACTGCCTGTTAAAAAAACCTGTGCGCATAAATTTGAATTCCCGTATCCTCATATTCAACTTATATTTATATATAAATATTTAAGATTGCACCGCCCTACACCTTCATCAAGTGTCCTTTATCCAAAGGTTGCCTGGAAGAGATCGCTCATAGTGATAAGGCCGCCTTCGTTGTACATATCCTGTAATATCTCGTTTTAAGTTTTCATACTTTATTTTGAGTGCAATAAAAGTATATTCATTCATTCATTCATTCATTCAACTTTAAAGCAACTGCTGGTGATTTGAGTCCTGGATTCGATACCCGGGTCAGAAATTCTCAGTGTCAGTACGGAGTCTACGCCGTGATTTTTTCGTGAATACCCTCGGGAATGTAATAAAACTTTAAACCCCCCTTACCCCAGATTGGGCCTCCGGTACCCTCACTCGCACAGCACAGACGCTGCTTCACGCCGGTTTTCTGTGAGGCTGTGGTATCAGTCCAGTCGAGCCGGCGCATACGTTTCGAAGCGTATCTTTTCCATGATGACCCTCACTTTACCCTGCCGGCGTGAAGCAGCACTGTGCCGTGTTTCGCTGCGTGAGTGAGGGTACCGGAGGCCCAATCCAGAGGAAAGGAAGCTTAAAAGGTTGGCAATGCACTTATAACTCCACTGGTGTCGCGGGCGTCTATCATCATTATATCATCCTTATCCATTGTTTCGCCACTGCCGTTACAATATTGTCGGACCATCGGGTGTCTAAGGGCGGCGGCAATCGCTTACCATCAGGCGATCCGTCTGCTCGTCTGCCACCTATCACATAAAATCCCTATGTTACTTTTCCAAAAAAGTCAGTCATAGTCTTAACACCAGAAATAAACATAGGCTTGCCGTCCCGGTCCTCAGACTTCATAAAATCGGTAATTCGTTTGTTGGCTTAAGTATTAAGATATTTAATAAGCTACCACAAAATGTCTTTAACCTATCACTGGATAAGTTTAAGTCTCATATTAAAACCTGCCTAATGAAGAAAGGTTACTATAGTGTACAAGACTATTTAAATGATAAGGATTCTTGGTCATGATAATTGATTAATCTTTTGAGTTGTTATTCATAGTACTCTATTAACTTTCATAATTGTATTTTTTTTCTCTTCTCAATTGAAACTCTGTAACATCATCAATATTTGAAAAGAGTAACTACTGAGTTTCTTGCTGGTGTCTTCTCAGTAGAAATCGACATTCCGAACCAGCGGTACATAATATGTACTATTTTGACATTCATAAGTGTTCATGTGTGGACCTAAATTGAATAAAGATTTTTTTATCTTTATCTTATCTTTACCTATGGCGTTATTTTTGCTCCAGCAAACCTCCCAAGCGTCCACCAGCGGCAGCAATCAGTCCCTCGGCGGCGACTGCAGTGTGGAGACGCTAGTCAACTTCCAACACCTGGGCTCGGGGGAGAGGCCTCTACACTGTGCTGCGGCCAGCGTGTATCCGAAGAGGAAGCAGGTAATGACCGGACCAATGATATTTGTGATAGTGTCTAAAAGATTCCCTCGAAATATGTGATGAGGTATCTAAAAGACCCCCGCCAATGTCATTAGCGACAAGGGATCTAAGAGACCCCCACCAATGTTATTAGCGACCAGCGACAAGGGATCTAAAAGACCTCCGCCAATGTTATTAGCGACATGGGATCTAAGAGATCCCCGCCAATGTTATTAGTGACCAGCGACAAGGGATCTAAAAGACCTCCGCCAATGTTATTAGCGACAAGGGATCTAAGAGACCCCGCCAATGTTATTAGTGACCAGCGACAAGGGATCTAAAAGACCTCCGCCAATGTTATTAGCGACATGGGATCTAAGAGACCCCCGCCAATGTTATTAGTGACCAGCGACAAGGGATCTAAAAGACCTCCGCCAATGTTATTAGCGACAAGGGATCTAAGAGACCCCGCCAATGTTATTAGCGACCAGCGACAAGGGATCTAAAAGACCTCCGCCAATGTTATTAGCGACAATGAGTTCTTAAGAGATCCCCGCCAATGTTATTAAGCACCAGCGACAGGGGATCTTAAAAGACCTCTCGCCAATGTTATTAGGCGACAAGAGTTCCTATAGAGACCCCTGCATGTTTATTTAGCGACCACCGACAATGGATGCTAAAGACCTCCGCCAATGTTATTAGCGACATGGATCTAAAAGACCCCGCCAATGTTATTAGTGACCAGCGACAAGGATCTAAAAGACCTCCGCCAATGTGATTTGCGACAAGGATCTAGAGACCCGCCAATGTTATTAGTGACCAGCGACAAGGGATCAAAAGTTACCTCCGCGCAATGTTATTAGTCGACATGGGATCTAAGAGACCCCCGCCAATGTTATTAGTGACCAGCGACAAAGGATCTAAAGACCTCCGCCAATGTTCTTAGCGCACAAGGGATCTAAAGAGATCCCCCGCCAATGTTATTAGTGACCAGCGACAAGGGATCTAAAGAGACCTCCGCCAATGTTATTAGGCGACATGGGATCTAAGAGACCCCCGCCAATGTTATTAGTGAACCAGCGACAAGGAATCTAAAAGACCTCCGCCAATGTTATTAGCGACAGGGATCTAAGAGACCCCGCCAATGTTATTAGTGACCAGCGACAGGGGATCTAAAAGACCTCCGGCCAATGTTATTAGCGACATGGGATCTAAGAAGACCCCCGCCAATGTTATTAGTGACCAGCGACAAGGGATCTAAAAGACCTCCGCCAATGTTATTAGCGACAAGGGATCTAAGAGACCCCCGCCAATGTTTATTAGTGACCAGCGACAGGGATCTAAAAGACCTCCGCCAATGTTATTAGCGACATGGGATCTAAAGAGACCCCGCCAATGTTATTAGTGCCAGCGACAAGGGAATCTAAAAGACCTCCGCCAATGTTATTAGCGACAAGGGATCTAATAGACCCCCGCCAATGTTATTAGTGACCAGCGACAAGGGATCTAAAAGACCTCCGCCAATGTTATTAGCGACAATGGGATCTAAGAGACCCCGCCAATGTTATTAGTGACCAGCGACAAGGGATCTAAAGACCTCCGCCAATGTTATTAGCGACAAGGGATCTAAGAGACCCCCGCCAATGTTATTAGTGACCAGCGACAAGGGATCTAAAAGACCTCCGCCAATGTTATTAGCGACATGGGATCTAAGAGACCCCGCCAATGTTATTAGCGACCAGCGACAAGGGATCTAAAAGACCTCCGCCAATGTTATTAGCGACAAGAGTTCTAAGAGACCCCTGCAATGTTATTAGCGACCAGCGACATGGGATCTAAAAGACCTCCGCCAATGTTATTAGCGACATGGGATCTAAAGATACCCCCCGCCAATGTTTATTAGTGACCAGCGACAAGGGATCTAAAAGACCTCCGCCAATGTTATTAGCGACAAGGGATCTAAGAGACCGCCCGCCCAATGTTATTAGTGACCAGCGACAAGGATCTAAAAGACCTCCGCCAATGTTATTAGCGGACATGGGATCTAAGAGACCCCCGCCAATGTTATTTAGTGACCAGCGACAAGGGATCTAAAAGACCTCCGCCAATGTTATTAGCGACAAGGATCTAAGAGACCCCCGCCAATGTTATTAGTGACCAGAGACAAGGGACTTTAAAGGACCCTCCGCCACTGTTTTATTAGCGCTACATGGGATCTAAGAGACCCCGCCAATGTTTATTAGCGACCAGGCGACAAGGGATCCTAAAAGACCTCCGCCAATGTTATTAGCGACAAGAGTTGTCTAAGGAGGGACCCTGCAATTGTTATTAGCGACCAGTCGACATGGGATCTAAAGACCTCCGCCAATGTTTATTAGCGACATGGGATCTAAAAGACCCCCGCCCAATGTTATTAGTCGACCCAGCGACAAGGGATCTAAACGGAACCTCCGCCAATGTTATTACGTACACGGGATCTAAGAGACCTCCCGCCCATGTTATTAGTGACCAGCGACACAGGGATCAAAAGACCTCCTGCCAATGTTATTAAGCGACATGGGATCTAAGAGGACCCCCGCCAAGGCGTATTAGGACAGCGACAAGGGAATGGATCCTAAAAGACCCCGCCAATGTTAATTAGCGACACGGATCCTAAGAGCCCGCCAATGTTAATTAGTGGACCAAGCCGACAATGGAGTCTAAAAGACCTCCGCCAATGTTATTAGCGACATGGGATTAAGAGGACCCCCGCCAAACAACGTTATTAGCGACCAGCGACAAGGGATTAAACGACCTCGCCAATGTTATAGCGACAACGAGTTCTAAGAGACCCCATGCAATGTTATTAGAGACCAGCGACATGGGATCTAAAAGACCTCCGCCAATGTTATTAGCGACATGGGATCTAAAAGACCCCCGCCAATGTTATTAGCGACAAGAGTCTAAGAGACCACCTGCAATGTATTAGCGACCAGCGACATGGATCTAAAAGACCTCCGCAATGTTATTAGCGACAAGGGATCTAAGAGACCCCCGCCAATGTTATTAGTGACCAGCGACAAGGGATCTAAAAGACCTCCGCCAATGTTATTAGCGACATGGGATCTAAGAGACCCCCGCCAATGTTATTAGCGACCAGCGACAAGGGATCTAAAAGACCTCCGCCAATGTTATTAGCGACAAGAGTTCTAAGAGACCCCTGCAATGTTATTAGCGACCAGCGACATGGGATCTAAAAGACCTCCGCCAATGTTATTAGCGACATGGGATCTAAAAGACCCCCGCCAATGTTATTAGTGACCAGCGACAAGGGATCTAAAAGACCTCCGCCAATGTTATTTGCGACAAGGGATCTAAGAGACCCCCGCCAATGTTATTAGTGACCAGCGACAAGGGATCTAAAAGACCTCCGCCAATGTTATTAGCGACATGGGATCTAAGAGACCCCCCCGCCAATGTTATTAGTGAACCAGCGACAAGGGATCTAAAAGACCTCCGCCAATGTTATTAGCGACATGGGATCTAAGACGACCCCCGCCAATGTTATTAGAGACCAGCGAAAAAAGGGATCTAAACGACCTCGCCAATGTTATTAGCGCCAAGAGTCTAAAGAGCCCCCTGCATGCTTATAGCGACCAGGCGATCATGGGATCTAAAAGACCTCCGCCAATGTATTAGCGAATGGATCTAAAAGTACCCCGCAATTGTTATTAGTGACCAGCGACAAGGATCTAAAGACCTCCGACCAATGTTATTTGCGACAAGGGATCTAAGAGACCACCGCCAATGTGTATTAGTGACCAGCGACAAGGGATTCTAAAAGACTCCGCCAATGTATTAGCGACAAGAGTTCTAATAGACCCCTGCAAGGTATTAGCGACTCAGCGACATGGGATCCTAAAAAGGACCTCCGCCAATGTTATTAGCGACATGGGATCTAAAAGACCCCCGCCAATGTTATTAGCGACCAGCGACAAGGGTCTAAAAGACCCCGCCAATGTTATTTGCGACAAGGGATCAAGAGACCACCGCCAATGTTATTATTGACCAGCGAAAAGGGATCTAACAAGACTCCGCCAATGTATTAGCGAACATGGGATCTAAGAGACCCCGCCAATGTTTAGTAGTGACCACCGACAAGGGATCTAAAAAGACCTTCCGCCAATGTTATTAGCGACATGGGATGCTAAGAGACCCCGCCAATGTTATTAGCGACCAGCGACAAGGGATCTAAGACCTCCGCCAATGTATTAGCGGACAAGTAGTTATAAGAGACCCCTGCAAGTTATTAGCGACCGCGACATGGGATCTAAAAGACCTCCGCAATGTTATTGCGACATGGATCTAAAAGACCCCCGCCAATGTTATTAAGTGACCAGCACAAGATCTAAAAGGACCTCCGCCAAGTTATTTGCGACAAGGGATCTAAGGACCCCCGCCAATGTTATTAGTGACCAGCGACAAGGGATCTAAAAGACCTCCGCCAATGTTCATAGAGACATGGGATCTAAGAGAAGCCCCGCCAATGTTATTAGCGACCAGCGACAAGGGATCAAAAGACATCCGCCAATGATTCTAAGCGACAAGAGTTCTAAGAGACACCCTGCCAATGTTATTAGCGACAGGCGACATGGGATTCTAAAAGACCTCCGCCAATGTTTATAGCGGGACATGGGATCTAAAAGACACCGCCAATTGATTAGTGACAGGACAAGGGATCTAAAAGACCTCCGCCAAGTTATTTGCGACAAGGGATCTAAGAGACCCCCGCCAATGTTATTAGTGAACCAGCGGACAAGGGATCTAAAAGACCTCCGCCAATGTTAATTAGCGACATGCGGATCTAAGAGACCCTCCAATTTTATTAGTGACCAGCGAAAAGGGATCTAAAAGACCTCCGCCAATGTATAGCGACATGGGGAGTAAGAGACCCCGCCAATGTTATTAGCGACATGGGATCTAAGAAGACCCCCAGCCAATTTATAGGACCAGCGACAAGGGATCTAAAAGACCTCCGCCAATGTTATTAGCGACATGGTCTAAGAGACCCCCCGCCACTGTTATTAGCGACAAGGAGCTTTAGAGTATCCCGCCAACGTATAACGACAAGAGTTCTAAGAGACCCCCCGCCACTGTATTAGTGACCAGCGACAAGGGATCTAAAAGACTCCGCCAATGTTATTAGCGACAGGGATCTAAGGAACTCCGTCGCCAAGTTATTATAGCGACAAGCGATAGGAGTTCTAAGGACCTCCGCTAATGTATTTACCGAAAAAAGGGATCTAAGATGTCCCCGCCAATGTTATTAGCGACAAGCGATAGGAGTTCTAAGGGAACTCCGCTAATGTTATTTACCGAAAAGGGATCTAAGATGTCCCCGCAATGTTATTAGCGACAAGCGATAGGAGTTCTAAGGACTCCGCTAATGTTATTTAACCGAAACGGGATCTAAGATGTCCGCCAATGTTATTAGCGACACCAGCGAAGGAGTTCTAACGGGACTCCGCCTAATGTTATAGCGACCAAGGATCAAAAGACCTCGCAAATGTTATACGAGACATGGGATCTAAGGGGGGGGGGGGGGAAGACCCCGCCAATGTTATTAGTGACAAGCGAAAAGGATCTAAAAGACCTCCGCCAAGTTATTAGCGACATGGGATCTAGAGACCCGCTCAAGTTATTAAGTACAGCGACAAGGGTAATCTAAAAGACCTCCGCAATGTTATTTACCGAAAAGGGATCTAAGATGTCCCCGCCAATGTTATTAGCGACAAGCGATAGGAGTTCTAAGGGACCTCCGCTAATGTTATTAGCGACAAGGGATCTAAAAGACCTCCGCCAATGTTATTAGCGACATGTGGATCTAAGGACCCCCGCCAAGGTATAGTGACCAGCGACAAGGAATCTAAAAGACCTCCTCCATGTTATTAGCGGAATGGGATCTAAGAGACCCCCGCAAATGTATTAGTGAACAGCGACAAGGGAGGAATCTAAAAGACTCCGCCATGTTATTAGCGACATGGGATCTAAGAGACCCCCGCCAATGTTATTAGTGACCAGCGACAAGGGATCTAAAAGACCTCCGCCAATGTTATTAGCGACATGGGATCTAAGAGACCCCCGCCAATGTTATTAGCGACAAGGGATCTTAGAGTCTCCCTGCCAATGTTATAAGCGACAAGAGTTCTAAGAGACCCCCGCCAATGTTATTAGCGACCAGCGACAAGGGATTTAAGAGCGCCAATGTTATAAGCGACAAGTGACAAGAGTTGTAAGAGACCTCCGCCAGTGTTATTAGCGACAAGGGATCTTAAAGACCGCCGCAAATGAAATATGTGATAAGATTTCTAAGGGATCTAACAGTCCTCCGCCAATGTTGTTTGTGAAATGGGACCTAAAAAAGAAGTAAAGCAATCAGTCCCTCGGCGGCGACTGCAGTGTGGAGACGCTAGTCAACTTCCAACACCTGGGCTCGGGGGAGAGGCCTCTACACTGTGCCGCGGCCAGCGTGTACCCGAAGAGGATGCAGGTAATGACCGGACCAATGATATTTGTGATATTGAAAGATTCCCTCGAAATATGTGACGAGGTATCTAAAAGACCCCCGCCAATGTCATTAGCGAAAAGAGTTCTAAGAGACCCTTGTCAATTTTATTGGCGACAAGGGATATGAGAGTATCTCGCCAATATTATTAGCGACAAGCGACAAGAGTTCTAAGAAACCTCCGCCAATGTTAGATAGATAGATAGATATTCTTTATTGCACAAAAATAAAATACATAAGTATTGAGAGAAGGGCCAAGAGGCTAATTGGCGACGACGAGCTTGTGGTTAAGAGGCTACAAAGCCTTGTACACCGACGCAAGGTAGCAAGCTTATCGGCCTTCTATCGGATTCATTTTGGAGAGTGCGCCACGGAACTGTACAACGCCATTGGAGCATCTCCGTTCTTCCACTACTCCACCAGGCAGACCCTCAATCGACACCGGTACATGGTAGAAATACCAAAAGTCCGCACAAAGAGGTTTGAATCCTGTTTCCTTATTCGTACTGCGAAACAGTGGAATCAGCTGCCTGAGGAGGTGTTCCCTAGAGGCTACAATTTGGGGGTTTTCAAAGCGCGAGTGAATAGGTATCTTCTAGGTAATCGTGCTACATCTTAGACCATATTATCACTAACCATCAGGTGAAATATGGTCAAACGCTTATCTATATACAGTAAAAAAAAAAAAAAAAAAAACTAAGAGACCCCCGCCAATGTTATTAGCTACTAGAAAACAAAGAGATTCCCGCCAATGTTACTAGCGACAAAGGATCTAAGTGACCCCCGCCAATGTTATTAGCGACAAAGGATCTAAGAGTGAGAGAGCAGAGTGGCCGTGTGGTCCCGGCAGAGTAGAATAGGCCACCCTCACTCTTACCGAGGTGTCGTAAAAGGCGACTAAGGTAAAGCTGCTGGCATGATCATCAGCACCCAGAGAAGGAAAACTCTGCATTCATATCAAAACCCTCGCCAACCCGTCTGCCAAGCGTGGTGAGTATGGCAATTACCCCTCATGTGATTGAGGGAGGCCCGTGCCCCAGCAGTGGGGACTTAAATGGGCTGATGATGATGATGATGATGTAAGAGACCCCCGCCAATGTTATTAGCGACAAGCGACAAGGGATCTAAGAGTCCGAAATATGTGACAAGGGGTTTAAAAGACCCCCGCCAACGCTTTTTGCAGCCAGGGGTTTTAGAGTCGGGAACTAAGGATAGTCCTGAAACTAAATTCGTGCCAGCTCTTTTTAACATTGTGTGAATGTTAAAAAGGGCGTGGCGGTATTGTTAAGTTAGTAAGAAATAAATTATGACCGTATATATTTTAACCGTGAAAGAGCCACGCTTCGGCATGAATGAGCCGACTCAACCGGAGTGATACCACGGCCTCACAGAAGACCGTGGCGTGAAGCGGCATTGTGCTGTGTTTCGCTTCGTGAGTGAGGGTACTGAAGGCTCAATCCAGGTGAAAGGAGGGTTTAAAGGTCGGCAGCGCACTTGTGATACCACTGTTGTCGCGGATGTCTATGGGTGGAGGCAATCGCTTACCGTCAGGTGATCCGTCTGCTCGTCTGTCACCTATCACATAAAAAAAAATATGTAAGAAAAGTAATTTATGTGCGCGGAGAACCATAACTATAAGCAAGCAAACAAAATATGTAACTAATGTCCACCAAACCGATATTTCGGTCATGGCGGTCAATCTCAGCGATCAGCCATCGACGCAGGACATATTATAGTGCACAAGTATTTGCGCAGATAAATATAATTTGCGTGAAATTTTCAAAATCATGCCGAGTGATGACAACAGGAGGATATTTACATTTTTTTTTTCTTTAAATATTTGTTTAAAAATTCTAAAATTACATTTCTTAAATTTCTAGTGTGATCTAGAAATAGGATTTTCCATTTCGTATTTTTTTATTTGTCGTATGGTCCATTTGTGATAAGTTTTATTACATGTGGCAGGTGATGGAGATGCTAATACGAAAAGGCGCGAGAGTGAACGAGAAGAACAAAGATGGACAAACGCCCCTCCACGTGGCCACGGAGCATTCGCATTTAGACGCCATGGATCTGCTGCTGAGGCATGGTGAGTGTGGTGACGTCGCTGTGTGAGCGAGACGCCGATACCGGCGGTGAACGAGAGGGAAAAGGACGGATAGGCGCCGCTCAATGTGGCCACTGAGCATTCGCATTTAGACGCCATGGATCTGCTGCTGAAGCATGGTGAGAGTGGTGACGTCGTCGGGTGAGCGAGACGCCGATACCGGCGGTGAACGAGAGGGAAAAGGACGGATAGGCGCCGCTCAATGTGGCCACTGAGCATTCGCATTTAGACGCCATGGATCTGCTGCTGAGGCATGGTGAGTGTGGTGACGTCACTGTGTGAGCGAGACGCCGATACCGGCGGTGAACGAGAGGGAGAAGGACGGATAGGCGCCGCTCAATGTGGCCACTGAGCATTCGCATTTAGACGCTATGGTTCTGCTGCTGAGGCATGGTGAGTGTTGTGACGTCACTGTGTGAGCGAGACGCCGATACCAACGGTGAACGAGAGGGAGAGGGACGGCTAGGCGCCGCTCAACGTGGCCACGGTGCATTCGCATTTAGACGCTATGGTTCTGCTGCTGAGGCATGGTGAGTGTTGTGACGTCGTCGAGTGAGCGAGACGCCGATACCGGCGGTGAACGAGAGGGAAAAGGACGGATAAGCGCCCCTCCACGTGGCCACAGTGCATTCGCATTTAGACGCCATAGATCTGCTGCTGAGGCATGGTGAGTGTTGTGACGTCGTCGAGTGAGCGAGACGCCGATACCGGCGGTGAACGGAGAGGGACAAAGACAGACAGACGCCGCTCCACGTGGCCACGGAGCATTCTACATAATTTGAATTATCAAATCGATTCTTATCAAAGAATCGTTGGATTGTATCGTTTTTAACACTGCTATTGTGTGTCGAGTTAGTTCATCATCAGCAACTCACACTCGTCCACTGCTGGACATAGGTCTCCCCTAATGCACGCCATTTTCGGCCACTCTCATCCAGCCCACACCAGCCAGCCTTCGAATGTCATCATCCCATCTTGTCGCAGGGCGTCCTACACTACGCTTACCGAGTCGCGGTCTCCACTCAAGGACTTTACGGCTCCAACGGCTGTCAGTTCTGCGGCTAATATGACCAGCCCACTGCCACTTCAGTTTGCTAATTCGGTGGGCTGTCGAGTTAGTTGTCTAGCGACAATTTGCTTGGACCTAATAGTCTTAAAACTCGCGATTGCTTTTAGAGTGATATCCGCTGAATCCGTAGGTCGATAAAACGTAAAAACACCGGCGTTTTATTGAGTGACTGTGACTTTGATTGACTTCTACTGTTGACTACCTACTTATTTATATATTTATTTAAATTTTGTACTCAAACAGATCACAGTCAATTAAAAAACAATATATAAAATTAAATAAGCTAGACAGTAATCCTAAAGTACACAGCTTGGTCAAAATATAAATTTGCTACTTTTATAAATTAAATTGGGATTAATTAAAATTAAAATCTAATACTGATTAAGTTTTAATACATTTAACAAGAATTTTAATAAGTTAAGCTAAAAAAGAATGACATTAAGATTAAATGACTGACTGACCGGATGGCGCAATTGGTAGTGACCCTACCTCTTACGCCAAAGGTCGTGGGTTCGATCGCCACCCTGGACAAACATTCGTGCGATGAACATTTGTGTTTGTTCGGTGTCTGGGTGTAATATATGTATTTAAGTATATATTTGTGTTCCTCTGTTGTCTGATATCTGTAACATAAGTGCTTAAGCTACTTAGTACGGAATCAGGTCAACCTATGTGATGTTATGAGAATTATTATTATTAATTATATTATGATAAAATTAAAAAGTTATTGCAACTGTCAAAATAAAATTAGAATACTATCTCATTGGCATCGAGTATGTTTCGTCTCTGAATATATCGGAAATAGCTTTCTTGTACCGGGGAAAAATAGAGTTAAATACATCTAAGTTCCTGCCACCACGAACCAAGTTGTTATAACGCTTTAGTGGTTCTTATTATCGTAGTACTTATTCTCAATAAGTTACTTGACATTGGCAAATTTTATCTACGGGTAGAGCCATATTTAAAAAAAAATTGTGTTGTATGAATTTATCATCATCATCGTCAGCCCATTTAAGTCCCCACTGCTGGGGCACAGGCCTCCCTCAATCACATGAGGGGTAATTGCCATACTCACCACGCTTGGCAGACGGGTTGGCGAGGGTTTTGATATAAATGCAGAGTTTTCCTTCTCTGGGTGCTGATGATCATGCCAGCAGCTTTACCTTAGTCGCCTTTTACGACACCTCGGTAAGGGTGAGGGTGGCCTATTCTACTCTGCCGGGGACCACACGGCCGGAGCCCTAAAATGAATTTATTATTGACTGTTCACAGGTGCGAAAGTGAACGCGTGCGACGCCCGAGGTGAGAGCGCGTTGTCGCTAGCGGCGCGCCGGGACTCCGCCCCCGCCTGCCGACTGCTGCTGGCCTGCGGCGCCGACACCAGGCCGGAGCCCTACGCGCAGCCCTCAGGTCAGTCGCCAGCCCGCCTGCCGACTGCTGCTGGCCTGCGGCGCCGACACCAGGCCGGAGCCCTACGCGCAGCCCTCAGGTCAGTCGCCAGCCCGCCTGCCGACTGCTGCTGGCCTGCGGCGCCGACACCAGGCCGGAGCCCTACGCGCAGCCCTCAGGTCAGTCGCCAGCCCGCCTGCCGACTGCTGCTGGCCTGCGGCGCCGACACCAGGCCGGAGCCCTACGCGCAGCCCTCAGGTCAGTCGCCAGCCCGCCTGCCGACTGCTGCTGGCCTGCGGCGCCGACACCAGGCCGGAGCCCTACGCGCAGCCCTCAGGTCAGTCGCCAGCCCGCCTGCCGACTGCTGCTGCCGACACCAGGCCGGAGCCCTACGCGCAGCCCTCAGGTCAGTCGCCAGCCCGCCTGCCGACTGCTGCTGCCGACACCAGGCCGGAGCCCTACGCGCAGCCCTCAGGTCAGTCGCCAGCCCGCCTGCCGACTGCTGCTGGCCTGCGGCGCCGACACCAGGCCGGAGCCCTACGCGCAGCCCTCAGGTCAGTCGCCAGCCCGCCTGCCGACTGCTGCTGGCCTGCGGCGCCGACACCAGGCCGGAGCCCTACGCGCAGCCCTCAGGTCAGTCGCCAGCCCGCCTGCCGACTGCTGCTGGCCTGCGGCGCAGGCGTAATTTCGTTTGGTGACGAAGGTGGTTCCGACACGTCAAGCGAGTGTTATTTTTCAGATTCTGCTAATATATTCTGAGTAAGTTGCTGATCGTTTAGATTGGCCGCCTCAGCTGAAATCGGTTGGAGGATATTATATACTAATTTAAATACATTAAATCTCACAGATGCATGCGCAAACGCAGCGTCGCTTCGGCTTCTGGAAGCGGCGCGGACAGGCGACGTGGAGACGGCGCGAGCGATACTCGACGCTCGGCCGAGACTCGTCAACTGTCGGGACGTGGACGGACGACATTCGACGCCGCTGCACTTCGCCGCTGGGTAAATACTTCAGTCTCAATGACGCTTAAGCTTCTGTAGGCTTAAAATACTTTAGTCATTATAGTAATATACTTTAGTCCTAAGTAAAAGACGATCAGGTTAGACCGATACTCGACGCTCGGCCGAGACTTGTCAACTGTCGGCGCGTGCACGGACGACATTCTACGCCGCTGCACTTCGCCGCTAGGTAAATACTTCAGTCTAAATGACGCTTAGCTTCTGGAGGCTTAAAATACTTTAGTCATTATAGTAATATACTTTAGTCCTAAGTAAAAGACGATCAGGTTAGACCGATACTCGACGCTCGGCCGAGACTCGTCAAGTGTCGGCGCGTGCACCGACGACATTCGACGCCGCTGCACTTCGCCGCTGGGTGAATACTTTAGTCATAATATACCTACTTTAGTCCTAAGTGAGTATGCTAAGGTTGGAGTCATACTTACTCGACGCTCGGCCGAGACTCGTCAACTGTAGGGACGTGGACGGACGACATTCGACGCCGCTGCACTTCGCCGCTGGGTGAATACTTTAGTCATAATATACGTACTTTAGTCCTAAGTGAGTATGCTAAAGTTGAAGCCATACATACTCGATGCTCAGCCGAGACTCGTAAACTGTATGGACGTGGACGAACGACATTCGACGCCGCTGCACTTCGCCGCTGGGTAAATACTTCAGTCTAAATGACGCTTAAGCTTCTGTAGGCTTAAAATACTTTAATCATTATAGTAATATACTTTAGTCCTAAGTAAAAGACGATCAGGTTAGACCGATACTCGACGCTCGGCCGAGACTCCTCAACTGTCGGGACGTGGACGGACGACATTCTACGCCGCTGCACTTCGCCGCTGGGTAAATACTTTAGTCATAATATACCTACTTTAGTCCTAAGTGAGTATGTTAAGGTTGAAGCCATGCTTACTCGACGCTCGGCCGAGACTCGTAAACTGTATGGACGTGGACGGACGACATTCTACGCCACTGCACTTCGCCGCGGGGATAATACTTCAGTCTAAATGACGCTTAAGCTTCTGTAGGCTTAAAATACTTTAGTCATTATAGTAATATATTTTAGTCCTAAGTAAAAGACGATCAGTTTAGACCGATACTCGACGCTCGGCCGAGACTTGTCAACTGTCGGCGAGTGCAAGGACGACATTCGACGCCGCTGCACTTCGCCACTGGGTAAATTCTTCAGTCTCAATGACGCTTAAGCTTCTGTAGGCTTAAAATACTTCAGTCATTACAGTAATATAATTAAGTCCTAATTGAAAGATGCTAAGGTTCTGCGATACTCGATGCTCGGCCGAGACTCGTAAAATGTCCGTGTGGTCCCCGGCAGAGTAGAATAGGCCACCCTCACTCTTACCGAGGTGTCGTAAAAGGCGACTAAGGTACAGCTGCTGGCATGATCATCAGCACCCAGAGAAGGAAAACTGTGCATTTATACCAAAACCCTCGCCAACCCGTCTGCCAAGCGTGGTGAGTATGGCAATTACCCCTCATGTGATTGAGGGAGGCCCGTGCCCCAGCAGTGGGGACTTAAATGGGCTGATGATGAAATGAAAGATGCTAAGGTTCTGCGATACTCGATGCTCGGCCGAGACTCGTAAACTGTCGGGATGTGGACGGACGAGATTCGGCGCCTCTGCACTTCGCCGCTGGTTGAACACATCAATCATAATATACTTTTAAAAAAGTTTTATTTAATTTTGAGACTTAAGTGTAAGGTGCTAAGGCTCCTGGATCATAGTAAAGGGGTCGTTCATTAATCATCTAGTGATTTTTCAGCTATAATGAACCTTATCCCCCATGGTGATATGCTACATAATCGAACTCAATTTTTGTTACAGATACAACCGTCTTCCTCTCGCACAATTATTATTACAAAGAGGTGCCGATGTCCACGCGAAGGATAAAGGGTACGTAAATGGAGTTAGGGCTAGCACGAACATGCGAAGAATTCTTAAAGTGAAGCTATCGTAATATCACAGTAGATATACAGCGTGTTTATTTGATACGGGCGAATATTTTAATGGCGATTACTATCGGACCTAGGGAACCTGTTTACATACATTTCTTTAGGAAATTAAGGTACTTTTTTTTTCATACAAAATAATTGAGCACGCAATGTATTGCATCCACTGGTAGTTAACGTTAATAACATCAATTAACGTAGACATAAGTATCTAAACGTCATACGAGTGTCATGACACTCATGTCACTTGTCATGTCAAACAAAGTTGGACGGCATACATTGCTGCTGGGTTGCACTTTAGAAAAATCATTACACCTAATTAACCACAAAATTTAATGAAATGATTATCTTATACGATTCGTAGGATCAGATATTATAGCTGGATTAATTATTCGCCCGTATAAAATACACACGCTGTATACGCTAAAGCAGTATGGACACTACGAACAAACGTTCGAATGACGCACGCATACAGGCGCACACTTTACACGGATTCTAAGGTTCCATCGGAGTACAATAGCAGGAACTAAATTCAGGGTTGTCGGTTTTACTCGAGTGCCGCTTACTTTATTTTGGTAGAGAAAATAATTAGATACATTATGTATGTTATTATATACATATTTTATGTACTGTGGTAGTATGGCTCTACCCGAAGATATCTTGCCAATGTCAAGTAACTTATTGAGAATAAGTGTCAACAGTCGAAGTCACAGTCAGTCAATAAAACGCCGGTGTTTTGCATTTTATCGACCTACGAATCAACCGGTACCACGACAACGAGGCGGACCTGAGAAGATATATATGGAGTGATGATTGCCTTCAATTGACAGGAAATAGAGATCAATGCAAGAACTCGTAGGAGGCCTTTGCACAGCAGTGGGACAATATTAGCTAAGTTTAAAAAAATGTCTAAATTTACTAACTTAATTGTTCCAGCGGACTAGTACCCCTACATAACGCGTGTTCGTATGGACACTACGAGGTGACCGAGTTATTAGTGTCGGCTGGCGCCGGCGTGAATGCGGCGGATCTGTGGCGGTTCACGCCGCTTCACGAAGCGGCGGCGAAGGGGAAGGCGGATATCGTCCGGTTATTGCTAAAGGTATGAACTTTGCACTTTGACACAGCTTATGTGTCTCAGTGATGACACTTACGGTGTGTTACACAATGTTAAAGAACACACTCAAGTGACAGAACTATTAGGCGTGTACGCGGCGGATCTGTGGCGGTTCACGCCGCTTCACGAAGCGGCGGCGAAGGGGAAGGCGGATATCGTCCGGTTATTGCTAAAGGTATGAACTTTTCACTTTGACACACCTTATGTGTCCACAGTGATGATACTTACGGTGTGTGACACACCTGGTGTGTTACACAATGTTAAAGAACATACTCAAGTGACAGAACTATTAGGCGTGAACGCAGCGGATCTGTGGCGGTTCACGCCGCTTCACGAAGCGGCGGCGAAGGGGAAGGCGGATATCGTCCGGTTATTGCTAAAGGTATGAACTTTTCACTTTGACACACCTTATGTGTCCACAGTGATGATACTTACGGTGTGTGACACACCTGGTGTGTTACACAATGTTAAAGAACATACTCAAGTGACAGAACTATTAGGCGTGAACGCAGCGGATCTGTGTCGGTTCACGCCGCTTCACGAAGCGGCGGCGAAGGGGAAGGCGGATATCGTCCGGTTATTGCTAAAGGTATGAACTTTGCACTTTGACACAGCTTATGTGTCTCAGTGATGACACTTACGGTGTGTTACACAATGTTAAAGAACACACTCAAGTGACAGAACTATTAGGCGTGTACGCGGCGGATCTGTGGCGGTTCACGCCGCTTCACGAAGCGGCGGCGAAGGGGAAGGCGGATATCGTCCGGTTATTGCTAAAGGTATGAACTTTTCACTTTGACACACCTTATGTGTCCACAGTGATGATACTTACGGTGTGTGACACACCTGGTGTGTTACACAATGTTAAAGAACATACTCAAGTGACAGAACTATTAGGCGTGAACGCAGCGGATCTGTGGCGGTTCACGCCGCTTCACGAAGCGGCGGCGAAGGGGAAGGCGGATATCGTCCGGTTATTGTTGAAGGTATGAACTTTGCACTTTGACACAGCTTATGTGTCCACAGTGATGATACTTACGGTGTGTAACACACCTGGTGTGTTACACAATGTTAAAGAACACACTCAAGTGACAGAACTATAAGGCGTGAACGCAGCGGATCTGCGGCGGTTCCCGCAGCTTCACGAAGCGGCGGCGAAGGGGAAGGCGGATATCGTGCGGTTATTGCTAAAGGTATGAACTTTACTTTGACACAGCTCATGTGTCCACAGTGATGACAATTACTGTGGACACTTGACTGCCTCTATGGCGTAGTGGTTAGTGGGTCGCACTTTAAAGCGACGGCTGCGCAAGAGGTCCCGGGTTAGATCCCCGAGACGGGCCAAAAATTTGTATCTAAGTTTTAGGTAAGAAATAGTGTCAGCCTGGAGTCTGGAAGTTGGCGGTCTTGTACCCCCGTGCCTCGGAAAGCACGTTAAACACTCTCCGGTCGTGTCACGCTGGTGTTCACAATGTTAAAGAACACACTCAAGTGACAGAACTATTAGGCGTGTACGCGGCGGATCTGTGTCGGTTCACGCCGCTCCACGAAGCGACGACGAAGGGGAAGGCGGATATCGTCCGGTTATTGCTAAAGGTATGAACTTTGCACTTTGACACACCTTATGTGTCCACAGTGATGACAATTACTGTGGACACTTGACTGCCTCTATGGCGTAGTGGTTAGTGGGTCGCACTTTAAAGCGACGGCTGCGCAAGAGGTCCCGGGTTAGATCCCCGAGACGGGCCAAAAATTTGTATCTAAGTTTTAGGTAAGAAATAGTGTCAGCCTGGAGTCTGGAAGTTGGCGGTCTTGTACCCCCGTGCCTCGGAAAGCACGTTAAACACTCTCCGGTCGTGTCACGCTGGTGTTCCATCGGAATATGAGAGTAAGAGAATAGAGAGTGCACTTGTGTTTGCGCACACACTTGAGCACTATAATATTTCCTGCGTACGTGGCTGATCATTAAGTATGGCCGCCGTAGCCGTAATCGATTGGATATTATTAAATTATAGGACTTTACTGGTTGAGTGAGTATTATTCTTGGACAAATCCTGATCTTCAACATGATGTCTGATATTCATGTGGGACAGCATAAATAATACACCCAGGTTTCGGGAATAAGGCTTCTATCTTCTATAATTATAATCGTCTTTACGTCTTTACGCCTTTCACCGTCCTCGGCCATACGTCGTCTATCTCACTCTCGCACGTCATTCTATAATAGGCCATTTTCATCTATCAACAATAAATTATGAAATTATATTACTTGTATAGTTTTCATCACGGGAAATGCAAATATAACGTTATTTTCCCATGAAATCCTAAGATAAATTTTATTTTTCAAAATCAAAATTGAGGTTTTAGTATCTGTATGTCACGTGATTTCAAACGCCGACCGCCATGATGTGACGTCACTATACTAAAACATCTTTTTGACATCTTTGTTTACTTACCTACAACGTTCATCGAAACTTTGACATTTCTCAATTTTAGTTCAATGCCCTTTGATTTAGTTATAGTGACGTCATGCGCCGTCACCATCATGGCGGTCGGTGTTTTAGCGCGTATATTTTAAGTCAAATTTTTGATAAATTTTTTTATAACATTTAGCAGGCATAGTTAGATAGATAGATATACTTTATTGCACAAAATACACAACTTAAGTACTAGGCATTACAGAAAATTTATGTACAATTTCGGCGGTCTTATCGCTGAAAGCGATTTCTACCAGACAACCTTCGGGTAAAGGACATTTGATAGTAGAGAAGGGGTAGGGGGTGCAATATTCAATAAGGAAAAAAAAAAAAAAAGAAACTGTAAATGTTAAAATATAATTTATAACCCTAATACATAAATAAAATACAGTATTATAAACTAATAAATAAGTTATGCTCAAATACATACATATATAGTTTGCAGAAATAAAAATAATGCTTGATTATCTGATATATATATGAGCATTAAAAAAATATTTGAAAAAATAGGAGAATTCCCTATTCAAATATCGATCTCTTTCACGTTCCTTATGAACCTACCATCATCTACCTATCACCAATTCTACATTCATGCATTTGTTAACAGCACGGCGCGGACCCAACGAGGCGGAACAGAGACGGGCTTACGCCGCTGCAGTTGGTGCGAGCGGGAGACAGCGACACGGCGGACGCGCTGCGCGGAGACGCGGCGTTACTCGACGCCGCGAAGAGGGGGGACCTCGCTAGGGCTAGGTGAGTTGTTTGTGATAATATGGAGTCTTGTGTGAAGGTAGTTTACGAAGGTCACGTAAAAGTAATAAATTATACTAAAGTGGGATTGGGGAGAACACTTATATTCTTTTTTTTTTTAATATGGTTCTACCCGAAGATAATTTGCCAATGTCAAGTAACTTATTGAGAAGTAACCTTTCAGTCAAGATTGTTACCCCTAAATTGTTTAAAATGGATCCGGTTTAGTAGCTAAAAATTAAAATCGATTGGCGTCGCCAGTGTGCCCTACCCGTCACCTTAATAACGCCCATCGCTAGTAACCGTCGCAGTCACTCAATAAAACGGGGTTGATCGTTTAAATCGATCTGCAGATTCTTTCGTCTGTCTCCCTTTTATAGGAAATTTAAATGATATCCAAATTTCATACAATATTGTGTCTTTTGCAGGAAATTAATAACGGCACAAAACGTAAACTGTAGAGATGCGCACGGAAGGAATTCTACACCTTTACATTTGGCTGGTGAGTAAATTCGCTTTCACATTCATCATCATCATCGTCAGCCCATTTAAGTCCCTACTGCTGGGGCACGGGCCTCCTTCAATCACATGAGGGGTAATTGCCATACTCACCACGCTTGGCAGACGGGTTGGCGAGGGTTTTGATGTAAATGCACGCCAATTCGCAAAAAAATTCCCGCTGTCCGTCCACCCCTTCTTGGTTGAAAGAGGGGGTGGTCAGCGGGAATTTTTTTACCAATTGTTTCACTGTCCACCCGGGGTGGACAAGCAGAGGGTGGACAGCGGGAATAACCCAAAAAAAGGAGGAGGCTCTCAAAGGGGTATAAATAATAAATAAATAAATATTTCACAACATCACATACATTGATCTGAATCCGAGATAAGTAGCTCAAGCACCTGTGTTACGGATATCAGAATCAACAGAAAATTGTCACTAATAATAATTCTCACAACATCTTATACATTGACCTGATTCCGTACTAAGTAGCTTAAGCACTTGTGTTACAGATATCAGACAACAGAGGAACACAAATATATACTTAAATACATATATTACACCCAGACACTGAACAAACACAAGTGTTCATCGCACGAATGTTTGTCCAAGGTGGGGATCGAACCCAGGATTTTTGGCGTAAGAGGCAGGGTCACTACCAATTGCGCCATCCGGTCAGTCAATGTATTTTCTTTCTTCTTTCTTTCTTTCTTTCTTTCTTTCTTTCTTTCTTGATCTTTTATTTATTGTTATCTGTAATGTATCCTTATATCAATAAAATAAAAAATAAATAAAGATAACATAAGTATGATTCTCCAGCCGGCTACAATAACTTGGAAGTGGCGGAGGCCCTCCTGGAAGCTGGGGCGGCGGTGTCCGCCCGCGACAAGGGCGGGCTGGTGCCGCTGCACAACGCCGCGTCGTACGGACACCTGGAGCTGGCGGCGCTGCTGCTGCGCGCCGGGACTCCGCCCAACGCCGCGGACAGGTGAGCAATCATCATCATAGGCCGTGTGGTCCCCGGCAGAGTAGAATAGGCCACCCTCACTCTTACCGAGGTGTCGTAAAAGGCGACTAAGGTAAAGCTGCTGGCATGATCATCAGCACCCAGAGAAGGAAAACTCTGCATTTATATCAAAACCCTCGCCAACCCGTCTGCCAAGCGTGGTGAGTATGGCAATTACCCATCATGTGATTGAGGGAGGCCCGTGCCCCAGCAGTGGGGACTTAAATGGGCTGACGATGATCATAGGGCGACTGGCATCCAAAGCTGTAGCAGTGGCAGAAGCTCTCCTGGAAGCAGCAGTGGTCTCCACTCAGGACAAAGGCGGGTGGGTGCCGCTGCACAACGCCGCGTCGTACGGACACCTGGAGCTGGCGGCGCTGCTGCTGCGCGCCGGGACTCCGCCCAACGCCGCGGACAGGTGAGGAATCATCATCATCATCATAGGGCGATCATCGAATTTAGAAGGCGCAGCCATCCGCAAAGTTAAACAAAGGTACTAAAAAACCGGCCAAGTGCGAATCGGACTCGCCCATGAAGGGTTCCGTAGCAGCAAGTAAGATATATGGAAGGTAAATTGCTGTTTACGGTATATATATATATATATATATATATATATATTAAAAAAACCGCTTACTAGACTTAGATCCAAACCAATTTTCGTTGTTAGTTTTCATGTACTTAACATGTACATCATATATTTTTTTTGTTTTATAGTTCATTTATTATTGAAGTTAGGGGGGGGGGGGGGGGGGCACATACAATTTACCACTTTGGGAGCGTCTCATAAAAACCTCAACATCGTGTTAAAAAGACCTATCCATAGATACCCCACACGTATAGGTTAGATGAAAAAATTATTTTTGTAAGTTTCAGTTTCAAGTAATGAGACCCCCCCGCCCCCCAATTTTTTATTTTTTTCTAATTTTTGTATAAAAATCGTAATGCGGTTAACAAAATTCATCTATTTACCAAATTTCAATTGTACAGTTCTTATAGTTTCGGAGAAAAGTGGCTGTGACACACGGACGGACGGACAGACGAACAGACATGACGAATCTATAAGGGTGTCGTTTTTTGCCATTTGGCTACGAAACGCTCGTTTGCCACAAATATAGAGTAAATGTAATAAAAACGTTGTCCACAGATGGGGTTTCACACCGTTACACGAAGCGGCGCACAAGGCGCGGACGCAACTATGTGCGCTGTTGGTGAGTAATAAAGTCCAAAATCCTTTAACGTTTGTTTTACATGGTACCCACGGCGTGAAGCAGCACTGAGCTGTGTTTTGCTGCATGAGTGAGGGTACCGGAGCCCCAATCCGGGGGAAAGAGAGGTTTAAAGTTTGGCAGTGTACAACCTGAGCGGATAAAGAATGGGATCAGAAATGGCGGCGAATCTATTCACTTCTCGCTCGCACACTATTTGCGTCTATACTCGCACTCGTGGGTGTGCGAGCGAGAAGTGAATAGATGCACCACCATTTCTGATCCCATTCTTTATCCGCACAGGTTGTACTTGTGACTCGTCTGCCACCTATCACATAAAAGAAAACAATCTGAAAATGTTATTTTTCATCTCACTTTAATAACTTTAAGGGTATGTAGTAAATACATTATACTTAAATATTATGATAATTTTTCTCTAAGAGACATGGGCGAAAATATTTAAAAACTCTTTATAACAACTTTGTTAAAATAACCAATTCGTTAAAAATACCAAATGTTAGAAATAACAACTTTGTTAAAAATAACCAATTCGTTGAAAATACCAAATGTTAGAAATAACAGCTTTGTTAAAAATAACCAATTCGTTGAAAATAACAAATGTTAGAAATAACAGCTTTGTTAAAAATAACCAATTCGTTGAAAATAACAAATGTTAGAAATAACAGCTTTGTTAAAAATAACCAATTCGTTGAAAATAAAAACAAAAGTTAAAAATAACAACTTTGTTAAAAATAAATAAAATATGCGCCGCCATTTCTGATCCCATTCTTTATCCGCACAGGTTGTACCTACTGTATCTCTGTTTAGTGTGACCAATAAAAAAAATATTATTAATGGTTATTAAATTGATATTAATTTTTTTAACGTCCACCACTAAACTCGAAGCGGAATTCAAGACCAAAAAAAACTACGACAGATACGTCACTGTCAAATCTATTAATGTCACTAATGTCGTTGTCAAATCAAGTTTTCAGGTTTGGTCAACCTTTTTGTTATATGCTTCCTTTCGTAGTATAGGCTGCTGGCACAAGTCATGTTGAGGATTATCTAAAAATTGGTCGGTCACTTGTATTATAACGTTTTCCACCATTCCAGTAATTAATTCGTCCAGTATTGCACATGTTTTAGATTTTAGGCGTTATTGAGCGAAAATTGTCAAGTGATATTTTGACAAAGTGGGTAGTCAACAGTCGAAGTCAGTCAAATCTCAATTACTCAATTAAACAGGAGCGTTTAGCGTTTTATCGACCTGTGGATTCTGCGAGACTATTATTGACGATATCGGATTTAAGACTCTCATAGGTCCTATCGAGTTGTTCACGTGACACACAATAGCATTCAACACACAATAGCAGTGTTAAAAATGATGTAATTCAAAGATTCTTAATATTAATATCACTTTGCGGCACCTCACTGCCCGGATGACTGACCGGATGGCGCAATTGGTAGTGACCCTGCCTCTTACGCCAAAGGTCGTGGGTTCGATCCCCACCCTGGACAAACATTCGTGCGATGAACACTTGTGTTTGTTCAGTGTCTGGGTGTAATATATGTATTTAAGTATATATTTGTGTTCCTCTGTTGTCTGATATCTGTAACACAAGTGCTTAAGCTACTTAGTACGGAATCAGCTCAACGTATGAGATGTTGTGAGAATTATTATTATTATTACTGCACGAAACAACCACATGCAAGTTCAAATGTTGTACCAAATGTTATTAACACCTGAAGTGACACAAGCGCATTACCAGCTTTTCTACCAAACATTACGGATGATTAAGTTTTTATTAAAGCGTCTTATATTTATGTACAAAAAAGTCAATAAAATTACTTCTTTTAAATAATAAAATTACAAATTACCAAGAAATAAATTTTGTTAGCGTATGTTTTTAGAAAATACGTACATACTATTGTACGGTGATTTCATTGCAGTGGCAACATTGTAGTAGCTTTTGTGGTCTTGAATTCCAGTTTCGGGTATAGTGTATAATAGTGTCGGTCCTCAGACTTCATAAAATCGGTAATTCGTTTGTTGGCTTAAGTATTAAGATATTTAATAAGCTACCACAAAATGTCATTAACCTATCACTGGATAAGTTTAAGTCTCATATTAAAACCTGCCTAATGAAGAAAGATTACTATAGTGTACAAGACTATTTAAATGATAAGGATTCTTGGTCAAGTTAATTGATTAATATTTTGAGTTGTTATTCATAGTAGTCTATTAACTTTCATAATTGTATTTTTTTTGTCTCTTCTCAATTGAAACTCTGTAACATCATCAATATTTGAAAAGAGTAACTACTGAGTTTCTTGCTGGTGTCTTCTCAGTAGAAATTGACATTCCGAACCAGCGGTAGATAATATGTACTATTTTGACATTCATAAGTGTTCTGTGTGGACCTAAATTGAATATAGAATTTTTTATCTTTATCTTTAGTGTGTACAATCCGTGCGGATAAAGAATGGGATCAGAAATGGCGGCGCATCTATTCACTTCTCGCTCGCACACTATTTGCGTCTATACTCGCACCCCACGAGTGCGAGTATAGACGCAAATATGTGTGAATAGATGCGCCGCCATTTCTGATCCCATTCTTCATCCGCAAAGGTTGTATAATAGTGTGTTATTTTATGGTTCGCGGCCACAGTTAGCCCACGGCGCGGACCCGTACCTGAAGAACCAGGAGGGCCAGACGGCGCTGGAGCTGGCCGGCGCGGAGGACGTGCGCTCGCTGCTGCAGGACGCCATGACCAGCGCCGCCGACCAGCCCCCGCCGCCGCCGCCGCAGCCGCCGCCGCTGCCGCCGCCGCACCACCCCATACTCATGCCCAGCGGGGACACGGTGCCTCTGGCTACACCGGTGAGTGGTAACATTAGGTCTTTGGTCACAGGAGTTGGTGACAGGAGGAAAATATTGAAGCTTGTAGGGAATCTGCGAGATCGGGACCTCACCACCCCATACTCATGCCGAGTGGGGATACGGTGCCTCTAGCTACACCGGTCAGTGGTAACAATAGGTCTTTGGTCACAGGAGTTGGTGACAGGAGGAAAATATTGAAGCTTCTAGGGAATCTGTGAGTTGGAGACGTCACCACCCCATACTCATGCCGAGCGGGGACACGGTGCCTCTGGCTACACCGGTCAGTGGTAACAATAGGTCTTTGGTCACAGGAGTTGGTGACAGGAGGAAAATATTGAAGCTTCTAGGGAATCTGCGAGATCGAGACGTCACCACCCCATACTCATGCCCAGCGGGGACACGGTGCCTCTGGCTACACCGGTCAGTGGTAACAATAGGTCTTTGGTCACAGGA
The DNA here is from genome assembly GCA_019059595.1 of Marasmia exigua. Taxonomy (NCBI): domain Eukaryota; kingdom Metazoa; phylum Arthropoda; class Insecta; order Lepidoptera; family Crambidae; genus Marasmia; species Marasmia exigua. Next base: position 2,741,677 of record CM032490.1, read on the forward strand.
GTTGGTGACAGGAGGAAAATATTGAAGCTTGTAGGGAATCTGTGAGATCGGGACGTCACCACCCCATACTCATGCCCAGCGGGGACACGGTGCCTCTGGCTACACCGGTCAGTAGTAACAATAGGTCTTTGGTCACAGGAGTTGGTGACAGGAGGAAAATATTGAAGCTTGTAGGGAATCTGCGAGATCGGGACATCACCACCCCATACTCATGCCCAGCGGGGACACGGTGCCTCTGGCTACGCCGGTGAGTGGTAACAATAGGTCTTTGGTCACAGGAGTTGGTGACAGGAGGAAAATATTGAAGCTTCTAGGGAATCTGTGAGATCGGGACCTCACCACCCCATACTCATGCCCAGCGGGGACACGGTGCCTCTGGCTACACCGGTCAGTGATAACAATAGGTCTTTGGTCACAGGAGTTGGTGACAGGAGGAAAATATTGTAGCTTGTAGGGAATCTGCGAGATCGAGACGTCACCACCCCATACTCATGCCCAGCGGGGACACGGTGCCTCTGGCTACGCCGGTGAGTGGTAACAATAGGTCTTTGGACACAGGAGTTGGTGACAGGAGGAAAATATTGAAGCTTGTAGGGAATCTGCGAGATCGAGACGTCACCACCCCATACTCATGCCCAGCGGGGACACGGTGCCTCTGGCTACACCGGTCAGTAGTAACAATAGGTCTTTGGTCACAGGATTGGTGACATGAGACAAATATTGAGGCTTGTAGGAAATCTGCGAGATCGGGACCTCACCACCTCATACTCATGCCCAGCGGGGACACTGTGCCTTTGGCTACACCGGTCAGTGATAACAATAGGTCTTTGGTCACAGGAGTTCTTGACAGGAGAAAAATATTGAAGCTTGTAGGGAATCTGCGAGATCGGGACCCCACCACCTCATACTCATGCCCAGCGGGGACACGGTGCCTCTGGCTACACCGGTCAGTGGTAATTATAGGTCTTTGGTGACAGGAGGAAAATATTGAAGCTTGTAGGGAATCTGCGAGATCGAGACGTCACCACCCCATACTCATGCCCAGCGGGGACACAGTGCCTCTGGCTACACCGGTCAGTGATAACAATAGGTCTTTGGACACAGGAGTTGGTGGCAGGAGACAAATATTGAAGCTTCTAGGGAATCTGCGAGATCGGGACTTCACCACCCCATACTCATGCCCAGCGGGGACACGGTGCCTCTGGCTACACCGGTCAGTGATAACAATAGGTCTTTGGACACAGGAGTTGGTGGCAGGAGACAAATATTGAAGCTTCTAGGGAATCTGCGAGATCGGGACCTCACCACCCCATACTCATGCCCAGCGGGGACACGGTGCCTCTGGCTACACCGGCCAGTGGTATCAATAGGTCTTTGGTCACAGGAGTTGGTGACAGGAGGAAAATATTGAAGCTTCTAGGGAATCTGCGAGATCGAGACGTCACCACCCCATACTCATGCCCAGCGGGGACACGGTGCCTCTGGCTACACCGGTCAGTGGTAATTATAGGTCTTTGGTGACAGGAGTTGGTGACAGGAGGAAAATATTGAAGCTTCTAGGGAATCTGCGAGATCGAGACGTCACCACCCCATACTCATGCCCAGCGGGGACACGGTGCCTCTGGCTACACCGGTCAGTGGTAACAATAGGTCTTTGGACACAGGAGTTGGTGACAGGAGGAAAATATTGAAGCTTCTAGGGAATCTGCGAGATCGAGACGTCACCACCCCGTACTCATGCCCAGCGGGGACACGGTGCCTCTGGCTACACCGGTCAGTAATAATAATAATAGGTCTAGGTGTTTTGTTATTATAAGTATGTATTTACAAAAGAAAAGAGATAGATGTATATATTTGTAATTCCATTGTTGTTTCTGATATCCGTAACACAGGTGCTTGAGCTACCTGTCTTGGAGTCAGATCAATGTAGGTATGTGATGTTCTGAAATTTTATTTATTTACTAATGAAACTGCCGTCTCTTTCTAGACTCAATAAGATGTTAACTCCTTGAATAAGCACAAAGTCACCATACTATATTATCATTTTGATTTAAGGTGACGGGTGACAATGTGATTGGTTATTTTTAAACGTGATCTGTCAAAATGACAATTTGACAAATTAACAACCAATGCGGTCGATGTTGGACCTCAGTCCAACAGTACGACATCTAGCGGATTTTTCACACGCGAAAACCCTCATTGGACCAATTTTATTTTCATTTAAAAAAGCATTAATAAATTCTTAACAATATTTTTCTTGACAGAACGCCTTGACATTTTCCAATTTATCTAATCTAATATATAAAATTCTCGTGTCACAGTTTTCGTTGCCATACTCCTCCGAAACGGCTTGACCGATTTTGATGAAATTTTTTGTGCTTATCCGGTATCTATGAGAATCGGCCAACATCTATTTTTCATCCCCCTAAATGTTAGGGGTAGTCCACCCCTAAATTTTTATTTTTATTTTTTAGACAAAATTTTTAATTTCTCTTTTTTTATGATACAACATACAAAAATACATACAATCCTCAATTTTCACCCTTCTACGATCAACCCTTTTATTTATATGGCAAAACAACGTTTGCCGGGTCAGCTAGTTCTCTATAAAAAAATACAACATTTAATACTACAAAGATTTTACACAACAAAAAACATAAATCAATCAACGAAACAGTTGGGTTCTTTTAGTTTTAACTCAGATTTGGATATTTGTATTCAGGTGGTGCCCAGCAACTACTGGGCGGAAGGCTCGCGAGGCAGCTTGGAGGACGCCGCGGGCAGACCGGCCTCAGCATTGTCCACGTCGGAATCTTTGCAGACTTTCTTGTCAAGGTAAACAATGAGAATAAGAAATTATTTGGGATTCTGTCGGTAGGAGTCAAACACTCTGCATGTGCTGATACATTAAGCAGTTTCCCAGTAGGTATTTATTAACTTGGAAGTTACTCGCTAGATATATTTCAGCTTTTTGGATGATATATACTGTGCCGTGTGGTCCTCGGCAGAGTAGAATAGGCCACCCTCACTCTTACCGAGGTGTCGTAAAAGGCGACTAAGGTAAAGCTGCTGGCATGATCATCAGCACCCAGAGAAGGAAAACTCTGCATTTACATCAAAACCCTCGCCAACCCGTCTGCCAAGCGTGGTGAGTATGGCAAATACCCCTCATGTGATTGAGGGAGGCCCGTGCCCCAGCAGTGGGAACTTAAATGGGCAGACGATGATGATCCTGTGCTCCCGAATTTATGGGAAAAAACCGGCCAAGTGCGAGTCTGACTCACGCACCGAGGGTTCCGCCGTACAAACGTAGGAAGTTTGATTTTTTCACAGCTTAAAGGGACAGTAGACCTAGGTATTTGGTATAAATTTCAATTTGATGCCTTTATTTGTTCGTGAGAAATAAGGTAGTGAGTTTCATTTTATTAAAATATTTTTATTATATTATATAACTAAAAAAATGTGATTTTCACAATTTTTCCTATATTTGAATTATATGACAATGCTTTATGCCACATTTCAAGATTCTGAGTTTACGGGAAGTACCCTGTAGGTTTTGATTCCTTTGCGAGTGTCGAAAATTTGTTGAAAATGTCGACATAATCGGCTGTATCTTTTGATTGGCTTGGCTTAGAAGTTTGATATTTTCACAGCTTAAAGGGACAATAGACTTGAGTATTTCATGTGAATTTCAGCTTGATACGTTCACGCGTTCTTGAGATAAAGGGTCTTGACAGACACAGACAGACAGACGGACAACAAAGTGAACCTATATGGGTTCCGTTTTTGCCTTTTGAGGTACAGAACCCTAAAATTATATTTTTGAAATGAAAATTAAATATGGCAACACTTTAAATGCCGCGACCAATCGCTGTATTTTTTTATACATATACAAGTAGCGCCATCTGTTATCACTTTAGAGAAACCGACTACCTAATGACATTGAAAAACTCCTCATTTAAAGGTTTTAAATTAGTGTCTAGTGGTTTTAGTGTACAAATTTGGTGTTTATTTGTGCAGTGAAGTGCCGCGAAGTGATCCTATTAGTAAGAATCCTTGCATTGTAACGTTTTTAACACTTCTATTCAGTGGCGAGTGAGTTGTCACGGGACAACTTCCTTGGACATAATAGTCTTTAAACCCGCGATTGTGTTTAGATCAGTATCGGAAGAATCCGTTGTTCGCTCTGAATTCGGATCATTCCGTTCATTCGCATCATTCAGTTCACTCGGATCATTCAGCTCATTCGAATCATTCCGCTCATTCGGATCTATCGGCTCACTCGGATCATTCAGCTCACTTGGATCATTCAGCTCATTCCGCTCATTCGGATCATTCGGCCCACTCGGACTCGAGATCCATTTGAGTCGGATGATACATTATTATTTGGCTGAGACGGTTCACAGAGTCGATTCACTGAGTCCGTTCATAGAGTCGGCTCACTGAGTCATTTCAGTAAAGACTTACACGTCTTTCCGCCAGTCTGAATCCTCGAGCAACAGCGAGTTAAGTATGTCGGATACTGAGTGAACGGTATCGAATGAATGATCGATACGCAAGCGCCATCTAGTGATTGCGATGCGCTTCGACGGAGTCTGTGGCTTGCGCGCAAGCGGACGGCAGTCTAACCATGACCACCGAGCTGTGCCACAGTAGATATATGTATACACAAGCAGTATGGACACTACGAACAAACGCTCGATTACAGCACGCACACAGACGCACACTTTACACGGATTCTAAGGTCCCATCGGAGTACAATCGTAGGAACTAAATTCAGGGTTGTCGGTTTTACTCGAGTGCCGCTTACTTTATTTTGGTAGAGAAAATAAGTAGATACATTATTATGTATGTTATCAAAAAATAGGTTTCTGATTTTAAAGTGATATGATTGGGGGAGGGGAAGGGGGGGAGGTAAGTGGTGTATCTAAGGAGCGTTCTTTCTATTTTAGTCGAAATTTACTGTTGTCTGCTGTATTTTACGACTTACGATCACAATTACATTTTGGGCGATCGGAGATGGAGATTGATATGGGGGGATGGTTGGACCTCACTATGTCTTGGCCCGAGCGATCGGGTGCATGACCAATACCTGAACGTGGTTTCCAAGTAACGAAACAAAACGTTATGAAAAGTATGTCTTATTTTATGTATCTTTGCGTAGCTTTTTGCAACTTTAGGAATCATTTTGTGTACCTTTGTGTACGAATATTGTATGCTAGTATTATGCTTATTTCTTAAGAAATTATCATTAGTTCTAATTTAACACGCACCAGATGATCCTTGTTGCACCTAGGATCGCGCGGTCACGGCCCGGTACTTAAACCAGTAGTCCCAAGGTAAGAATAATATTTTACAATAATAAGAGGACAACCCTATACGGTAGGTAACTTTCTGTCCAAAATGGCGGAGTGTCGATACTGCTTTAGCGTATTTATCTACTGTGTCTGTGCGCCCTATTCGCCTAGGAACTGTCAACGCGTTTCGATCTACCTGCGGTTGTATCGTTAGATTGTGGAATTGAACTATTTCTAGACTATTAGACTTAGAGTAAATATCTTGCTGATTGGACTTGTATTATATTTTCGGCATAATATTTTCGGACAGAAAAGACGTTTTACAACGCCCCCCTGTCAATGTCACTGACGTGCCTTCTGATCTTGGTCGGTCTGTAGTTTAAGTTTTTTAATGTTGATGGGTCTTTCTTTCTTCTTCTTTTTTTTTATAATTTACACTTTTTTTTTGTATAATTTTGTTTGGGTTTCGTCTTTGATTATTTACATAGGTAATCAAAGGGTTTCGTATAATCTGCCTGCCCCCATATTGCGCATCTGTTCCGTTACTTATTTCATCTTTGCTATCTCAATCTCAATTTTATGCATGCGACTGTTGCATAGATATGGAACAGATGCGCAATAATGTTATGGTAGTCGCTGAAAACCAGCGTCGGGGTTGGTCTCTTGGATCAGCACCGACTAATGCTGAGCGGCCGCCTGTTTGGCGCATACAGGGATAATGTTGTCTTACTTTTTGTTAATGATTTATGTCTAGGTTATGTTTCTAATTAAGTTTCCTTGTTTTGTATTGTGCCAAATAAAGTTTTTATTCATTCATTCATTCATTCACTTGTGATTCTCATTTGCCATCCCCCACGCCCGTCTGATCCGACAGGTATGTCTCCACAAATCCAATGTTTTGTTTCGAATTCCAGCATCGGCCTGGAGCAGCTCGCCGGCATGCTGGAGAGGGAGCAGATAACCGTGGACATCCTCTCGGAGATGTCGCACGAGGACCTGCGCGCCGTCGGCGTCGCCGCCTACGGCCACCGCCACCGCCTGCTCAAGGCCGCCAGGCATACACGACACCAGGCCTCAGGTAGGCTGCTTACTGTCTCCCTCGAGAGAAGAGACACTTGTCAGCTACTTAGGCTCCTTGGCCACCGCCACCGCCTGCTCAAGGCCGCCAGGCATACACGACACCAGGCCTCAGGTACGCTCCTTACTGTCTCCCTCGAGAGAAGAGACACTTGTCAGCTACTTAGGCTCCTTGGCCACCGCCACCGCCTGCTCAAGGCCGCCAGGCATAGACGACACCAGGCCTCAGGTAGGCTCCTTACTGTCGCCCTCGAGAGAAGAGACACTTGTCAGCTACTTAGGCTCCTGGGCCACCGCCACCGCCTGCTCAAGGCCGCCAGGCATACACGACACCAGGCCTCAGGTAGGCTCCTTACTGTCTCCCTCGAGAGAAGAGACACTTGTCAGCTACTTAGGCTCCTGGGCCACCGCCACCGCCTGCTCAAGGCCGCCAGGCATACACGACACCAGGCCTCAGGTAGGCTCCTTACTGTCTCCCTCGAGAGAAGAGACACTTGTCAGCTACTTAGGCTCCTTGGCCACCGCCACCGCCTGCTCAAGGCCGCCAGGCATACACGACACCAGGCCTCAGGTAGGCTCCTTACTGTCTCCCTCGAGAGAAGAGACACTTGTCAGCTACTTAGGCTCCTTGGCCACCGCCACCGCCTGCTCAAGGCCGCCAGGCATACACGACACCAGGCCTCAGGTAGGCTCCTTACTGTCTCCCTCGAGAGAAGAGACACTTGTCAGCTACTTAGGCTCCTGGGCCACCGCCACCGCCTGCTCAAGGCCGCCAGGCATACACGACACCAGGCCTCAGGTAGGCTCCTTACTGTCTCCCTCGAGAGAAGAGACACTTGTCAGCTACTTAGGCTCCTTGGCCACCGCCACCGCCTGCTCAAGGCCGCCAGGCATTCGAGCCACGTCACTATATTTAAAATTAACATAAACAAATAAATATTGTTTTATTTTGAAGTTTACATTATTTTGAGAATTATATTCAAAAACAATCTGTTAATTTTGCTTGTGAATTAATTGTAAGGTGTTTTTTTGTATAATTGTATATTTCCAATCCAATTTCCATTCCAATGACGATTTACTACCAAAAACAAAAAGAGATATTTAATTGGATTTATACGAAACGTACAGAGTTACGTTCTTCGAAATGTCAAAAAGGACTTCATAATTAGAACAGACAGTAGGTAATATCCCCCTTTTTATCATTGCGTGTGATGCTCTGGAACCCGATGTCCACTTGGACCATGATTCAGGATTTGGGGAGTCTGGTAATTATAATCAAGTGGCGCAGGTTTGACTCACGCAACCTTTTAACCGGGAAAACCAGACCAACTGAATCGTGGTCACCCGAGCTAATGGTACAAATGCGCACAGAAACTTGATAAATTCAGAGGTGCATGCTCAAATTTGAACCCGGACCTCCAGTTTGAAATGCTGAGCTACCATCACTCTCATTTCAATGTGTCATCTTTATATATATTTGACCTTTTTTGATAGAAACTTGACATTTGCATCTGTCACTTTTATTTTTATTTGATAGAAATGGGGTGAGCCCTGCGTCTCATAGCCACTGCGACCAGTAGATGATCTATTGTGGCAACCCCGTAACCTATTACAGCACCTCATGTAATCTGTCACTTTAGTCCGCATGATTAAAACTCAGGGCTTTAGTCATAAATATTCAATAAACATTTGTTGGCTTAAACCCCCAAGCTCTACTCTATAACAAATAAAGAGTAGTTTTTACGTTTGAAACAAAAAAAGTTGATAGATATTTTCGAAAAAGTGTAAAAATAGCTTTATAACATTGTTTTATTAAAAAAAATCTTTAACACACATTTATGGATAAGACCCTTGGAGTTTAATTTCTTATTTTCTGAAAAATTAAAATGTAAAGTCTTTGCTTTGCTTATTTTAGAGTCTAGATGATGATTACGTCATCGATAATTATTTGCTTTTCAACACAAATGGCAACCCTCACATTCTGTTTGCTTGAAAACGAAACGTATTTTGCGGGGAATTACCTACAAATAAATGCATACGGTTAATAGGGTTGCCGAGCTGTGACAAAAAAATCGAAAAATGTTTACGTGAGCATGGGGGGAGGGGGTAAGAGCTTTGCATACTTTTGCTGACAAGGGGGGTGGAGGGGTAAATAACTGTAATAAATCTGCTTAAGTCATACTTGAACGTCCCCTAGGACATGTCTCCCTGATGTTCAAATGTCAAGATTTGGCTTAACGACTTTGGCTTGACTCATAGCACAGACTGGCCGTTCCAAATATCAGGCTCCATAAGGTTGGCAGTTCATTTATAGGATTGAGCATAAAAATGTTTAATAAGTTACCTCAGATTATTATTGACTTGCCCACACATAAGTTTAAATTGTATATAAAAAACTGTTTAATGAAGAAAGGCTATTATAAAATAGACGATTTTTTGAATGACAATAATTTAGGGACATATTAGTAACACAAAAATTGTACTATATTTTAAGTTAATGGTGACATTTTGTAAAACATTTTTTTTTAAAAAGAGTAACTGCTGAGTTTCTTGCTGGTGTCTTCTTGGCAGAAAACTACATTCCGAACCAGTGGTAAACATGTTGACATTCATAAGTGTTCTGTATGGACCTAAATTGAATAAACAATGGACAACATTTCATATTTTTAACATGTCCATATTGTTTTTTTATATGAAAATAGACATAAAATGAACGGACCCATATTTTTTCTTTTTTCAAAATTTGTCCATTTTCATGCATAAAATAATTATTAAAATTCTTTATCTTCTAAATAGACGTAAGCGCCAAATGACGTCATCGGACGGCTGAATACAGCGATATTCCTTTGCTTATCATTGTTTTAATAAAAAAAAGGTATTACTGTCAAAGGTAAATAATACTAGTGTCAACATTGTCAACGTCATTCATACATTCAACGTTGACAAGTTGTCTTTTTTTTGACAGTTGCATGTCATGGGTTTGGCATTTCGTAAATTTAAAACTATAATGTGCTAAGCAAAGAAATATTTTACATTCTGCCGTCCGATGACGTCATCTTACGTTTTTTAGTTTTGAATTTTTTTCTCAGTAAATAAGCAATATAAAAAATTAATAAATATATATTCGCGCAGCGGAAAAGTAAATAAAGAAATGGTATTTTTTGTTTCAGAGATTAGCAATTTTGAAATGTTGTCCATTTTCATTTCATTTCATTTCATTTCATAGAGTGGTACGGCGGCACGACCCTAGTGGAGGTGGTTGCATCGGAAGGCGCGTGTGGAGGCGAGTTCGCCATCGTGGAGCGCGAGCTGCAGGCTTCGCTCAGGGCGCATAGAGACCACGCCGGGGGACAGTTCTCGCACTACAACGTCGTTAGGGTGAGATACAGTAACATGTTATACAACCTGGATAAAGAATGGGATCAGAAATGGCGGCCAATCTATCCACTTCTCGCTCGCACACTATTTGCGTCTATACTCGCACTCGTGGGGTTTAAATGTGGGAGAGCCACGCTTAAGCATGAATGGGCCGGCTCGACCGGAGTGATACCACTGCCTCACAGAAGACCGGCGTGAAACAGCGCCTGCGCTGTGTTTCGCCTTGTGAGTGAGGCTACCGGAGGCCCAATGGGGGGAAGGGGAAAAGGTTGGCAGCGCGCTTGTGACTCCACTGGTGTTGCGCCTGTCCATGGGCGGCGGAATTGCTTACCATCAGGTGATCCGTCTGCTCGTCTGCCACCTCTCATATAAAAAAAAAAAAAAGATGCGCCGCCATTTCTGATCCCATTCTTTATCCGCACAGGTAGTACCATATATCGTAGTCATAATATCGTATAGATCGTACGGCAATTGACAATATTAATTTGGTAAAAATTCTTCGTTTTGATTATTAAAATTTAAAATAGAGTTAAAAACATTCAATACGTGTTTTTTTTATTTTTGATAATTTCACTTTTTAATGTCAAAAAGAACCACTTTAAAATCTGCTTATTCTAAAACGACGTAAGTACCATTACGGGACGAACTGTAGTAATCATCGTCAGCCCATTTAAGTCCCCACTGCTGGGGCACGGGCCTCCCTCAATCACATGAGGGGTATTTGCCATACTCACCACGCTTGGCAGACGGGTTGGCGAGGGTTTTGATATAAATGCAGAGTTTTCCTTCTCTGGGTGCTGATGATCATGCCAGCAGCTTTACCTTAGTCGCCTTTTACGACACCTCGGTAAGAGTGAGGGTGGCCTATTCTACTCTGCCGGGGACCCGCGGCAATACATGGAACTAAAATTTTAGATTCCTTATATCTATTTACTTAAAGCTCAAAATTGAATGCTGATGGCGACGTTATCGCGGTTTCCATGAGGCTTCTATCGTGGCGTCGAAATGTTATCTGCCATCTGTTATTATTTTTCTGGCGTAGGTGCTAACGTTCAGAAATAAATAAAAAAAATAAAAAAGCAGTGGTAAAAGGAATATAGGCTATTAATCCTATATTATTAGTTTTCTGATATGTCGTAATTTTGAGAGTAATAAATACCGAGAGAAGTATAAATCATGATCAGAAAGCCTGAAAACATGAATGGAGTTTTTTTTTTTTTATGATATAGGTGGCAGACGAGCAGACGGATCACCTGATGGTAAGCGATTACCGCCGCCCACGGACGCCTGCAACACCAGTGGTGTCACAAGTGCGCTGCTTACCTTTTAACCCCCCTTCCCCTGGATTGGGCCTCCGGTACCCTCACTCACGCAGCGAAACACAGCGCATGCACTGCTTCACGCCAGTTTTCTGTGAGGACGTGGTATTACTCCGGTCGAGCCGGCCCATTCATGCCGAAGCGTGGCTCTCCCACTGTTAAAAATTCTAATTTTTATATCATTGTTTCGATGTAATGTTGTCAATTCGTACCAAACGGTTCAAAAGTACATTCATGCTGCGTACAGCTAAGGAATGGAACTCTCTGCCGGAAGATGTATTCCCTGAACGATATGATCTGAACATATTCAAGAAAACAGTAAATAGGCTGTTACTAGACAGGCATGATCCATCCTCGGCCACGTCATCACTTACCATCAGGTGAGATTGTGGCCAAATGTCTGGCTATTTTAAAAAAAATCATTGATAAATCAATGTCAGGGTGAGCCGAAGATTTTCGAGTAAAACCGCGTACAGTCACGAGCTTTAATTTGGGACCCGTTTCCATTAAATGTTGTCAGAACATTCATAATGCGAATAAGATCGAAACTTTAGTGCAATAATGTTGAATGTCAAGTTAAGACATAAAATGTCTTATCTAACGAAAATTTCTTTGCAAAAAGCTATCATTACAGTTTTCTAATTACGAATGTATGTTGTGTCACTCTAACACAAGTCACAATTACTTGGAAAACATCGGTTTATTTTTTGGTGAAAATATTCAATATTTTTTATGTGTTTTATTGTTAATAATGCTGTGTGGTCCCCGGCAGAGTAGAATAGGCCACCCTCGCTCTTACCGAGGTGTCGTAAAAGGCGACTAAGGTAAAGCTGCTGGCATGATCATCAGCACCCAGAAAAGAAAAAACATACATACATTTAAGCATATATACATATAAGCAATTAAGTCATGCGGAAAGATTAGATGTCAATAGATCCGATTTAGTAGCAAAAAATTAAAATCGATTGGCGTCGCTTGTGTGCCCTACCCGTCACCTTAATGAAAATAAAATTATGATTCGAGTAACTGATTGCGACAACGATTCCCTTTATTCATCAAGTGAATCTTCCGAATCTGAATAAATGTTTTAAACTCATTTTTGTTTTAAAATTAGTCCTTACTTAGTTATTAAGCTTCGCCGTGTGGTCCCGGCTGAGTAGAATAGGCCACCCTCACTCTTACCGAGGTGTCGTAAAAGGCGACTAAGGTAAAGCTGCTATGCCAGCAGCTTTACCTTAGTCGCCTTTTACGATCATCAGCACCCAGAAAAGAAAAACTCTATTTATATCAAAACCCTCGCCAACCCGTCTGCCAAGCGTGGTGAGTATGGCAATTACCCCTCATGTGATTGAGGGAGGCCCGTGCCCCAGCAGTGGGGACTTAAATGGGCTGACGATGAAATAGTATAGTTATCTGACAATTTTCCCTTCCCAGATACAAAAGATAGTGAACGGACGACTATGGGAGCGCTACCAGCACCGAAGGCGAGAAGTCGCCGAGGAGGCGGGCTCCGCCAACGAGCGAATGCTGTTCCACGGCTCGCCCTTCATCAACGCCATCGTGCAGAAGGGCTTCGACGAGAGACACGCGTATATAGGTATGCAACAAAATGACGACCCGTTTGGAATAGTGGTAGTGAACGCTGCCTTCGGTGCCCGCACAGTACAAACATTTCGCTCATATAGTCACTTGAAATCTACCCCCTTACCAAAACTTGCTGCAAATATACTGTTAGTAATTACCTCTGTTGAGGCCACATAAAGCCTATTAAAAACGCATCGGCAATTACACACATCGCATCGTGACGTCGGAGCTAACCCTTAATCGGACAGTGGTAAAATAGTTCCCACCAGATTTTGAACTTTATGTGTCATGGCATAAGAGCGAAAACCAATGAAATTTTTCATTGACTCATATCCGATTAAGGGCTAATCATCGGGAGCGGCCATTGCGCTTTAAGACACCGACCGCGATACTTACCAAAATTACGAGTATTTATTCTAATTAATCATATCTATCTGTAAAAACCTAGAGTAAACTGAAGTATCCAGCACATCTACGGGTCTTATTTCAAATATCCTGCGTAATCAACCTCAAATCCTTGGACTACGAATCCACAGAGTTTCTACTGGTCCAATTAATTTAATAAATATTATCACGGCCTGCTTTTTGGTCATCGAGTGATTTACCTACCCTCCCTTCTTAATGAATTTATACACACTTACAATATCTATCAATAAATATGACGACCCGTTTGGAACAGTGGTAGTAAACGCTGCCTCTGGTGCAAGGGTTGCGGGTTCGATCCCCGCACAGTACAAACATTTGTGTGCATGAACATATCTGTTTGTATTGGTCTGGGTGTTTTCTATGTATTATAAGTATGTATTTACAAAAGAAAATTATTAAATGTATATATTTGTAATCCCACTGTTGATTCTGATATCCGTAACACAGGTGCTTGAGCTACTTATCTCGGAGTCAGATCAAAAGTGATGTTGTGGTAATCTTCTAATATATAAAATTCTCGTGTCACAGTTTTCGTTGCCATACTCCTCCGAAACGGCTTGACCGATTTTGATGAAATTTTTTGTGCTTATCCGGTATCTATGAGAATCGGCCAACATCTATTTTTCATCCCCCTAAATGTTAGGGGTAGTCCACCCCTAAATTTTTATTTTTATTTCTTAGACAAAATTTTTAATTTCTCTTTTTTTATGATACAACATACAAAAATACATACAATCCTCAATTTTCACCCTTCTACGATCAACCCTTTTATTTATATGGCAAAACAACGTTTGCCGGGTCAGCTAGTATTTTTATATATTAACTGTGTCTTCATCATCATCATCAGGGTCTCATCATCAAGATGGCCGCCGTCACAAAGACTTGGATTTTATGTTTCAACACAACTCCCACGATATGGGTATCATATAAAAGGGCTTGAGTAGCAGAATATTTATTAATTGTGAAAATTTTCAAATCCAAGATGGCCGCCGTCAGAGAATGACGAATAACCTATTTGTTGTTCCAACTGCCTCAATATAGTTATCAAATGAAAGAGCTTTAGTTGTGTCGGGGGTTTTTAAAATTTTCAATGAATTATGTTTTTACTAGGTGGCATGTTCGGCGCGGGCATATACTTTGCGGAACATTCATCGAAAAGCAACCAGTATGTTTACGGGTTTGGAGGCGGTTCCGGTTGTCCCACCCATAAGGACCGCAGCTGCTACCTGTGTCATAGGTAAGTACCAAATACTGTTGATAACAAACATTTTTCCCCAAGGAATGTAGGCTCTGATCTCAAAAAAAATATTGCCTCCCCATACAATTTGCACCAATCAGCTGATTACTTTTCGACGATGACGTGCCAATACCTCCTATCTAACAACCACAAATCCGACAACCATAACCTAAAAACTAGAAATAAACACAAGCTTATTTATTTATTGTTTTTCATAATCTACAGCTCTTAAATTATACTATTTAAAATTTATATACTACTTACGGCCAATAACAGATTTTAAATACATTGACAAACTTATATAAATACAACAGCCAAGGGGCAGCAAAAAAAGGGGAAAAAAAAGAAAACCACCAATACAATTTGACAGTTGTGTACAGACAGCCACACATCAGGCTACTATAGTCCGTCAAAATTCTTCAATTGATATTGAGTCGAAAGTGTTTGACATTAAGGTGAGAATCGAATGAAGAGAATCTGACTGTTCCGCATACCTCGATGTGTGGCTGTACGTACCTTGCACGTAATAATGTATTTATACGTGAGTGTGTGTTGCTGTTTCACATCTCAGACTTCATAAGATTGGTAATTCATTCGTAGGAATGAGTATTAAAATATTTAATAAGTTACCACAAAAGCTTGTTGATTTACCAATGCCTAAATTTCAAACACATATTAAAAATTATTTAATGACAAAAGCCTATTATACAGTTAATGATAACTTAAATGACAAGAATTTGTGGAAATGATAAACTGTTCGCCTACACGCATGATACTGTACTTAAATAAAAATTGGTGATTAAAAAGAGTAACTGGCGAGTTTCTTGCCGGATCTTCTCGTCAGAATCAACTTTCCGATTCCGGTGGTAGAATCACATTATATTTATTCATTTCTTAGTATATTTTTTGTATCGACATATATGTTTAATTACATGTATAATATACATAGCTATAATTTATATTTTTCATGTATGACGATTTATAAGAGCTGTATATAAGCCTATTCAAATAAAGTACTTTTGAATTTTGAATTAACAAGATTTTTCGTGAAAATTACTTCCTTATGCCATAGGCGTTAAGGTTGAATATTAATGTCAGTTAATTTGTTAGATAGGAGGTATTGTCGCATCATCGTCGTTTTGTATGGGAAGGTGTTTTTTTTTTCTGAGGTAACACCTATGTTCCTTGGGGGGAAATGTTTGTTCTCATCAGTATAATGTCCTCGATAAGGGAGTGAGACGGTTAAAAAAGCACGCTGTATATTTTATTTTATTTTACAAGTTTTTGGAAAACTTACAGCTAGATTTAGGGATAGAGTCACAGAAAAAAAAACATTGATTTTTACAAGTTTCCACTGATAATCACTAGGTTGTTTAACAGAAATGGAAGTGGGTACCTAATGTTAAGAAAGCAAAAAAACAAAAAGTTACTAAATTACAAACAAAACGAACAACGTATTTGCTACTCCCAGAAGAAGAAACATTGAAATTAATCAAGTCATCTGACATTATCAGGAAAAAAAGAAATTAAATAACATTTGAGAAAAAGTTATCATTCAGTACACGTTTCAATTTCAATACTGAAGTGTTGAACAAGTCAATGTCGACATTTACTTTTGCCAAATTATTAAATAGTTGACATGTTCTAATGGAAAATGCGTTCCGCCTATAATTAGTCTTTGCGTGCGGTAAAAAGAGCAAGCTGGGGTATATATTTCTTAATAGGCTATTTGACAGTGATAAAAATATACATTTCTTTTATAACATCAGTGTTAATATATTTTTTGTGGAGCGATTTGTAATAACGCGAGCCAAACATATTGCATTATTTCATCAAAATTCGTCTTCTAAAATTATTATTTTTTAAACAGGGGTCACGTGACCAAAAACGGCCCGTGACGTAGATCACGCGTAAGTCTACTGCCTATGGTTGATTGCCTTTCCTTCATAGGAAGAAATGACGTAGCACATTTCAAATAAAACAAGAGAAAATCAAAACTATTTGAAAGAAACACTGAAACACCAACAAGCTCAATGTTTATTTATGGACAATCTACGTCACTGGCCGCCATATTGCTAAAAGACGCGTTTTTGCGGCATATTTGAATATTGCATTTTCTTTTTCGTTTTTTTATTAAAATATCTAAAATAAAAACAGAAAAGTGTTTTTTAGGGCTCCATAAAAACAAATGAATACCGTAAGATAGTTTTCAGAATTTTGTCAAATAGCCTATTAAAGGGATCCCGTGATGTTTTTTTCTTTTATAGAAAGGCCAATCAGGATGACCTCACTCCGCCTGATGGTAAGCGGCGAACTAACAAAGTACCCATTGTGTCTGCCATTCTCACCCTAAGGGCCTGCTGAGATGTCGCTTCACGCCCCGCCTAAAAGACCCCTGATTGTATGAAGGAGGAAACACATGAGCTGGGAGGGCATTCCATGTCTTGATGGCTCGGGGCAGGAACGAGGAGCAAAACCTCTTGGTGCGCGCCGCCATTGTCTGGATGGTATGCGGATGGCAACGCTGTTGTTCGGAAGTGGAAGGGGGATAGATAGATAGATAGATACTCTTTATTGCACAACATACAAAACTTAAAAGCTAGATATACAGAGATACAATGTACAATTTAGGCGGTCTTATCGCTGGGAGCGATCTCTACCAGACAACCTTCAGGTAAAGGACATTAGATAGAAGAGGGGAGGGTGGTGCAATCCTTTTGATTTTGAACATTGATTTACTAAATTTATAGTATAAATACATATATCTAGATAATAAATAAATAAATAAACACGTTATCATACACTAATATATACGAATGTTACTTTACTATAATACAATATAACCTACACAAATTATATAAAATATACTACTATAAGAGCCGTGTGGTCCCCGGCAGAGTAGAATAGGCCACCCTCACTCTTACCGAGGTGTCGTAAAAGGCGACTAAGGTAAAGCTGCTGGCATGATCAACAGCACCCAGAGAAGGAAAACTCTGCATTTACATCAAAACCCTCGCCAACCCGTCTGCCAAGCGTGGTGAGTATGGCAATTACCCCTCGTGTGATTGAGGGAGGCCCGCGCCCCAGCAGTGGGGACTTAAATGGGCTGACGATGACGATGACTATAAGGTTGTAATAGAGAAGATATATTTGAGGGGAGGATGGGATAAGTTGAAATTGACGACCCGTTTGGAACAGTGGTAGTGAACGCTGCCTTTGGTCCAAGGGTTGCGGGTTCGATCCCCGCATAGTACAAACATTTGTGTGTATGAACATGTCTGTTTGGATTGGTCTGGGTGTTTGTATGTATTATAAGTATGTATTTACAAAAGAAAAGTATTATATGTATATAATAATAATTCTCACAACATCTCATACGTTGACCTGATTCCGTACTAAGTAGCTTAAGCACTTGTGTTACAGATATCAGAGGAACACAAATATATACTTAAATACATATATTACACCCAGACACCGAACAAACACAAGAGTTCATCGCACGAATGTTTGTCCAGGATGGGGATCGAACCCACGACCTTTGGCGTAAGAGGCAGGGTCACTACCAATTGCGCCATCCGGTCAGTCATGTATATATTTGTAATTCCGCTGTTGATTCTGTTATCCGTAACACAGGTGCTTGAGCTACCTATCTCGGAGTCAGATCAATGTATGTGATGTTGTTAAATATCAAAAAAAATAATTAAAAAAACTTAACTCTTGTTGTGAAATGTCGCATTATTTGTCCCCCTCCCCAGACAAATGGTCCTGTGCCGCGTGACGCTAGGCCGCGCCTTCCAGCTGATGAGCGCGATGAAGATGGCGCACGCGCCGCCCGGACACCACAGCGTGGCGGGCCGGCCCAGCCAGGGCGGCCTGTGCTTCCCCGAGTACGTCGTCTACCGCGGCGAACAGGTACGGTCATCCATCTATACAAATTACAAAAACCCAACTACGACAAAAAACGTCGCTGAAAAAGTATAAAACAAGCCTTCGTTGTCAATTTATGCAATATTCACTATGTAGAGATAAAATTTCATGTTTGGAAATCCGCAGTCACACGTTGTCAAAGGGTAGTATATTTAACGTGTGACTACGCCTTTCCAAACATGAAATTTTATCTCTACATAGTGAATATTGCATAAATTGACAACGAAGGCTTGTTTTATACTTTTTCAGCGACGTTTTTTGTCGTAGTTGGGTTTTAGTTTTTTTTACTGTTATTTTATTTGTACTATTTTGGTGTCCAAGTGCTAGTAATATATATATATATATATATTCAAAATGTACAAGTCAAGCGCTTTCAAATGATACCAAACACGGCATATTTATCATAACTTTATTTTTTTACTCTGTATGTTTTGTCCGCTAGAGGGCGCCACATTAGATTTTGTGAAACTTCATATAGCCTATAACCAGCGGACGATCAAGACGCTTATAATGATATGTCATTTGTCGAATTCTGATAAGTAGTTAAGAAGTTACGTGGAAACAGATGAACATACATACATACATACATACATACATACATACATACATACATACATACATACATAGCCTGTCAAAATCATAACCCTCCTTTGGCTTTGCCGTAGTCGGGTAAAAATAATTTATTTCAGTCACCTAGGGGTTGTCCAGGAGACGAGCTGTAGAGATAACAAAACTGAGTAGAGGACATGTTAAGCCACTCACTCGGACCCTCACAGGGCACTGCAAATTAAACAAGCACCTGCACAACATGGGCCTTACAGATACCAAAATCTGCAGGTTCTGTCGCGAGGACGAGGAAACGATTATCCACGTCCTCGGCGAGTGCATAGCGCTGCACCGCTGCAGAAGCTGGCACCTGGGAGCACACATGATCTCAGCTGACGAGATCAAGAGCTCCCCCATCAGCTCCATTCTCGGGTTTATCCTGGAACTGGAGCTACATGAGGTGCTGTAATAGGTTACGGGGCTGCCACAATAGATCATTCTACTGGTCGCAGTGGCTATGAGACGCAGGGCTCACCCCATTTCTATCAAATAATAAATAGGGGTTGTCCATTAATCACGTGAGACTTAAAAAGCCCCCCCCCCCCTCCCCCCCCCCTTTTGAGAAAAATCACGAAAATAACACAAATTGTACCTGTATTAAAGGTAATACTTTGAAAATTTGAAAATTCTTTGTAGATACAAAAAATAAAAGTGCTAAAAAAAGATCACGTGATTAATGGACGGCCCCTTAGGTATTAGTATTGTACAATGGGTTTGGACTCTCCTTTTAAGCAAATACTTGCTTGTGTTAGGAGAGGCCGCTCTTCTATATCGGTACAGTTAGTATACTTAAGTTAAATGTTTTAAATGTGGGAGAGCCACGCTTAGGCATGAATGGGCCGGCTCGACCGGAGTGATACCACTGCCTCACAGAAGACCGGTGCGAAGCAGCGCCTGCGCTGTGTTTCGCCGTGTGAGTGAGGTTACCGGAGGCCCAATGGGCGGGGGAAGGGGAAAAGGTTGGCAGCGCACTTGTGACTCCACTGGTGTTGCGGGTGTCCGTGGTCGGTGGAATTGCTTACCATCAGGTGATCCGTCGGCTCTAAAAAAAATAAAAATATGTTTGTCTCTGGTTTTTTGACATTTTAGGCTTGTTTGATGGCTTAAAAGACCAAGCCAACAATCTTGAAAAAACACTTTTTTTTATGGCTTGCTGTTGCTCTTATGAGACAACTCTGCCAATGTCAAGTGATTAAAGAGACACGTTCCTTAGAAAATTAGTTGAATGAGCTGGTTCTCTTCAGATGGTTGAGTTTGGGTTATTATTAAACATCACCTAAAACAAACAGAACGTACACTGACATACACATTTAGACAACACAAACTTTGTTAATACGGTATTTGACTATTTTTTTTTCATTTGTGTAATCAAAAGACCTCTCAATGATAGAAACATCGTTGAAAGAATTACTTGATTCTCATTTAAACTACCTGAGATATCACAACTTTAAAATCACATTATTTTGGACAAACCCAAAACGCTCCATACAAATGGCTACTGAGACGTGACGTCACACGACAGTATTTTGTATGCATTTCATTTGAATTTTGTATGGTAGCTATATCAAATGTTTCGTTTATGTCAATGGTTCTATTATAATAGTTGGTGCAAATTGTATGGTTATGCAATGTTATAATATTTTTTAATAATTTCATACTTTTAAAATGGACTTGCCCATGAATCTTTGAATGACCACAAAACCGACTAGACGTTATATTTTCAAGTGTGATTTTTTGCTATTGGCAAATATTTGACCTATATTTTGATAAAATATGAATATTTTGAAAATCTCGAGCTTAGTCAAATACCCTATTGTACCTGTATTAAAGGTAATACTTTGAAAATTTGAATATTCTTTGTAGATACTAAAAATAAAAGTGCTAAAAAAAGATCACGTGATTAATGGACGGCCCCTTAAGTATTAGTATTGTACAATGGGTTCGGACTCTCCTTTTAAGCAAATACTTGCTTGTGTTAGGAGAGGCCGCTCTTCTATATCGGTACATTAGGTATAAGTATTATGCAATGGGTTTGGACTCTCCTTTTAAGCAAATACTTGTTTGTGTTAGGAGAGGCCGCTCTTCTATATCGGTACATTAGGTATAAGTATTATCCAATGGGTTTGGACTCTCCTTTTAAGCAAATACTTGCTTGTGTTAGGAGAGGCCGCTCTTCTATGGTACATTAGGTATAAGTATTATGCAATGGGTTTGGACTCTCCTTTTAAGCAAATACTTGCTTGTGTTAGGAGAGGCCGCTCTTCTATATCGGTACATTAGGTATAAGTATTATGCAATGGGTTTGGACTCTCCTTTTAAGCAAATACTTGCTTGTGTTAGGAGAGGCCGCTCTTCTATGGTACATTAGGTATAAGTATTATGCAATGGGTTTGGACTCTCCTTTTAAGCAAATACTTGCTTGTGTTAGGAGAGGCCGCTCTTCTATGGTACATTAGGTATAAGTATTATCCAATGGGTTTGGACTCTCCTTTTAAGCAAATACTTGCTTGTGTTAGGAGAGGCCGCTCTTCTATGGTACATTAGGTATAAGTATTATCCAATGGGTTTGGACTCTCCTTTTAAGCAAATACTTGCTTGTGTTAGGAGAGGCCGCTCTTCTATGGTACATTAGGTATAAGTATTATCCAATGGGTTTGGACTCTCCTTTTAAGCAAATACTTGCTTGTGTTAGGAGAGGCCGCTCTTCTATGGTACATTAGGTATAAGTATTATCCAATGGGTTTGGACTCTCCTTTTAAGCAAATACTTGCTTGTGTTAGGAGAGGCCGCTCTTCTATGGTACATTAGGTATAAGTATTATCCAATGGGTTTGGACTCTCCTTTTAAGCAAATACTTGCTTGTGTTAGGAGAGGCCGCTCTTCTATGGTACATTAGGTATAAGTATTATCCAATGGGTTTGGACTCTCCTTTTAAGCAAATACTTGCTTGTGTTAGGAGAGGCGCTCTTCTATGGTACATTAGGTATAAGTATTATCCAATGGGTTTGGACTCTCCTTTTAAGCAAATACTTGCTTGTGTTAGGAGAGGCCGCTCTTCTATGGTACATTAGGTATAAGTATTATCCAATGGTTTGGACTCTCCTTTTAAGCAATACTTGCTTGTGTTAGGAGAGGCCGCTCTTCTATGTACATTAGGTATAAGTATTATCCAATGGGTTTGGACTCTCCTTTTAAGCAATACTTGCTTGTGTTAGGAGAGGCCGCTCTTCTATGTACATTAGGTATAAGTATTATCCAATGGTTTGGACTCTCCTTTTAAGCAATACTTGCTTGTGTTAGGAGAGGCCGCTCTTCTATGTACATTAGGTATAAGTATTATCCAATGGTTTGGACTCTCCTTTTAAGCAAATACTTGCTTGTGTTAGGAGAGGCCGCTCTTCTATGTACATTAGGTATAAGTATTATCCAATGGGTTTTGGACTCTCCTTTTAAGCAAATACTTGCTTTGTGTTAGGAGAGGCCGCTCTCTATGGTACATTAGTATACGTATTATCCAATGGGTTTGGACTCTCCTTTTAAGCAAATACTTGCTTGTGTTAGGAGAGGCCGCTCTTCTATGGTACATAGGTATAAGTATTATCCAATGGTTTGGACTCTCCTTTTTAAGCAATACTTGCTTGTGTTAGGAGAGCCGACTCTTCTATGAGTTACATTAGGTATAAGTATTATCCAATGGTTTGGACTCTCCTTTTAAGCAATACTTGCTTGTGTTAGGAGAGGCGCTC
The DNA here is from genome assembly GCA_019059595.1 of Marasmia exigua. NCBI lineage: Eukaryota > Metazoa > Arthropoda > Insecta > Lepidoptera > Crambidae > Marasmia > Marasmia exigua. The sequence continues at coordinate 2,764,274 of CM032490.1, forward strand.
TTCTATGGTACATTAGGTATAAGTATTATCCAATGGGTTTGGACTCTCCTTTTAAGCAAATACTTGCTTGTGTTAGGAGAGGCCGCTCTTCTATGTACATTAGGTATAAGTATTATCCAATGGGTTTGGACTCTCCTTTTAAGCAATACTTGCTTGTGTTAGGAGAGGCCGCTCTTCTATGTACATTAGGTATAAGTATTATCCAATGGTTTGGACTCTCCTTTTAAGCAATACTTGCTTGTGTTAGGAGAGGCCGCTCTTCTATGTACATTAGGTATAAGTATTATCCAATGGTTTGGACTCTCCTTTTAAGCAATACTTGCTTGTGTTAGGAGAGGCGCTCTTCTATGGTACATTAGGTATAAGTATTATCCAATGGGTTTGGACTCTCCTTTTAAGCAAATACTTGCTTGTGTTAGGAGAGGCCGCTCTTCTATGTACATTAGGTATAAGTATTATCCAATGGTTTGGACTCTCCTTTTAAGCAATACTTGCTTGTGTTAGGAGAGGCGCTCTTCTATGGTACATTAGGTATAAGTATTATCCAATGGGTTTGGACTCTCCTTTTAAGCAAATACTTGCTTGTGTTAGGAGAGGCGCTCTTCTATGGTACATTAGGTATAAGTATTATCCAATGGGTTTGGACTCTCTTTTAAGCAAATACTTGCTTGTGTTAGGAGAGGCGCTCTTCTATGGTACATTAGGTATAAGTATTATCCAATGGTTTGGACTCTCCTTTTAAGCAATACTTGCTTGTGTTAGGAGAGGCGCTCTTCTATGGTACATTAGGTATAAGTATTATCCAATGGGTTTGGACTCTCCTTTTAAGCAATACTTGCTTGTGTTAGGAGAGGCGCTCTTCTATGGTACATTAGGTATAAGTATTATCCAATGGTTTGGACTCTCCTTTTAAGCAAATACTTGCTTGTGTTAGGAGAGGCGCTCTTCTATGGTACATTAGGTATAAGTATTATCCAATGGTTTGGACTCTCCTTTTAAGCAATACTTGCTTGTGTTAGGAGAGGCCGCTCTTCTATGGTACATTAGGTATAAGTATTATCCAATGGTTTGGACTCTCCTTTTAAGCAATACTTGCTTGTGTTAGGAGAGGCGCTCTTCTATGGTACATTAGGTATAAGTATTATCCAATGGTTTGGACTCTCCTTTTAAGCAAATACTTGCTTGTGTTAGGAGAGGCCGCTCTTCTATGTACATTAGGTATAAGTATTATCCAATGGTTTGGACTCTCCTTTTAAGCAATACTTGCTTGTGTTAGGAGAGGCGCTCTTCTATGGTACATTAGGTATAAGTATTATCCAATGGTTTGGACTCTCCTTTTAAGCAATACTTGCTTGTGTTAGGAGAGGCGCTCTTCTATGGTACATTAGGTATAAGTATTATCCAATGGGTTTGGACTCTCCTTTTAAGCAATACTTGCTTGTGTTAGGAGAGGCCGCTCTTCTATGTACATTAGGTATAAGTATTATCCAATGGTTTGGACTCTCCTTTTAAGCAAATACTTGCTTGTGTTAGGAGAGGCCGCTCTTCTATGTACATTAGGTATAAGTATTATCCAATGGTTTGGACTCTCCTTTTAAGCAAATACTTGCTTGTGTTAGGAGAGGCCGCTCTTCTATGTACATTAGGTATAAGTATTATCCAATGGTTTGGACTCTCCTTTTAAGCAAATACTTGCTTGTGTTAGGAGAGGCGCTCTTCTATGGTACATTAGGTATAAGTATTATCCAATGGTTTGGACTCTCCTTTTAAGCAATACTTGCTTGTGTTAGGAGAGGCGCTCTTCTATGGTACATTAGGTATAAGTATTATCCAATGGTTTGGACTCTCCTTTTAAGCAAATACTTGCTTGTGTTAGGAGAGGCCGCTCTTCTATGGTACATTAGGTATAAGTATTATCCAATGGTTTGGACTCTCCTTTTAAGCAATACTTGCTTGTGTTAGGAGAGGCCGCTCTTCTATGGTACATTAGGTATAAGTATTATCCAATGGTTTGGACTCTCCTTTTAAGCAAATACTTGCTTGTGTTAGGAGAGGCCGCTCTTCTATGTACATTAGGTATAAGTATTATCCAATGGTTTGGACTCTCCTTTTAAGCAATACTTGCTTGTGTTAGGAGAGGCGCTCTTCTATGGTACATTAGGTATAAGTATTATCCAATGGTTTGGACTCTCCTTTTAAGCAATACTTGCTTGTGTTAGGAGAGGCCGCTCTTCTATGTACATTAGGTATAAGTATTATCCAATGGTTTGGACTCTCCTTTTAAGCAATACTTGCTTGTGTTAGGAGAGGCGCTCTTCTATGGTACATTAGGTATAAGTATTATCCAATGGTTTGGACTCTCCTTTTAAGCAATACTTGCTTGTGTTAGGAGAGGCGCTCTTCTATGGTACATTAGGTATAAGTATTATCCAATGGTTTGGACTCTCCTTTTAAGCAAATACTTGCTTGTGTTAGGAGAGGCCGCTCTTCTATGGTACATTAGGTATAAGTATTATCCAATGGGTTTGGACTCTCCTTTTAAGCAAATACTTGCTTGTGTTAGGAGAGGCCGCTCTTCTATGTACATTAGGTATAAGTATTATCCAATGGGTTTGGACTCTCCTTTTAAGCAAATACTTGCTTGTGTTAGGAGAGGCGCTCTTCTATGGTACATTAGGTATAAGTATTATCCAATGGTTTGGACTCTCCTTTTAAGCAAATACTTGCTTGTGTTAGGAGAGGCCGCTCTTCTATGTACATTAGGTATAAGTATTATCCAATGGTTTGGACTCTCCTTTTAAGCAAATACTTGCTTGTGTTAGGAGAGGCGCTCTTCTATGGTACATTAGGTATAAGTATTATCCAATGGTTTGGACTCTCCTTTTAAGCAAATACTTGCTTGTGTTAGGAGAGGCGCTCTTCTATGGTACATTAGGTATAAGTATTATCCAATGGTTTGGACTCTCCTTTTAAGCAATACTTGCTTGTGTTAGGAGAGGCCGCTCTTCTATGTACATTAGGTATAAGTATTATCCAATGGTTTGGACTCTCCTTTTAAGCAATACTTGCTTGTGTTAGGAGAGGCGCTCTTCTATGGTACATTAGGTATAAGTATTATCCAATGGGTTTGGACTCTCCTTTTAAGCAAATACTTGCTTGTGTTAGGAGAGGCCGCTCTTCTATGTACATTAGGTATAAGTATTATCCAATGGTTTGGACTCTCCTTTTAAGCAATACTTGCTTGTGTTAGGAGAGGCCGCTCTTCTATGGTACATTAGGTATAAGTATTATCCAATGGTTTGGACTCTCCTTTTAAGCAAATACTTGCTTGTGTTAGGAGAGGCCGCTCTTCTATGTACATTAGGTATAAGTATTATCCAATGGTTTGGACTCTCCTTTTAAGCAAATACTTGCTTGTGTTAGGAGAGGCGCTCTTCTATGGTACATTAGGTATAAGTATTATCCAATGGGTTTGGACTCTCCTTTTAAGCAAATACTTGCTTGTGTTAGGAGAGGCCGCTCTTCTATGTACATTAGGTATAAGTATTATCCAATGGGTTTGGACTCTCCTTTTAAGCAAATACTTGCTTGTGTTAGGAGAGGCCGCTCTTCTATGGTACATTAGGTATAAGTATTATCCAATGGTTTGGACTCTCCTTTTAAGCAAATACTTGCTTGTGTTAGGAGAGGCCGCTCTTCTATGTACATTAGGTATAAGTATTATCCAATGGTTTGGACTCTCCTTTTAAGCAATACTTGCTTGTGTTAGGAGAGGCCGCTCTTCTATGTACATTAGGTATAAGTATTATCCAATGGGTTTGGACTCTCCTTTTAAGCAAATACTTGCTTGTGTTAGGAGAGGCCGCTCTTCTATGTACATTAGGTATAAGTATTATCCAATGGTTTGGACTCTCCTTTTAAGCAAATACTTGCTGATGTCCGGCGTTTGGGCATGGTTTTTTAATAAATAGTATAAGTGTTTGCCGAGAGGTTGTAACCCCGAAATGTTTATTCAGGGTCACAGCCAATTGCGCCATCTGGCCAGTCAATAAAATGTAATTCATTCTGAATTTATTGATATGTTTTTATCAAAATCGGTACAGCATCATTTGACCGATGAAGCGTAACATAGACAAAAGTGTTGGACTTTTGTCTTAAGTGCTGTTGCATTTATAATTTTAGCAGCGACGATATTTCCGCTATGGCCTCCAATCTCTAAAATCAGCCATTGACGCTGCACATATATTGCACAAGTGTGCGCAGACTACACTAGCTTTTAACCTACCGAGGATGTGTATAATGGGACACAACTTCAACACCCACGCCGTCAATCTTAAAGGACTTTTAATATTATAATTATTATGGTTGTGTACACAAAAGAAAATCTTTAAAGGAATGACATTGTCCAAAAAATGTAGCCAATTTTTTGTTTTTTTTTTTAAACTTCATCATCATCATCGTCAGCCCATTTAAGTCCCCACTGCTGGGACACGGGCCTCCCTCAGTCACGTGAGGGGTAATTGCCATACTCACCACGCTTGGCAGACGGGTTGGCGAGGGTTTTGATATAAATGCAGAGTTATCCTTCTCTGGGTGCTGATGATCATGCCAGCAGCTTTACCTTAGTCGCCTTTTACGACACCTCGGTAAGAGTGAGGGTGGCCTATTCTACTCTGCCGCGGACCACACAGGGCTAAGTTTTTAATTATTTTTAAACTTATTTTACCAAAATTATTAATGTCAGCAGCACGTCTAGTTACGTTTTGTATACGTTGATGTGCGGTTATCCGTAATAAACAAAAATATGTTTATTTGACTGTCATTCCTGTATTGATATTTCTTATTCGGCTATTGGTGTTCCAAAAATGTTTCTATTAAACTATTAATCATACATAAGTAAATAACACACTTAAAAATTTCATCTCGTGTTCAATCGGGACTCAAACCCACACCATTCCACAATCCGGGTGAATGTTCTACCAATTAGACCACTGAACGCGTTAGTAAGCCGTTAAACGAAATTTGTAAGTGCTTGATTCGACATGTGCTATCGATAGTCTCATCAATATTGTAGGTATATTTACAATATCCAGTGGAAATATTATTACAAATATTAGACAGATAAGATGACACTGCTAAATCAATAGTAGATATTTTTTATAGCAATCTTTTGCAATTTATTCTTACTTCGTCTATTCGTAGGTATATTTTTAAGTGTGTTATTTACTTAAGAATAAATTGCAAAAGATTGCTATATAAAAATATTAACTATTAATCATACATTTCCAAAAGCATTCAACTTCAATCTTTTTTGACCGATAGCAAAAAAAGCCTTGTCCCCTTGTCAATAATTAGATGATTGTAATAATTCTCTTTCCGACTTAGAGCGATTTTCCTGTAATGCGGATAACGGCCCGCATGCAGTTCAATAATGTGAGCTGCAAAAAATAATGAACAAAAAATCAGGGATATTATTGGAAAATTATGGTTGCTAAAGCTTCATAAAGAACTTTTTGATTGGTCATGCTAACTCCGCCCTCCGCTGATTGGCCCCAAGAAAATAAACTTTTTCGATTGGTGAAGCAAACTCCGCCCCCCGCTGATTGGCCTCAAGAAAATAAACTTTTCCGATTGGTGAAGCAAACTCCGCCCCCCGCTGATTGGCCTCAAGAAAATAAACTTTTTCGATTGGTGAAGCAAACTCCGCCCCCCGCTGATTGGCCAAATGAAAATAAACTTTTTCGATTGGTGAAGCAAACTCCGCCCCCCGCTGTTTGGCCTCAAGAAAATAAACTTTTCCGATTGGTGAAGCAAACTCCGCCCCTAGCTGATTGGCCTCAAGAAAATAAACTTTTCCGGGGGGGGATTGGGTGAAGCACACTCCGCCCCCCGCTGATTGGCCTCAAGAAAATAAACTTTTCCGATTGGTGAAGCACACTCCGCCCCCCGCTGATTGGCCTCAAGAAAATAAACTTTTTCGATTGGTGAAGCAAACTCCGCCCCCCGCTGTTTGGCCTCAAGAAAATAAACTTTTCCGATTGGTGAAGCACACTCCGCCCCCCGCTGATTGGCCAAATGAAAATAAACTTTTTCGATTGGTGAAGCAAACTCCGCCCCCCGCTGATTGGCGCAAAGAAAATAAACTTTTTCGATTGGTGAAGCACACTCCGCCCCCCGCTGATTGGCCAAAAGAAAATAAACTTTTTCGATTGGTCAAGCAAACTCCGCCCCCCGCTGATTGGCCCAAAGAAAATAAACTTTTTCGATTGGTGAAGCAAACTCCGCCCCCCGCTGATTGGCCTAAAGAAAATAAACTTTTCCGATTGGTGAAGCAAACTCCGCCCCCCGCTGATTGGCCTCAAGAAAATAAACTTTTCCGATTGGTGAAGCACACTCCGCCCCCCGCTGATTGGCCAAAAGAAAATAAACTTTTTCGATTGGTCCAGCAAATTTCGCCCCCCACTGATTGGCCCAAAGAAAATAAACTTTTTCGGTTGGTCAAGTAAACTCCGCCCCACGCTAATTGGCTGAAAGAAAATAAACTTTTTCGATTGGTCCAGCAAATTTCGCCCCCCACTGATTAGCCCAAAGAAAATAAACGTTCGGTTGGTCAAGAAAACTCTGTCCCCCGCTGATTGGCTCAAAGAAAATTTACTTTTTCGATTGGTCAAGTAAACTCCGCCCCACGCTAATTGGCTGAAAGAAAATAAACTTTTTCGATTGATCCAGCAAATTTCGCCCCCCGCTAATTGGTTCAAAGAAAATAAACTTTTTCGATTGGTCAAGCAAACTCCGCCCCCAGTTGATTGGTCCAAAGAAAATAAACGTTTTCGATTAGTCTCCGCCCACTGCGTCCCGCGAAACATGGGAAGGTCGACTTTAAAGCGGCAAAGCTATATTCTGCACGCGAGTCGAAATCCGCATACCAGGAAAATGTGAGGCAGGTACATAATAATATTATACTGTAGCTTCTCAGTGCGTAATAACCACAAAGTATCCAATATTGTTTTTCAAAAATGAATTATGGTGGAGTTCACTTACTTTTGACAGAAGTTAAACATTCAGGGCTTTATTTATATACGTTAAATAAATCTTTGTTAGCTAAATGGCGTTATTAAGCAGTTTTGACATTTCGAACAAAAAACTGTTTCATAACACCGATTAGTTAACAATGGTTGAACAAATATTTATGAATAAAGACCCTTAAACAATCGGATATCGTCATGCGATCTGTCAAGTTTCGTTAAGGTGACGGGTAGGGCACACTAGCGACGCCAATTGATTTTAATTTTCAGCCACTTAAACCTGATCTATTTTAAACAATTTCGGGGTTACAACCTCTCGGCAAACACTTAGGTAAACTATTTATTAAATAACCATGCACAAATGTTGGGTATAACGCGTACGCGAAAAATTGCGATTGCGAAAAACAATTTTTCGCGTACAAATCGGACCCAACGGTTATTTAATAAATAGTATAAGTGTTTGCCGATAGGTTGTAACCCCGTAATTGTTTATAATAGATCTGAAAATTAAAATCGATTGGCGTCGCTAGTGTGCTCTATCCGTCACCTTAAACAGCTATTATAAAATCTGTGAACTTCACCCTAAATATTTGTAATAATGGATCAAAATGTACAGAGATATTGAATAAAATGTTGTGTTATCATTATTAGAAAAGGTATAAGGAAAGGGGGTTCTAATTATATAAACGCAAAATTGCTAAAATATTAAAGTGTATATAGCATGATTAAAATTGTCGAATAATGTTTAATGTTGATTTTGAATTTTATGTTATTTATTTTTTACAAATATTGACAAAAAAATAATTAAATTATAATGTTGCCAGTAATTAGAGCAATCAAGTATTGTAGTGATTTTGCGTTTAATAAAAGGTATGTTCATCAATGATATTTCTTGGAAATAATTGTTCCTTCCTTGATTATAAAAATAAAAATCTTACCCAAGATCTTACCATTCAAGTAAAAAAAAAAACATTTTGTATGTTGCTAAGTGTCGCCCAAATCTTCTACAACCTGTGGCGATAAAGAATGGGATCAGAAAGGCGGCGCATCTATTCACTTCTCGCTCGCGAGTATAGACGCACTCGTGGGGTGCGAGTATAGACTCAAATAGTGTGCGAGCGAGAAGTGAATAGTTGCGCCGCCATTTCTGATCCCATTCTTTATCCGCACAGGTAGTACTTAGGTTGTGGTGTCGCCTAAAAAAAATAATTATAGGTACCTTATATAACTCATTAAGGTTGCCCAGGCGTAACAGATTTACGACCATTTTTTTTTCTTTCCAGTTGTTCCATCCTCTCAGTAGTTTCCCAGATTGTCGCGAACAAATAGACAAAATTGATTTATTAATATTTGTGTGATGTTATTTTTAGCTGTAATAGTCCCACTGCTGGGCAAAGCCTCCCCTAATAGCCTCACTGCTCCCTATTCATTGCCAGCGTTTGCCAGTTACGAGAGTATTGGTCCAGGTCGTCACGCCATCTCTTTTTCTTCCTGCCTCTTGGGCGACGGCCATCTACAGGCGGCCATTTTGTGACATGGGTCCATATCTCCGGGTGCATTCTCACAGTATGGCCAGCCCAGTTCCATTTCAGCTTTGCGGTTTTTTCACCCACGTCCATTATACCGGTTTGTTAACGGATTATAGTATTTCGAATCTATCCGCGGGTTTAATACCTTGGATGCTCCGCTCCATAGCTCTTTGGGCAATCTTGAGCTTTTTTTTTTATTCGAAGTTCTGGGGAGCGTTCGTTGCCGAGTGGTCACTGCGACCAAATTTGATCTATTGTGACCTCCGCTCCCCCTTACAGATCGTCTCCGAGGCCCACGGCTTGCATAAACCGTATAATGGCCTTGGGAGCGATAGCCTTAACATCCTCCGGGCAGATGTGGTAACTGCCCAGGGCGCGGCTTCTTGGGTGCCTGAGGGCATCGCATTGACAGAGGACGTAATCTTGAGCTTGGACTTCTGGCTTTCAGTTAGTGTAATGTGTTTAAAAAGATACTCTTGATTTGAAGACTCCTTGGCAAAAACACTCTGGCAAATAGTTAAATATGTTTCATTTCGAAATTCTCAAAGCTCCAGAATATTGTCGCCTTATAACTTTGTAAGTGACGCAACTACACTCGCAAGCAACCAAATCGACTCAGGACCAAATTTTCATACAAACATACTAACTTCAGAGGCCTATAAATATGAAAGTATATGTGCTTTAGTGATAATTTTAATGTGAATCGATGTTAAAAATGTTCTTCTTTTAGTTAATCGTTTAACAAGCCTCCAGAAACATGCCAATTTTCTTAAATTTAGGATTGAGCAAGTTGTTTGTCTTCCTCTATGCAAATTTTATTATGGGATGCGAAAATCAACCACATTTTTTTTAAAGAAATCGGCACGTTTTTCTAATCTATAGTTGATATTTTATATAGCAATCTTTGGCAATTTATTCTTAAGTAAATACCTAACACTTAAAAATTTCATCTCGTGTTCAGGCGGGACTCGAACCTACACACATGCCTCATTGCCACATTGGATAACTCATGTCGAATCAAGCACTTACAAATTTCGTCGGCTTGGTAACGCGTTCAGTGGTCTAATTGATAGAACATTCACCCGGATTGTGGAAGGTGTGGGTTCGAGTCTCGCCTGAACACGAGATGAATTTTTAAGTGTGTTATTTTCTGTAATCTGTTAAAATAATTATTTGAAATTTTGAAACTTTTAAACCCTTTTGAAATCGATTTACAATAAAATTATCACTAAAGCACACATATATGGACTATATATATTTAGCTAGCTATATATATATAGCTATATATAGGCCTCTGAAATTAGTATGTTTGTATGAAAATTAGGTTCTGAGTCGGTTTGTTTGCTCGCGACTGTATTTTATTAAACGGTTTTATTTTAAGAAATATCATTGATGTTTATGAGTCTGAGATCCAGTGTATTGTGATTTATCGTGGCGATCAAAATGTACATTTATATTAGTGTTTCGACTTAGTCCTAAACTTGGTTATGATAGTGACTTGATGTATTTTTTGTATGCTCCTTCTTGAAGGTTGTAAGAAAGTATTGAATATTGAATAAATATTATTATTAATTAATGTCGTGTTTTATTTTGAATGGTTTACCATGAATAGATATGATGAGATGACAGATAAATAAAATATCAAAAATTTAAAATTTAAAAAACCCCCGACACAACTAAAGCTCTTTCATTTGATACCTATATTGAGGCAGTTGGAACAACAAATAGGTTATTCGTCATTTTCTGACGGCGGCCATCTTGGATTTGACAATTAATATATTCTGCTACTCAAGCCCTTTTATATGATACCCATATTGTGGAGTTGTGTTAAAACATAAAATCCAAATCTTTGTAACGGCGGCCATCTTGGATCGATTTTTATCCAACATAGCTAAGAACACTCCCTTCTTATTCATCTTTCAAACAAATAAAAACAAAATCAAAATCGGTTCATTTGTTCGGGAGCTACGATGCCATAGACAGACACACAGACACGTCAAACTTATAACACCCGTCGTTTTTGCGTCGGGGGTTAAAAAATAACTAATAAGTACCATATCATGTCAATAAAACAGCATACTCTCTAGGTATGCTTTTCATACTTGACTGACCGAATGGCGCAATTGGTAGTGACCCTGCCTCTTACGCCAAAGGTCGTGGGTTCGATCCCCACCCTGGACAAACATTCGTGCGATGAACACTTGTGTTTGTTGTGTCTGGGTGTAATATATGTATTTAAGTATATATTTGTGTTCCTCTGTTGTCTGATGTCTGTAACACAAGTGCTTAAGCTACTTAGTATGGAATCAGGTCAACGTATGAGATGTTGAATTCCAGTCCACATCTCGCTGCTTCTCTCCTCAGGTCTCATGTTGATAAGTGCAACACGCCTTTTAGATTCAATCATGTTAATTCTAATATAATTTTAAAAACATTCAAAGAATTAAATATGAAACCGGACTGAGGATTTATGGGGCATCTCGGTAGATATAATCAAAAATATAATACATACTATCGCACCCCACTTAGCAATAATATTTAATAAATGTGTTGACGACGGTCAATTTCCCGATATGATGAAATACAGTAAAATAATACCGTTATTCAAGTCGGGTGAGAAAGTGACCCGTCTAACTTCAGACCTATTTCTATACTGCCTGCTCTCAGCAAAATTTTTGAAAAAGTAATATTCACTCAGTTGTTGTCTCATTTAAACCTGAATAAAATATTGCACAGTAAGCAATTTGGATTCACAAAAGGGAAATCCACTACTGATGCTGGAGTGGCGCTTATCAAACATGTATTTGATGCGTGGGAGAAAAAGCGAGATGCTATTGGAATATTCTGTGATTTGTCTAAAGCATTCGATTGCGTCAATCATGAAACATTGCTAATGAAGTTACAGCATTACGGTGTCATAGACACCTCACTAAGTCTAATCAAATCTTACTTATCAGATAGGATTCAGAAGGTCAATGTCAATGGAACTAACTCTTCTGGCGCCCCTCTAACCATGGGTGTGCCCCAGGGCTCTATATTGGGGCCCTTGCTCTTTTTAATCTATATAAATGACCTTCCTTACTATACCAATGATCTATGTGAGATAGTGTTATTTGCTGACGATACATCCTTGATTTTTGAGGTTGATAGGCAAAAGAAAAATGTTGACGAAGTAAATAACACACTCTCTCAAGTACTACAGTGGTTTACTTATAATAAATTAGTTCTTAATTCAAAGAAAACAAAATGTGTTAAGTTCACAATGCCTAATGTAAGGCAGGTCAAAATGAATATTGTCATGAATAACGAACCTATCGAAGTCATAAACTCCACAGTTTTTCTAGGTATCACTCTGGATACAAAATTGCAATGGAGCCCTCATATTGCGGTCTTGGCAGGAAGACTTAGTTCAGCTGCATATGCAGTTAGAAAGATAAGGAATCTGACTGATATCGGGACAGCGAGACTGGTTTATTTTAGCTATTTTCATAGTCTGATGTCATATGGTCTACTACTGTGGGGATCCGGTGCTGACTTACAAGCCATCTTCATTTTGCAGAAGAGGGCCATCCGTGCCATCTACGGTCTTAGATCACGTGACTCACTCAGAGAAGTATTCAAGGAAATCAATATTCTAACCGTATCATCTCAATACATTTTTGATTGTATTATGTTTGTACGCAAGAACTTGCACCTTTACTCGCAAAAATCAGATTTTCATAGCTTTAACACGCGAAATAAACATAGGCTTGCTGTCCCAAATCTAAGACTTCATAAAATTGGAAGTTCATTTGTAGGATTGAGCATTAGAATGTTTAATAAGTTACCTCAAAATATTATTGATTTACCGGTACATAAGTTTAAGTTGCATGTAAAAAACTGCCTAATGCAGAAAGGCTACTATAAAGTAGAGGATTATTTGAATGATAAGGATTCCTGGACATGTTGATCTCTTCGCCTGTCCTCTAATGTATATTCATTTCATAATTTTCATTGACGAATTTATCTAAACGATATTGATTATAAGCAATGTATATCATACTGTCACTGTAATCATAATTTGTATAAGAATGAAAGTTGTAATTACCATATTATTTGGAAAGAGTAACTACTGAGTTTCTTGCTGATTCTTCTCGGTAGAAATTGACGTTCCGAATCAGCGGTAGATTACATAATATTTGACATTCATAAATGTTCTTTATTGAATAAAGACATTTTAGATTTTGACTGTATAAACATTGATTTATATGATTATTCAATAATTGACAAGATGCTAACCACCTTCTGTTGTACACCTCGTCCTGCAGTTTATTAGTCTGGATTAAGTAACTACTATTCTTTGTGACCTATGAGGAGAACCTAAGTAGTCATGCTCACTCAAATGTCTCTGAGGTGGTGGCGCTATGTGGCGGGTCATTACATTCCCTCTAATATGGTTGAGTGAAATGATGGCTGGCACGTACGTCATACTTGTGAACAGGTGCCACCTTTGGGGACTGTCTGCTTCGGTTTACCTCATAATATTTATTTTATTATTATTTCCTTTATTTTATTTTGTGTAACAATTAAACTGTATGGCTCGGTATGATGATGACACAACATTGTATGAAAGTTTGGCGATTAAAAAGAGTAACTGGCGAGTTTCTTGCCGGATCTTCTCGACCAGAAACAACTTTCCGAGCCGGTGGTAGAATCGCATTATGTTTATTTATTTCTTTAGTATATTTTATGTATCAACATATATATGTATTAACATGTAAATTATACATAAGTACTTATAAATAGTTTTAAGTCATTCAAATGTATGACGATTTGTAAGTGCTGTGTACAAGCCTATGCAAATAAAGAATTATTTGATTGATTGATTGGTTGTTAGAATTATTATTATTATTATCCGCAAGGAAGGAAGATGAAAACATTTTTGTTGTTAGGTGCTTCATACAACGCGAGTGTTATTTCGGAAAACTTCGCAAGATTACATTTTAATATTTAGCCTTCGCAACTATTTAACAGGGGAACCAGACCAACTGAATCATGGTTACACGTTTCAGAAACTATCCGGAGATGTTAGAATAGTTATTTAAGAGATTGTACGGTTTTTTCGAGTTTCCGATATTTCGGCTCCTGCGAATGAGGGTAGACCGATTTGTCTTTGTCAGTTACTCAGTGACCATGGCGCTTGCAACAGTGCCGAAATATCGATAACTCAAAAATAAGGTACATGGTAGAAATCTCGTAAATAACTATTCTAATATGAGTGACCATGAAAGTTTAAAACAACATTTATCGTCGCGTTTTCCCTCACCGCCGAATCAATGTTAGAAATACGCACATTGCTTTACAAAAATACAGAGGATTTTTTTTTATATTGATAAAAAAAAGAAAAGGTTGACGTTTGTGACGTTTCGAAAAGCACGTTGAATTTACATACATCAGATGAGAATCTCCCTTTAATATTGTGTCGGCTTTGTGTATGTTTTGTTCTGTCTTGGTTTTAGATGGTGTTTGGTGCAAAACTCAATTAAAATAAATATTAAAAGGATTTAAACTCGCCACACCGGTCAATAA